>CM053410.1:26596713-26708989 GCA_028644305.1 Xerus rutilus | reverse complement strand
CACAAAAAGCTTGGAGTAAAGATATCTCATGTCAGGTATTAGTCCAGCCCATAGAAAACAGTGAGAACAGGACACATAAAGACCATCACAGGGCTTATGCTTCCATTGTCAGGCCCTGTTCTAAGTGCTTTACACACGCAAATTTATTTAATCCTCCTAACAATACTGGGAGGTAGGCAGTACTATCATCCCCATTTCCTAGAGGAAAAACAGACACTCAAAGAGGTCAAGAAACTTGCCTGAAGTTGAATAGCTAGTTGGTGACAGAGAGGCAAAGCTAGTTGGTGACAGAGAGGCAAAATTCAAACCCAAGCAATTTGGCATTAATCTGTGTCCTTAACACAGGGCCATGAACAAAAACCATTTTTCGATGTATAGGGAAATTTTAATTTTTCTCTGTTTCCTATAAGTTTAGATAATTTTAGTCTAACATACTGGTAATAGACAATTAACAGGAAAAAGACATGTGAATTTTATTATGTACACATACACGTGAGACATAATCATGCAGTGTAAAATTCAAAGGAGGGCTGGATAGCTGAAGCTTACATCCTGCATGGAAAGAAATTTGGGGTACCTGGAGGAAGATGACCACATGTTAATGGAGGGCAGGAGGAGGCAAGCCAGGGCTGTCTTGTCGTGCACATTAAGTCTCAAGTGGCAGTCCACAGAGTAGCTGGTAGCCTGAAGTACACTGTCTGTGCCTGGAGAGATCTCTGACCTCTTTCTTCCTGCAATTTCCTGCCAGGAAAGAGTTTTAGCAACAAAGCCTCCTTTGGCATCTGCCGTCCACCCCACTAATGCAGACAGATGTGAATTTCTCTTACCGACAGGCAGCTTTTCTGCCCTCTGCAGCTTCCCCAAATCGCTATTTCAAAATATGTCAAAGATATGAGAGAAATGTATTTCGAGGCGGCACATTCTAGAGCCTGGCAAGTGCTAAGAGGGGAATGAACAGGATGCCGCTGCCAAGAGCACCTGAAGTAGGCCACTGCCCAAGGAAGGTCATCCAGGAGGCAGCGTGGAGCTGAGACCTGGAGGATGACAAGGATGCTTGGGGTGGGCAGAGTGGATGGACCTTCCCAGCAGGAGAACCAGGAAATGGGAAAGTCAAGAGAGGGCAAGAGTGATTCAGGGCAAGGTAGCTTGTGTGACAAAGCAGTGGGGGTGGAGCAGCAATAATATGTGAAGATGGAGAACATGGTCGGGAGCAGTAAGAAGCCACCACATGAGGCTGGGGTTATGGTGCAGTGGTAGCGTGCTTGCCTAGCATGCATGAGGCACTGGGTTCGATCCTCAGCACCATATAAAAATAAAATAAAGATATTCTGTCCACCTACAACTAAAAAAAATAAAAAATAAAATAAAATAAAATAAAAAGAAGCCACCACAGTCCTTAAGCAGACCTGTGACATGACCCAAGTGGTTTCTAAAGTCCTGGCTGCTGGGTGGCAAAGGGATGAACAAGCACCTGGCATATATGGGGACCTGGAGGATCTGGAAGAACAAGGTGGGTCAAGGGTGCCTTATCCTAGAGCCCAGGGAAAGGAGCATAGCCCTTTTATCTGAGAGCCAGGGAAGCCCCAAGAGGGCCTTAAGCATACAAGTTATAAAGGACCTGATCTAAGTTTTAGAAGAGTCTTTGCAACTGGTGTGGAGCATGCATGTGGGAGACCAGATGGATGGGAGCTGATCATGAGGCTGCCGGTGACGTGAGTGACAGGTGACATGGACTACAGAAGTCAGGGAACAGCCATTACTCATTCAAGACCAGGCACAGTTGGATTAAGTCAGATGAGGGGTTGCTCTCCAGAAACTGTTAAGAGGGGTCTTTGAGTTCAGATTTATTGACCAATGAACATAATGAATGAGAGAAAGGAAAGAGATGAGAGAGCCTGCTTCTGGCTTTGGGGTGAATGATGTTTACTGCAACAGGGGACAGTTTATGACATATTAAAAACTCCAATAGCCAAGCCCCAGATAGATGTAGATGGAGACCAACTCCCCTAACAATGGGAACTAAATATTCAAAGACAAATTTAATAGATATGGACATTTCCTCAGTGTTGTAATCAAAACAAATCATGACTGGAAATAGTCTGCCTCCAATGAAATTTAGCATGTGTGATGCCTTAGGTTTAATCTCCAGCACCAACAGTAGAAAGAAAAAGAAAAAAATATATAATTCCCTTTGAGGGTCTCAGAACACAAGGAGATGGACTTCAAAAACATTGTGAATGACTCAGGCTTTGCATTAGAACCATCCTCCAGGACTCCAAAAGTACAGAAAAATCTGATTCAAACCCAGCTTCCCTTAATTAGATTTAGACTGAGTCAATTCCCCAGTTTTGAGTGTGTGATTGGAACAGCCTGAAATATGATCAGCCCTTAATGCTGGTTTTCATTTTTTCTCCAACAGTGACCATGCACAGTTTTCCTTTTATTGGTTTTGAGATCCCTTGAATTATCAGGAATTCACACCAGTCATCTCTAGAATAGAATAGAATAGAATACCAGCATCTGTAAAGGTTAATATCCAGCCATCCAAAAAAATAGGATGTGAGAGATTTCTTTGCATGAGTTTCTAAGTCTTCACTGCCTGCCTATATCCTGAGAATAAAGGTACTAGACCTACCAGGGTCTCCTTTCACATGATGGGTTAAAAATCTATTACTAGTCTGAAGTGTGCATTGGGCACATGCTGGGAATTCTAGAGGCCAGGGGGTTCTCAGGAGAGATGTGACCCCTGAAACAGGTTGGCTTTTTTTTTGCTAAGTGGGTGCTCGGGTGCCTCCTTCCCTCTTTATCAACTGTGTTTTGACAACTCATGAAAAAAAAAAGTGTCTAAAGCAAATTGAGGTCCTTAAGCAATGAACATTTAGACATGCGGTGTGAATTGAGTTATTGTTCTTGGTGGGGACCTAGTCAGAGTTCGTTTTCTCTTTTTTCTGTTAAGAGAACGTGCCAGCCTGTTTCCCTCCCCCAGGTCTCTTGAAATGGAAGTCTCCCTTTCCCCGGCATGTCGCGAATCCTTGACAATAGCCCCATGACTAGGTTTTCTGGCAGCAACTTCCATTACGAAAGAGTTGAGGGGAGATTAAAATTCAAGACAATTGGACTAGATCGAGGGGTAAGAGCTGCGCCTTTAGCCAAGGGAGTCGTCTTCTCCTGGCTCGCAGGGTAGGCGCGGGCTCCGCGCGGTGGATTTTGGTGGAGCGTGGGGGAGGGGGCCTCGGATTGGGGATCGGCGTCCTCAGCATCCCCACGCGCTTAGGATGCGCGCAGTCTCTCTGGTCGGGAGCTAACTTTGTCTTGCTTGCGGGTGTAGTGGAGAGGAGCCGGGAGGCTGAGCCAGCTCTGGGGAGACTTGGGCGTCCCCGTCTTGGCAGGGCGCGAGCGCGGGGGCGCTCATTGTTGTCCCGGGATCCGGCTGCGCTCGGAGGCCCTGCTGCGGGCGCGGTCCCTGCCTTGCGCACGACCTGGCGGCCCGCCGGCCTCGGCCAGGAGCGCCGGGCAGCATGCGGCTGGCCGGGCGAGGGGCGGGCCGGCGGCGGTGCGCCCTGGCGCGCGGCCAGGCTCGGCGTGAGAGGCGCGAGCGGGCGATGGGCTGACCGAGGGCCCGCGGTGGGCGGTGGCGGGGGTTGGGGTGGCGGCGGGGGCGGGGACCGGGCGCGCCAGGACCGGCGGGGCGGCTGCGGGCGCCGTGGAGGAGGAGGAGGAGGCGGCGCCGGGCGCGGAGGCCGCCTGGTAGGCCACGGGCCTGCGCCCCGGGGCGAATGGGACGCCGGTTTCGGTGGACCAGCCGCTTCCCACCCGAAGTTCCTCGGCTCCCTTGGAAGCGCAAAAAATAAAAGGTAATGTGTCTTTGTTTCCCAGTCGCGATGGCAGGGGGGCGATTGATTATGCAGCACTTCTCTTTCCATTTTTTTCATGCTGGGCCGGGCCACAGGGACGTGCCACTTCTTTACTGGAGGTTTAGCGTCTTTTATTTCGCGTATGTTACATTTTTAAAATGCAAGCTCCACGTGGGGCACATACTATATACTCCCTTCTGCCACCCTTCCCCCCTACACTCACACTTTCCTCTGGCACCGCAGCCCCACACTATCTGATTTTGACAAGGGAGAAAAGAAAGACATTGCTGTAAGCAGATTTAGGTGGGATTTTTAAATTTTTTATTTTTAAAGCACAGCATTTTCAGGACATGACGGGGGACTCTGTTCTTTGGATGCCAGGGAGAGCGCTTTAGACGAGGTGGCTCAGAGGCCGGCATCTGAGCATGGACTGCTGGTGTCTGCTAAGATGGACTGTTCTTTTCCATTCCAGATGGCTGCAGCAAGTTTGATGCAGAGAAAACCGGGAACTGGGAAGGGGAGGAGAACAGGCGGGAATCCCCTTTAGTACCTGTTCATTCAGAAATGGCTTATGGGAGTGCTTCAGTATTGTAGGCAGCCGCCCAGATGTTGGTGCACATTGAATTCAGAAAAGATTACCCAGTCCTGCACTTTGAAAGCTGTGGGGGCTGCCTGTGTGTAACCCAGCAACTCAGTGCCTTTCTCCAATCCCTTGTAACAGAGTAACTGCTCAGTGAATTCAGACAAATTCTGCAAAATTTCTAAGGGATGACTGTTCTAATAATAGCTCTGGTGGTGGCTCTTTAATAGACACCCTGGTTCTGAATGATGCAGCCATGCCAGCCCCCTGGGAAGCATAGCTTGTGGAGAGACAGGATCCAATGTCTGTAAAGGACTCCCTGACCCCACCATGAATGGATGAGGCTCTGCCTCCCCTATGAATGGAACATCCCAACAGAGGCTGAGGCTGCCTTTTCAGGCTAATTTCAGTTTGAATCCTCACAGATTCTGATGAGAGGGATTCTCAGAAAACCTGGATAGGCACATTTCTAAATCTGAGCAGGTCCATATTCAATTTTGGATTGACATCTGCATTTACCTGCTTGAGTGTTCAGCTGTTCCTTACCCCCTTCCACCTCAGCATCCGTAAGTCTTCTCCTTTTCCAAACCTGTGATTGGTATGTGGGAAGGCACCAGAGAGCTCTATTCAAACTGCTGACTTTAGCCAGGGCAGCCACCACAGAGTGGGGAAAGTACTTCAGGAGTTGGATGCAATAATCTGTCCGTTAGACTTCATGGAATTTTGCTATGTATGTCATCCCCAGAATGTGCAGCAAAGTGTTTTGGGGGGGAGAGGTTCTGGGAAGGGGAATACATTTCATTGTTTTGTTTCTAGTCTTTAAGTTACATCAAGTCCATTCATAGTGTTTGGCCCCAAAAGACCAGACAGAGCCTCAGATCAGCAGAAATCTGGTTTTGATTCTAAAGTGTTACTTGTCTTTTGCAACCTCAAGTATCAGGAGATGAGCCAATTTGGACATTGTCTTCTGTTGGCAGAGGGATCCATTCTGCTGCCAATGAAGTTTGGGTTTGTCTAAAGCACAAGAAGAATGAGGGTCCTGAGGCAATTAGATTAGAATCCATTTACTCCTCAGAGGTTACATAGATACAATTAACTTAATTGGGGGCAATATTTGGATGTGCTTTGAAACCCACATTATATTGTCCAGCCAATGAATAGAAAGTTGTGTCCACATAACTTAGAAAGAAGTAATGCCTAATGTGCAAAGTTGTGTGTAGCCTTTTACAAACAAACAAACAAAAACCCCAACAAAACCCAAAAGCTCTCCTTGCATTAAAAGGGGATAGTTTTATAGGAATGAGGATCACAAAATCTCTCCACCCTCCTTTGTTCTGTTCAAGTGTGATTTGCGCTGCTATTGCTATATTCTTTTTGGCATTTGTCCTGAACTAATTTTATTCATAAGACTTGTTATTTATGGTCCAGAGCCTCTTTGTAATTTGTAGACATGGTTGCCAAGTCCCTTGATAACCTGGCAGGTGGCTAGTGCCATTAGTATGATCTTGTCATTGGGGAAACTGAGACCCCTTGAGGTTCAGTGAGTTGCTGATTTCCTAATCCAGGAGAAAGACATCCCAGATGTATAGTGTCACTCTAATTGTCATGGCAAAGTTATAGCCTGAGGTCAAAGAAAAAAATAAAAAATGAGTTATTGTTTGGGTGCTGGAACTTGGGCAAAAGCTTTATGGAATAGATATACAATAGTTTTCAAAGAAAGGACTCTTGAATCGACCTTGATGAATGGATGAAAAAAAGTGAGGTTAGTTTGTGATAGAGAATAAAGAAGTAGAAAGTTCAGGAAATCTATTGAGGGAATTGCTAGGCTACTTTAGTCTTTAAGTAAGTGGGATGGAGGTGAAACCACCTTCAAAGATTATTATTGACTTTGCTACAAAAATATACCACTTGTGCTCACATTGTTTAAGCGTGTGTGTGTGTGTGTGTGTGTGTGTGAGAGAGAGTTGTGTAGAACGCTTATAGTTCTGTTCACATGTATCCTGCAAGCCATATTCTTATCTCTTAAAAATAATCTACTTATCCTTTGTTGCATTTAACCTGATGACTGAAAATGTGATGGTGTAATTTACACTTTAAATGGTTGTTCTAAGATATTTTTGCATAAGTAAATATGCCTTCAAAAATAAAGGAGAAATGTAATTTCTGGAGAAATTCTAGTTAAATAGGTCTAAATGAGAAATAGGCATGCTAACAGCTAACTAACTTTTGAAAATTATTTTAAACAACATATACAGTATCAAAATGTCTAAGTCTGACCTCACAACTGACTTCAATTCTTCTCTTTTCCTTTTTGAATTTTATCAGATGTGTAAGTAAAATTTGTGATAGAAATTCTCATTTTAGGTTTATTGGTTGTGAAATAATCTAGCATTTCAGCTAGAAGTGATTTCCAGAACCTTCCAAGGATTATTCAATGTAAATCCTAAAAACTATATTTCTCTGGACCTAAAGGAGCAAGAATGGAGCTCCCTGACCTTGCCAGGCCCCTCAGGTTACTCAAACCTGCACTCCCTTGTGACATCCCCAGGGTCCTCCTCCTGTGTTCATATCCACCTTGCCCATATCTGATTCTGTGCTGTCCACTGCTCTCTGCAAATGTCATGAGAGAAACAGAAGAAGATACTGGATGTCTCTGGAAAGGGAGGTATTGCATTGAGAAAAGCAAGAAAAGGAATCATTCCATCTGATGTGTAGGACATATAGTTACACAAACTTTTCCTGCTTTAAGCAAAATCAAAAAGTCTTAGGAAATTTGAGTAAAGTGACTACTGAAAATCTGACCTGCTGGGGAAGGGCAGAGACTTGGGTCTTTACCTCATAGTGTTCATTTTAACTGCAGTTACACTAAAGAACACTGGTAGTGTTTTCCTGTTTTTGTTTTTGCTTTCCTCAGCCTGGTTCATCTCAAGAGCGTGTCTAGTGGCTCTTGGAACTGTACACTTCGGAGTCGCTATTGCACACAAAGTCCATATGGCCCCACTGTTCTATTCTGTAACAAGTTTTCAGAATCAGCATAAATCCAGCTTATCGAAAACTCTCTTCACAGCAATTTCCTTTGAGTTCCCTAAACCATCAGCTGCCACCCAGTCTTCTGTCCCATAGGATCAGCATGTCTTTCTTTTACAAGGAGTAATGTAGACACACCCTGACATTGAGGGTGGGTAGCTCCACCACTAGTAGCATTGTCCTAGACATATGGATCCTAGTTGCCTGTCATCTCCTAGAGATGGCATTCAGAGCTGTTACTATTAGTAAACAGCACCGAGGCTTATTTTGGGTGTTGATGAGTGTGTGTGTGTTTTCAGTTCTTAATTGTGTTGGTGAAAACTGAGTATCCCCCTGCTCCAAAGAAAAGTACCCTTCTCTTTGCAGATAGCAATTACTGCTAAGCATAAAAACTAGTTGTTGGAAAGTAATAGACGAATAGGAGGGATCTGGTTCAGTTCAGTGTTCTTAATACTACCAAAGAATCCAGAGATGAGCTGGTGGCCTGCTCTGGACTGAATGAGTAACCTCCCTCCAGCATCATGAGCCTGACTCACTAACTCAGAGATGTTGCTTGAAGGACCTACCTTGCTAGGCAATGTGGTCTCTATCATGTGCAGCATTTTCTGTCTGTTTGTTTTAAAAGTGAGCTCCAGCCATTCTATGATGCAGTATGAGAAGGAACTTATCCATGCTCAAGGGCATTGACACATGTATATCCTCTGACCTTGACTCTGACCACATTCACGTTCTTCTTGTTCTTCTCATTAGTGATTATTTTCATGTGTTTCTTCTTGTTCTTCTCATTAGTGGTTATTTGCCAATCTAGAGCAACAGCATACTTTTTTCTCTATTGTCCATGGCAATACTGCAAACATTTTGTTCACGTAATGCTCACTATGTTTAACCCACTGATTGTGATGAGTGCTCTATAGCAAATTGCCATGTGAATTTATCATACTCTCCAACACTGGTCTGTGTAGGCTTCATTAGAAACCTGGAAAACTCAGGGGTCTTAAGGAAAATATAGCTCATCAGGTCCTCCTGTGCCTAATCTTTTCTCAATTTGCACTGTGATGTGGCACCTCTTTCTCAGTAATCTATTGCCAACCTCAGGGCCAAGTACCAATGAAAACTAAGTAAACTTCCTAACATTATTTTTCACTTTAGATTAACCAGAATCTATGTCTCCAAACTGAAGACTATAACTCCACAATTTCCATCAGAATTAGCCTGCTGTGGTGTCCCATCTTCTTTGTAGGGCTTTTGCCTTTCTTTGTCCTTGTTGTATGAGGAATGCATGAAAAAAATGGCGTGTAATGGGGAATTAGATTGATAATGCATGACAGCGAATGGAAATAATATTCAGAGAGTTGCCAAGCTGTGCCATTCATAACCATAAAATGCACAATTACGCTCTCACCAAATGCCTGGGAAGAAGTATATAGACGTGACAAACCCAGACTAGCAACTCAAATAGTGTGGAGCCATCTGGAGCTGGGTGACACGCCTACAAATAGCTTGGGAGGACAGTGCTGGCTTCCCCATTTCCTGGCTCCTTCTGGCTACCCCCAATAAACATCCAATATTTATTTCTGTGTTGCTCAGAGAGAGAGCAGAAAAGAGGGGAGGGTGGTGAGGACATGAAGCAGACATGGAGCTAGCACAATGGAGTGCAGTGTTTTGCCTTCTCAATCCTCTTTTATTGGGCTGGTTGAGTGTTTTGTAACAGAAGAACTATAGAGTGACCAGTAGCACAGATGTCGCCTGCAGGTCTTGGCAGGAGGGAAGAGACATGTGCAGAAGGCGATAGTTGCAAGGCCTGCAGCACCGATTGGGAGGGCTGCATGGGGCATTGAATGCTTGGTGCAGCCTGCAAAGCATGTGCATCTGTGATTTGGAGATTGTCAATCAAATAGTTTAGATAGAGCATTTTAGGAAGGGACGAATAGGTCATTTTTGCAAGTCAATAAGAGCTTATAGGCACTGAAGGGCCTTAGCTACTACGCCAGGCCTGGAATTCCCACCTCAGGACATGGATTTACACCATGCATCGTACTATGGAAAACACAGCAGACTGCGTCATCATCTGCCCGGGGTTTGATCCTGTAACCACCTCTGCTACTTTCCAGCTAGGTGGGATTGGGTGAATTACTGAATCTCCCTGAGCCTAGGTTGTTTCATTTATAAAGAAAAGTTACATTCAGAGGATCAAATGAGATAAAATCCTAACACTCAAAAAATATGGAAGACTCTTAAAATAGGAAATTTCATCTTTTGTCTCCTGCTTTCCTCTACTTGGAAGGCTCAACAATGCTAACTTTAGGGGAATTTAGGCCACAATGGATGTTAAAAAGACAAGTGATTGTGGAAGTGGAGACATTACTGAATTATGTACCTTTTCTCTACAAAATTTCAGTATTGTTAAGTGCACATTATGCTATTTTTGATACAGAGATCTTCATCTTCCAACTTGGAAATATATCCAAATACTCAGAGAATAATATCCTCAAACACAGTCCTGCGTTTCTCATATAGTTCAATTTTTCTTTTCTTGCCACTGACCACACTGCTACCGCACATTGTCACTTAGGATACTGAAATTTTATAGAGAAAAGGTACATACGGGGAACAGATGTTAGCTCTGATAATTTCATAAATGTCACCCAGCCTTCTAGAAAGGGCTCTGCAGGTGAAGCCATGACCTTGGCAATCATTACTAGGAACAGGGAAAGTTCACAAAGATCACTAGGGATAGGACGGAATGGCATCTCCTAGATGAGGAAGGGATGAGGGCGAATAACCAAGGAGCCCAAGGGCACTTCTGCATCCGGGTCTCCAGTGAGTCCAGGAGCATGAAGATGGGGGCTGGCAGAAAGAGAAGAAAGATGGTTTTGCCTTTGTACTAATGGATAATATTAACCTACCTTTCTAAAATTCCTCAAAAATGACCAGAAAGCTCTTAGGGCTTTTACCTTAAAAAAAAAATTCCAGAGTATAAATGAGAATTACAAAATTTGCCGAGTACCAATAAGATTATGTCCCAGTTAGTGGCAATGCCATCCTTAGCACTAAAGGTAAAAATCCAATCACTGCATAATATTCTTTGGTTACTTCTCACTCGTTGCCATTAATTGGGAAGATATTCAACTGTATATTCAACTCCTGTATATTATGTTTTTCACAAGTAATTAATGCAGTGAGTTAATGGCAGAAATCAGCTTAGATTCTGAGAGTACTAGATGCTTGTTGAAGATTTTTTGTTTTTTTGTTTTTTCTTTTTCTTCTTCTTTTTCTCCCATTGCAACAAAAACCGCTCAACCACACTGAAAATACAAGGGTGGTTTCTTTGTAATATGAGAAATCAACATACAGTGTGCATAATATTCAATAAAATTATTTAAGCACTTAACCTTCTAGGTGTTAAGTAAAATAAATAAGAATGAGAGATGATCTGTCTTCTGGTGACTGATTAAATAGACACACATGGACAGCAGAATGAAAACATTAAATGTACCAACAGGGGAAGTATTTATAGAACATTATATCTGCATCCAAGACTAGGATATATTTTAGGTGAACCCTTAGGGATAGCTTATGGCCATCTTTTGCCTAGACAGGGTGGAGTGTGTCTGTCATTTTATGGAAAAATTATAAGCTGGTATTTGTTTGTGGTTCCTTCCTTTCTTTATTGTGGAAAATATGGTTTTTGTAGTCCACAACAATTTAGTTTGTCTCCCTTCCTGTTTCTGAGGTTGTAGCTTAGTCGATAGAGATTTTGTGCTATTTTTGATACAGAGATCTACAACTTCCAACTTGGAAAGATATCCAAATACTCAAGAGAATAATATCCTCAAACACAGTCCTTTGTTTCTCATGCAGTTCAATTCTTCTTTTCTTCTTGCCTGTAGAACTGACCACACTGCTAGAGAACAAAACTCAACTGAAAACTGCCATGAGCTGTAAGTGTTATTGCAGCTTTAGGTTTTATATGGGACACAGAAGAACGACAATATGTGAACATCGTGCTTCTGGTTGGTAGGAAAGTGGGGACGGAGGAGCTCAGGGTCCTGCCTGGTTAGCTGCAAGGCTAACAGACAGCCACAGCATTTGCCCCGTGTCCCTCATCAGGTCCTGTTGCCTGAGGTTTTTGGCCTGCCAGACTGGTTTTGAAATTGCTGATGCTTTGAAATTGCTGAAACTGGTAAGTTTTCCCTGAGTTCTCTTCACCACCTTCCTCCCATAGTGTTCAGAGTTCACCAGGCTTTGCTGCTGTCCCATTGTTACTACGAGTCCCACCTGTGGTTTTCTGATTACTCCTCTTCCTCTTCCTCCTACAACTTGAGAATCATCATGGTCCTGTGATGGCTGACTCACCACCTCTGCCTCTCACTTCCTCTGGTTGGTTTCTAGGATCCAGCCCCTCTGCAGTGAGCCTTTCACATTCATTTTCTCCTATGCCTTGAGCATACATTTGCTTCAGGGTCTTTTAAGGTGAGGGGCCCACTGCCATGTCATGTCAGGGCCTCTTCTCTTTCCTGAGTGAACTTATCACAACCCATCCCTCTACCGCCTTCCTGTCCCCAGCTCCCACATGCACCTCCGCCACTCCACCCCTCCTCAGCCCCCTTTCCCTCTGTATTCCCTGTAGACCACACTCAGCGTGGGATAAAAGGGCCAACACAACCTAACAGCATCTTAGGTCTTCCTTTCTTCCATTATACACACACACACACACACACACCCCTAGCCTTATCTCTGACCTTCTCTGGGCTTCTCTTTCTGCCATTGCTCCTCCTTCACATCGAGATGACCCCACATCCCTTCTCTGACTGGACACAACTATTCACTCTTAAGAACCTCCAGGGTCGCTTCTGCTTGTTCCTCCAAACAGTGCGTCTCCCTCCTGTATTCTCTCAAACCATCCTCCCCAGAGCGCTGCTCAGGAGTGATCTCCTAACTGTGATGACCAGTCTACACCCCTCACTCATCTGGTTTTTAAGGGCAGGACTGTGCCTTATTTATTGTTGATTCTGTATCGCCTCCAGCATGCCTGGCACTTAGTCGGTGCTCAAAAGCATGAATGAATCCTTTGTTGTCACAGCATGGTCCCACATTTTCTAACTCCTTTGCTGTATCTACAGTTATCTTTTTCCTGCGTGTGCATAATACCCTTGTGGGGCCAGTGGCTCTTTTCTCTGCCACACAGCTCATCCTTCTCCACATGGTTTTTGTCAAAGAGTAGAACAAGGATGGTAGAATGCAACCCTCGCCTTTGAATGAGAGGATCCTCTGGAGAGCCTGTCAACGTGGGGAAAGGTGCGAGCCCCACAGTGCCGCCTTCCACGACTTCAGCCAGTCACCCAGTGCAGACCTGGGGGTGCACTGCCTACTTTCCAGAATGTGTCAGTCAGAAAACTGACAGAAATTCTTGCCCTTGGAGAGCTTGTGTTGGTAGAGGAAGGGGCAGACAAGAAATGCAGTCAATGAGCAAATTACCTAGGATGCCAGAAGGTGGTGATTTTTAGGAGGAAAAATAAAGCAGAGGAAAGGAAGTGTGCTGGGGCTGCTACTTTAAATAAAAGAGTAGGGGCTGGGGATGTAGCTCAGTGGTAGTGTGCTTGCCTAGCATGCACAAGGCCCTGGGTTTGATCCTCAGCACTGCAGTGTGTGTGTGTGTGTGTGTGTGTGTGTGTGTGTGTGTTCTCATATACATATGTCAGAGTAGACTTTACAAAAGGTTATAGTCGAGCAAAGATTTGGAGGCTGTGAAGAGGGAAGCCATTTGGGTATTAGGGGAGAGCCTTCCAGGCAAAGGGAGGAGCTCATCAAAGGCCCTGAGGCTCAAGTGTGACAGGTAAAAGATGCTAAATGTGACAAAGCAGAGGCAGTGAAGGCTGAGGAGCAGTGAAAGTCATTGCACTGAGGACAGTACAGAGCTGGGGAGCCCCTGGCCAGCTGAGGCTACGCAGGCAGGGGTGGTTTGGGTGTTATGTGGGGCAAAACTGCAGGTGGGCAGAGGTGCAAGCAGGGTGTAGCTGAGTGGCTTTGCAGCAAGTGATGAGGTGACGATAATGAAAAGCATGTCAATTCTGCATATTTTAAAGACAGAACTAACAAAATTTTCTGGCATACTGGATGTTGGATATGAGATTAAAAGGAGTCCAAAATGTGGGAGCTGAAGAACAGAAAATAAAGATAAGTCGGCATTGCTCTTACCTGGGAGGGGAAAGCGTGGTGTGGGGAGACATAGATCCAGAATTTCATAGGAGCTCACTTAGCTCGAGGTGCTTAACACACACCCAAGTGGCGGTGTTGAGAGGTCAGTGATCTATGTGATTCTGTACAAGCCTGGGTAAGGGACACCAGGCTAGAGAAGCAAAGTGGGACTCATCTGTGTACAGATAATATTTAAAACACAAAAGGCAGCTAACTTCATAGCTCAGTTCTGGGTATGACAGAAAAGTTGTAAGCACCAAACCTGCCATGAAAAGAATATGCTACATCAAAAATAAAAAAAAAAAAAAGATATAATTCCCCAAAGGATGAAAAACTGTTGAGATGTGTTATTGCATACATTGAGCCTCCACATCCTCCTTCTCATGATCTCTTTTTGATATAATAAAAGGAATCACTGTCATGTTTTGGTAGATTTATTAATGCATCATTGACATACAACATACTGCACATATTTAAAGTATACTGCTGGATGAATCTTGACATATGTCTATACCTGTGAAACACCACCACGATCCAGAATTACACCTCCGTACTTTTTATCAGTCATCCTTCCTCAGCCTCTTCTGTGTTTCAAGCTCTGTGCTTGGCTCTAGGAAGAATGTGAAATGTCATCACTGTCCCTGCCTCATGTGTTTGTACTGATTTAAAATTCTGGCTTTCCTGGTACCACTATCTAATCACACCCTGGATTCCAGATGTTTTCTGAAAGCTCTCCTGAAAACACACTGAGGTTTGATTTCCAAAGGGCTTGGAGTGACATGGTGAACTTGTTTGCCATCAGCATCACTGTTTTAAATCAGGAAGGAGCAGCGAGCAAAAACCCTGCCATCTTTTAATCAGCTCTGATCCAGGCAAAAACACACCCCTCTTCCTTCTAGTGTGGAAACAGCCCAAACAGTAGGCTCACTGGCAGCCTTTTTTTCTACGTGTAGTCAACACAATAATTACCTCCTGCCGAAAGCTTTCAGAGATTGTTCTGTATCCAATTAGAATTTTTGATTTGAATAACAGATACAACAGAACATCTTTATTTCTGTAACTGCTTCCTAATGCTGTGCACCTCGGATATTTTCAGAAGTCCCATTTGCCATGGGCACTGCATTTTAAGGAACTTGTATTATCTCTTTGACAATGTTTGTACCTAGAGGCTTTGGTAGATGGTAGAGCCAGAAGGTAGGATGGGAGTCCTTTTCATTTTTGGAGTCCTCACCCTTCTTTCCACTCCTCCCGGTTTCTCTTCTTTCCCTAGCCTGTTTCCCAAATTGTCAAATGGCATTAGGTGACAAAGGGGGAACGGTTGGGGAACTTGCTGTCTCTCTGGAGCTGCTGCAGCACACTCAGGCACCCTAGAAGCAGGTCTGGGGTGGTTCACGGAGCAGCCGGCCAGTGTTGAAATCTCCCATGAGATGAATGGAGAGAGGATCTGCCAGGGCAGCTTGTGCAAAAGTGAGAAATTCCTGCCAGCGACATTCTAGCAGAATCCTTTCCAAAGAACTGGGTTACGTAAACATTGAGGTGGCAGCCTCCAGCCCAGATGGACTGCCCCATGCAGATGTCAAAGTAGCTGTCAACATTTTCCTTAATGGAAGCACTCTGGATGCCTAAACTCTCCTTGTGCTTTTTATTGCAGAGGATGGAGCCAGCTTTCCACCTCCAAGAGTTGGGAACCAGTGACCACCCTGTAGGACTGGTGGTTTTCCAGTTCTGGAGCTTTGGAAATTTGGTCTGAGGTGTTTAGCAGTTACGATGGAGTGCTTCCTGCCAGACATGGCAGGACTTGGCACCCGAGGATTCAGGCTCCTGGGGACAGGAGTGGCTGCTTCATATCCAAAGCAGGTGGTCTGATGGGCCATGCCAGTTCCTTAAGTGGTACTTCTCCCACTCTGCTTCAAGAGTCACCAAGGACCCAAGTGTGGAATTTGAAAAGCTCGCAGATGGCCTAGAATACTATTTTCCACCCTAAACATCCCCTGGGGGCAATGGAGTTGTTACTATAGTAACACACAAAGGATCATTCAAGGGAGAAGCCCATTTCCAAACTTTCTTACCTGTGTGGCAAGATGCACTGCCTGCCACCCATGGTAGATTGATGTTGATTCTGCCTGATGTGTGGTCACGTGGGTATATGAACTACAAAGAGTGCATGTGTTCCTGAGTCTGAGTTTGGGGTATGTTTTTACAGAATAAGTAAATTAAAACTTATCGCATTGAATGCAAGTTAATTTGTGTAGTACCTATATTATATAATTGTCTTTGAGTTGGTAGATAAGGATATATGCTATTTAAGTATATATTTGCTAATTCATGTAAAAATACTTATTGAATGGCATTTTGGTTTGGATCTTCAATAGCCCCTGAAAGGCTTATGTATTAGGCAATGCAGGAATGTTCAATGGTGAAATTATTAGATTGTGAGAGCTGTAAATTCATTAGTGGATTAATCCATTTGATGGATTAATAATTTGAATGGATTACTGTGGGGTGGTAACTCTAGGCAGGTGGATATTTATCCTTGGTCTCTTCTTCTCTGCTCTGCTTCCCAGATGACATTAACTGATCGGCTTTGCTTCAGCACACTCTTCCGCTGTGATGTTCTGCCTCACCTTAGGCCCAGAGCAATAGAGCTGGCCAACCATGGACTGAACCTCTGAAACCATGAGCCCAAAATAAACCTTTCTTTCTCTAGGTTGTTCTTGTCAGGTATTTTGGTCACAGTGATGAAAAGAGACCTAATACAAATTCTACTATGGTAGTCATATAATTCTTGTTCAGTCATGCATATATTCTCATTTCAATGTTAATAAAGTATTTATAACCCAAACTGTGATAACTTATTGTATAATAACACTCAGAGTTTTACAACTCTGAGTTTACACAGTGCTATGTCACTTCCCATTGATCACAACATGAGCAAAATAAACTTAAAATGACAGATTGAATTAGACATTGGAGCAAGGTGGGTAAATTCATGTTACTAAGATGTCAATGAGATTTTTTAATTATCAAACATAGTAATAGTCCACGAACATAGCAGTATGCACATATAACTATTGCAAACAACATTAGATTTTATTTCATTGAAAATTTTTTGTTGCTGGGAATTAAACCCAGACCCTAAAGCATGCTAACCAGGTGCTCTACCACTAAGCTACATCCCCAGCCCCAAAATAATATTTTAAATAAAGGATATTTGATCATACATTTACCTAAGGGAAATTGACAGTATCAGAACCTAGAAAAAAATGTGCTCATACCTATTGGTGTTCAGTGCAGTTTTTAAAAACCTTCCAAAGCAGTAAATGAATGTGGTGAATATTTGTTTCATCAAGCCATGTAACTTTGTAACAGGAAACATTGCGAGTAAATAAATCACCATTAGAATGCATGCATTTTCTTGAAATTCCTGCATATAGGTGTTCACATATAATCATGTCTTGGATGTCACAGCTTGCTGGAGTGCAGGGAAGGGATTTGGAGCACATCTGTTCCACTTTTCTCCTGAGTTCAGTAAGCCTTTCTGCGACTTCCCTAGCTGCTGATCTGGCCTCTTCTGATCACTTGTGATGATAACAAGGCAACCAGTTCTATTTTGAACCATGATGCCTGTTTAAAAGTTCTTCCTTCTGTTGAATTTGAATGTGTCTTCTGGAACTCATTCATTCTCTCTCCAGACCAACCAGTTCTCACATCAAATTCTACCCAGGGAAGGCCAGTTTCATATCTGTTCTCCCCACGTAAGCACTAGGAGCTTTCTTTGCACTCACAAAACTATCTTGGTACGGTACTGGAGCCTTTGATGCTTAGGCTCCTCATGCCATGTTTCCTATCTCTTCTGGGAAGTGGTGATTTCTGGACCTTTCTTCAATCATGCTGTCCTTCCTTGGACTTCTCCAGTTGCTTTCATTTCATAGGTAAAATATGGTACCCAGAATTGAACACAGATTCCCAGAAATGGTTTAATCATAGTACAGAGTGCCTCTTAATTTCTTTATTCCAGCACAGTGCTTTTGGCATGTGAGCTATGAGCAGGACACAAAACCATAAGCAATATGATCCCAATTTTTAAATTTTGAAGCTACCATCCAAACTTCTTCGTCATCTGTAAATTTGATAAGCGTGCCTTCTGTGTCTGTTTACATTTCACTGGGGGAAATAACATATATTGAGAAAGACAGCTCATATTTTAGTATCACTTTACAGTTTTCCAAGTGCTTATATATCTTGTTAGGAACAGAGCCTCAGCATTTGCAATTGGAGTCCTCTTTCCAGACTCCCCTTATTTCTGCTCACTTAGCAACTGAAATTGATTTGGAAACAATGTACAAAATCGTAAGCGATTTAGCTATCCTCAGATATTGGATCCTCTTCCTTTTCAGGTTCTCTGCCTGTAGTTCTAACTGCTTCTCATCCACCCACACTTCATCCTCCAGTTCCCTACATGTAGATCTTTCCAGAACATGCCACGTTCTCTCGCATTCTAGGGCTTCTTATATCACATGGCCTCTGCCATATATCAGTTCTCCCAATAACACTTCCTCACCAGGGTATTGATCCGTCCTCCAGAGGTGAGTTAGGGTCCTATCACCTCCACCCCACGCATCCTACACCCACCCCTCTGTCACACTGATTACCTTGTACTTGCCAGTTAATCTGGATGTTTCCTTTACTCATAGAAGACATAGAATCTTCCTGAGTATCAGAACATGATCAAGCTTATCACTATGCGTCTAATAAAATACCTGGTACATAATAAATATGCCATAAGAACATACACCACAGTAAACATTATTACATATAATCCTTTAACTTCTTTTCTCTTTTTATTAGATGAAATTTCTAGAAGAGAAATGATGGACTGAAGGACGTGAACCTTTTAGCTATTTGCATTCTAGTTTTGTTTCCTGTAGGGTATTAGTGGTCTTCTAATTAAGCTAATCCAATAATTTTATCGTTAGCATATTAAACCCCTCATTATCATTATCATCCCCCAAATTTGCATTTGCTCTTTCTGTGAAATAGAATCACTATTTTTAGACTTACTTTTAATGTAATCAAGTTGTAATTTTGCCTATTGCTTTCCTGTTTAGAAAAGCCTAATAAATAATCACGTACCTGCTCTTAACATTTGATTTTATGACCATCTAGGATTTACATTGGGGAAAGTACTGCAGTTGGTTTATATTCTTTTCTTTCTCTTTTTTTTATAATATTTTTTAAAGGTTTACTTTATTTATGTATTTATTTTGTATGTGGTGCTGAGGATTGAACCCAGTGCCTCACACATGCGAGGCAAGCGCTCTACCACTGAGCCACAACCCCAGCCCAAGGTTTATATTTTTTTCATAATCAACCCTCCCATATCCTTTCTTGATTGAGAAGTTTGAAACAAAACAGAAACAGAGTAGGTCAGCAGTTCATCCTTGCACAAAAATCCACTTGCTATACACAGTGAATCCATTCCTTTCCTTGCTTTGAACATATCATTAAAGGATCTTTTATTATCATTAGACTTTCTTTGTATTATGTATCAGCTTCAGGTTTCCAAATCTGTCCTATAAGTTTGTGGTATGCTGAAAAATACTCCTTGTAGATGATGTGCCTTTGATACTTTGTAAATGTCACAGCTGAATCTTTTGGGAGTTCTTCATTCAGATTCTTTGTATTCTTTGGATGTCTCAAAATTTGCTTTCTCATTTATTTCCCTATTTTATAACATTTTAACTCTTGTTTGTTTGTTTGTTTTATAGCAAATCCTGGGCTTCATGTATGCTAAGCAAGCGCACTACCACTGAACGGCACTCCCAGCCCCATTTTGATTTATCCAGTTTTCATTTTCTATAAACATTATTTTTTAGATCCATAGAATCAACCTCTCTCCTTTTTTTTTCCTACTTTATCTTTTCTCTGGACTTTAAAACATTCTTCTTGAATCGCATCCCTGTCTAACTCTTCTTTTCTATTCTGAAAATTCCAAGTACAGTCACCAAAACAAAAGAAAGGGTAGATAGCTGCCTTTTTCTTTGCAAGAAGTCTCTTTATTCACTAAAAACAAAAGCCAAGCAAAACCAGAAAGCCCTTTGTCACTTAGATTCTGAAGCGAGAACTCATGCGGCAAAGGACAGGTGCTGTTTTCTTTCTTCTTTTCTTGCTTTGAGAAAACACTGGGATGTTAGGTGGCTACAGACTCTTGCTACTTCTTAGTATGTTGTTTCCTTGGGGTCCATATGTCACTCAGTCATCCTTGCAGATGTCTGCATGGATACATGTGCTGGTAATAGGAATCACGTGAGTGTGCAGGTGCACATAGGTGCATGTATGTAAAAATAGCACCCAAGTGTTTCCTCAAAGCTACACATTGAAATTCCTAAGACTCCTTTCTTAGGCCAACTCCAGCATCAGCTCTCTGTTGACATTCTGGTCAGCCCAGGGAGACCCCTGGAGCCACTGTTGCTGGGGAATGAGGACAAGCCTTCAAACCCCCATGTACGTTCGGCCAGGGCTCTGTGAAGACTTGGTGCTTGCTTAGTCACTGGAGATAGCCGCCCAGATGCCACCTGCCCAGACCAACCTCCTCACCCAGTCTTCCACAGTAGTGGAAAACCCAGTGTGAGTGGCCAAAAAGGGGCACTCTTACCTGGGCCATGCCATGGGTGGTCGTGGTAGGCGATACAGCATTGATGAAAACCTGCCTCCATCCTGCTGAGCTGGCTGGGATACAAGATTCAGAGATCTGTGCTCTTTATGTAAATTAGTGCTTTTTGTTCTCACAGCAGTCCCCACCAGGTGGGTACTGCCATCTCCATTTTATAGATTACAGAATAAGGCTTGAGTCACTATGTAACTTGTGGATGTCACACTCATTAGCAGGAGATGAAGCCAGGCTAAGAGCTTGCCTCCTACTCCTGTGGGCCTAGCAGCATGGCCTGGGAAGAACCTTGACTTAGGCAGTGTTCAGCTCTGTGCTTCTGGGGTGACTGGGGACTGGGATGGGCTCTTTGTCCTTAGCTTCCTCTTGCATCTTGTGCCCCCTGCAAACCACAAAACACCCGGAAGAGTCCTGGTTTCTCCAGTCTTTTGTAAAAGGCTGCACCTACTGAAAGTGCTCTGTTAGAGTCCCAGCAGGAGGGGCAGGGAGAAGGAGGACATCAATTCCCCCATGGTAAGGAGAAAGTGTTAGATCAACAAAGCTGACCCTGAAGGTGTGCAAAAGCTAATGTGCATTGTTCCCTCAAGCCAGTGACTGCAATGAAGCTGGGGCCATGGTCTTCCGGTCACCCATGTCCCCAGCATAAAGGCTGGTCTTCTCAGTACAGGGGTGGGATAAGATATTACCAGGCATAGCAAAGAGCACAGGCAAGGCCGTGAGTCTGGGAGAAGATGGCCTTCAGAGAAACAGAATTTAGTTTTAGGATTGTGGGGGTCAGAGAGAAGAACAGTTGAGAACACCAGGTCTGGTGAGGTGAGGCCAACTGTCAGAGGGCTTCTCATCCTCTGTTCAGGCAGTCAACTTTCATGGACATTAGTGACATGGAACAGAGAAAGGAGGAGTGGTTTTACAGCGCCATCAGGGGTCCCTCCACAGGCCTCTGTCCACCAGGCTTCTGTCCAGTTTCACTCAGGAATCTTCAGCCAGTCTTCTTACCTTTGCTGTCCTGCCAGCCTCTGTTTAGATTGCACAGCACACCCTCTCTGACCCAAATCCCCAACTCCCTTTCCCTTCTCAGGATTAGTCTCTGTTTCCTTCCCCCATCTCTCTCCAAATAATAATAATAATAACAACAACAATAATAATAATGTAGAACTATATTGAGTAGGATTAAGTCTCTATCTTCAGAGACTCTGGTTTCTGTAATTGCAGAACCCAGGCCAGGGTTGAAGTGAAAGCCTGCAGTTGTGTTGTATCAAGATGATTATGTTTTGATGAGTGTGTGCATCTGGGGCAGGCAGAGACAGAACCCAGGTGGGACAATCAAATGACTTCTTTAGGCATCCTCTGCAGTCCATCAGGAGCCTGGAGGCTATCAGCACCCACTGGTAACTTTACTGCTCTGTGCTCCCCGAGGTGGCATCCAGGTGTGGGGTACTACTCTGGAGCCTGTGCATTTGGATCTCCCAGTGTCCGTTTCCTCCTGACTATTTAGTCTGAGGGTTGGTTGCCAGACCCAGAGAGGGTGATTGTCCACTCTGGCCTCTGGGTCAGTACACATCATCCAAGCCTTGGCCTTCCACATCTGAGATACACCTGTGTGACATTTGCACCAATAGCTTGTTCTTCATTAGAATGTTTGATTGAGAGGTGGGAAGCATCCCTTCCTCGCCCATCTTCCACAACTGAGCTTTAGGTCAGGTTTCCTACCTGTGAGATCACCCAGAGACTGATTATTAGTGTTTTATGACACTTGGCCAAGCAGTACCATGTGAGAAGATTAAATTGATTGTCTTATAGGAACTGTGGCTTGAATGCATGCAATCTACTGGGTCCTGCTATCAGTGGCATCAGAGCCCCTTAGATGCAGCAGCCCTCCACTGTCCTGGCCCTGAGCACAGCCTGAGACAGCATAGCTTCTCTTTTTGCCTGATCAGATAAAACCCAATTTCCTTGGGCTGTAGGCAAAGAGAAACCCAAGCAGCAGCTGAATCACTAGAATACAGTTAGCAATGATCCCCCATTAGAGCACTGTGCCCAGTTTCAGCCTCATCCCAGGCACACACGGCAGGTTGAACTTGGAAGAGCGCATGGCCCATTCAACGTTTATGTTACTTTGCATTTTCATGTGAATTTGTTTCTAATAGAGTCACTCAAGAATTTTCATCTGGGTTTTATAAACTACAGCTGTTTTCAACAGCCTTGGAGGCACTCTTGTGTGTGTTCTGAGTGTGGAGAAGTCAGGATAATAACAGAGGTGGGATGATTTGCCAGAGGCCATGGAACGAGATAAGGACAAGGTCAGTTTCTCTGAGACTTCTGATGTGCAGCACTTGGCACTTCCTTTCCTTCCACTATCATCTGATGTTTAACTGATAGCATTTTTTAAAAAGTGAGTTTGAGATAAATCAGGCAGAGAGAAAACGTATAATAAAAACGGACACTATCTCTTTAAACGTTAATGGTTCTGAGCAGAGGTCCTTTGTACCCACTGCTTGTACAAAGGAGTACATTGGTACTTGTGGCCACAGTACAAATTCAGAGTGCACAGGGAATGGGTTGAGTATTTCTAACAAATTTAAAACGGCCCGAAGTCCTCCACATCTGCATATTTGCTGTCCGCTGGAGTTTCTGGAGTTGCAGTGAAGGAGCAACTCCTCATTCATTTCCTCCAAGGTACGAAGTGCCCGTGATTATTGGGACTTCGTGATCTTGCAGCTTTTTGGTTCCTAGATTGGTCCTCAGGCCTTCATTTTTCTGAGTGGAAAGAGGAATGTGACACTTTTGAGGTGACCCAGAAAGCTGAGTTCCAACAATGACTTGTACTTGGAAGTTGTAGTCATAGCCTTGGAATTTCCTTCAGAGCCACAGAACAGCTTGGGTCAAAGGGCAGATTGTGAGGTGCTGTTGTAATGCATCCGGCATCCTTAGGATGATGGCCCGTGGTTTAAGGGACCCTATGCAGGAAGGATTTGCTGTAAGAAGCAATTCTCCATGTTTGGGCTTGGCTTGGATGCTTTTGACAAAGCTCTGAATTTTTGGTTTGATGATAAAGTTTCAAAGATGGCATTTGGGGTTATTTAGAGTCTACTGGTAATTTTCCTAAATAAAACATGTCTTGGAAATGTTAATTCATTTTGTGTCATCCTGAGTCATTAATATTTTTTTATTTTATCATCTCATAAATTTATTGTCTGAAAAATAAATGTGAGTCACAACTCAGAAACTTATTTTGCACAGAGACAAACAAGTAGGCATGTGGTAAGTAAGTGAAAACTTTTTTGCTAGCCTGTGGGCATTACCCTACAGAACTATCTTCCATCACTCATTGCTTCCCCATCCCGTGCCTCCAGTATCTTCACCATAACAGTTGCAGTGTAAATTAGCCTCAAGACACTGAGAAAATATAATAACAGCATGTGTCAATTGACTATATTTTTAGTTTTTATTTACTTATATTTTATTTTTTGCAGTTTTGGGATGGAACCCAGGGCCTCACACATGCTAGGCTAGCACTTTACCACTGAGCTACATCCTTAGCCCTTTTTATTTATTTGTTTGTTTTGAGATAGGGTCTTGCCAAGTTGCCCAGGCTGACCTCGAACTTGAGATCCTCCTGCCTCAGCCTCCCAAGTAGCTGAGATTGCAGGCATGTTCCATAGTGTCTGGCTTAGTTTTGACTTTAAACCATGCTTCTTTTTTGAGTTTAGGATCTGTTACCTTTGATTGCATTATGTTTCTATAAAATACTATTAACAGCAAAACCAGGATTATTTCTTTGGAGTTCTTCCTGCGTACATATATACCATGGTATGTAAATTATTGATGAGGAGCAAGAAAGGAGAACGAGAGGACATTTAGCAGCTGCTAAACCTTAAGACAGAAAAAAATGTGGTATGGAGAAAAAAGTGATAATAATAAGCACATGAAAATGGGGTGTACTTGGTTTTGTATTAGAAGAGAAAATATTCTTAATAAAACATACCTGAGATTTTCCCATTCAGAATGTGTATAGTATCTTTAAGAAAAGGCTGGCCAAAGCTTGAATTCCATTGCCTTCCATATTCCTGCATGGTGTGGGCAGCAGAATGCTCTCAAAATGGCCATGTTGTGACTGTTGCAAATCTGAACCTCAACCCAAAAAAGCAAATCTATGCCCTGAACTGGACACCCTGCACCTCTCCCTACAAAGTATTCTGTAGTCACCATTTAGGAGATTGGCATTGCTATTAATTTGCTATTTTCACTAGTTATTTGTTGTTGTTGTTTTTTTTTTTTTTTTTTAATATTTATTTTTTAGTTATAGGTGAACAGAATATATTTATTTTATTTTTATGTGGTGCTGAGGATCGAACCCAGTGCCTCCCGCGTGCTAGGCGAGCACGCTACCACTGCGCCATAACCCCAGCCCTGTTGTTGTTTTTTTTTAGTCATTCCCCAAAGAGGAGACTTCCTTGTCACATTTGAGCATAGTCCCTTCACCATTGGGACTGTATCAGGCTGTCCTAGACAGACACCCTCAGACATAGGTATTTATGAACCACCTCCTTCCCAGCTTCTGTGCTCCAGGAATCACTTCCAGTTACAGTTGGCTACCTATTAATTCTCTACAGAGGGAGAATGTGTCAGACATTCAGTCTTGAGTATTTGGACTATGTGACAACCCTAATTCTCATTTTTAAATTCATAAACTTGATTTTACATGTTAAAAATAGAGGCCATCTAAGTGAATTGGCTGAGTAAGAATCTTGTCAGACTCCATTTCCTATGCCTGACTTCAAACAATCTCATTCATCTTTCTAGATGAAATTTCTCTTTCAGGCCTCTTTTAAATAAAAAAAAAAAAAAAGAAAGAAAAAAAGAAAGAAAAAGAAAAAGTTGAGAAATAATATTTGGGTGGGGTGCGGTGAAGAGGAACCACCCAGGAGCCCCTACCCTAGTGCATCAACTATTTTGATTTTGCCTTCTAATCCCCATCCATTTGCATGACAATTTTATTGGCTGCTTTATAGCACACATATTGTTTCATGTTCTGCTATGCTCACTTACGTTGGAATCATATGTATCTTCCCTTACTGATGCAGTCTTGATGATTAGGAGTGTAAGTTAACAGCAGAGTTGGATAAATTGGGATGGACACCTCACTTTCAAAATTACTCTTTTCCATATATCCCTCAGAGGCACAGAGCACTTGGCAGCCTTGTGCTTGGTATAGAACTTTTTTGCAGCAAGATGATTTATGGTTGGGATGGTAGCCAGCTGACGTCTCTGCGAAGCCTTGTTCTCTAAAGGATTTCCTTTGAGGGTGATGCCAGGGCTCCGATTGTGCCTGAGCAGCTGAAAATGAAAGGAAAAAAAAAAAGCAATATTATTTTACAAATGTTAGTATTCAGAAGAAATTTTCACTGTGTCTGGCAAGCCAAACAAAGCTACAGATGTCTCCTCTTTCTCAGTGCACACTCACGAGGATGAACCTTTTCTGAACCGCTGATGAAAATGAGGAACTCCAGTCTTACTGGAGAATGGAACAGCAAACAGTGAGCTTTGAGAAACAAACCCCAGCAGTGCTGTCAAAAGAAGGTCATACCTTGAAAAACATCATGATTCAAATGCAAGTTTCTGTTCCGTCTCATTTCTCTGTACCAGTTTCTTGCAGGTAGATTTTGCTTTCCACAAGGGAGGCATTAAAATCTGGAGCATGCTTGCAAAATCCCAAGGAATAGATAACAACATCTCCACACACAGCACATAAAGTGACTTTATTTAACTTAACGAAAATTTTATTTTTTTAGATGAAAATAAGACCCTTGGGGTAAAAGTTTTAAGTCTGAACTTCACGTGCTTGGAAATATTTTGAGAAAATGATGTACTATCCATTTTTTAAATTACTGTGATTAAAACTTTATTTGATGGAATAATGTCTTTCAGATACCAAATTGTTTTCATAAAATTTGGTAGAACCTGAACAAATAACTTGAAAGTATGTGTATACCCTCAAACTTTTATAATGTGATGAAGCTCGAAACTTTGTGTTTGAAAGATATGAAGGACCAGCAGCCTTTCGTGCATAACATTCTTCCAATCCTTGCACTTTGGGGAATTTTCTCAAACCTGTGATATATATGTATTTCTTTTTTTCTTTTTTTGGCACTGGGGATTGAACTCAGGGGCACTCGACCACTGAGCCACATCTCCAGCCCTATTTTGTGTTTTATGTAGAGACAGGGTCTCACTGAGTTGCTTAGCGCCTTGCCATTGCTGAGGCTGGCTTTGAACTCGCGATTCTCCTGTCTCAGCCTCCCTAAGTGCTGGGATTACAGGCTTGCGCCACTGAGCCCAGCTAAATATATGTATTTTTTAAATTACAAAATAATATGCTTTTCTTCCTAGAACTTCTTCCGCTCTACTAAACTTTCTAGTGAGAGCTGAATTGCTGTGACTCTAAAATTTTATCCAGAGTACCTGTGCAGTTGCTATTAATCACCCTATTGAAATTTGAAATCAGCACTTTGCACTTTGGTGTCTTCTTTTTTTTTTGATAAATGAATCATTTGTACATATTGATATTGCAGCACAGACTTTGGTCTTATTTAAAATTGTAATGACTTTCATTGGACTTGATAGTGGATTGATTGAAAAGAAGTAATGTATCTTTTTCAAATTAAGTCGATCAGTTAGGATGCCTACTGTGTGCAAGGTTGATGGGTTCTTTAGGACTTCGAGTCTGTTTTTCTACTGAAACAATTAACATCCGACCTGAGTTCAAAGAGTAAGAACTTTGCATAGACCCATCTCATGCCCATAGCTGTGTGCTCTGACTTGTTTGTGCAAAATGGTGAGCTGTTGGACTGTAAGTTTTGCCTCAGTTTTAGCCCATTTAAATCTCTTTGTTAGAGTGCCTGTGAATATGTGAAGCTTGACTGCTGAATTGTTATAACCTAAAATCAAGAGATGTTTGAGATTAGGCTTATCCAAATAGATCGTGCTATTTTGTTCTTTTCTTTTATATTAATTTTATTTCTTCTTTTTAAATATACGTGATAGTAGAGTGTATTTTGAGATATTGTACATACATAGAGTATAACTTCGGTTGTACATGATATGGAGTTACACTGGTCTTGTGTTCATATGTGAACATAGGAAGGTTATGTCAAACTATTCTACTGTCTTTTCGATTCCTATCCCCCTTCCCTTCCCTTCATTCTCCTTAGTCTGATCCAATGAACTTTTATTTATTCTCCCTTCCCCTTATTGTGTGTTAGCATCTGCATATCAGAGAGAACATTCGACGACGTTTGGTTTTGGAGAATTGGCTTATTTCACTTAGCATGATGGTCTCCAGTTCCATCCATTTTGATCAAGATCCTAAAACTGGGGAACTTGGACTTGATGGAAGCATGATGGGCTGGCTGCTTTGAGGAAGGAACAAGGGAATTTTGCTAGGGCTCTAGGAGAGCTTCGGACATGCTCATGGTCAGAGAATTAATCCTGTTGAATGAGAAGGTCACTGGGGGAAAGGTGTCTTTGGAGAGCACTATTGAGTCATGTAAAATACTGGGCGGGGAAGGGCAGGAAGGAATCTTGTGGGTCATCTCACCTACACAGTGGTGTTGGAAAAACTCACACCACTTTGTGGGAGCTAATTGCTACATTTTTAAGAATTACAATAGGGTGCCAGTTGTCAAACATAGCCATATTAAAATTAAATTGTATAAATTAATAATTAAATGCATTATTTTAAAAGCAGAGGTCATATTCAAAGGGCATCATGTCCGGATTATTTTACAACACTTTGCCATTATCAGCACTCTCAAGATTATTTATCTGATGCTGGAGATACTGTCAGCATTGTCATGAAGGTAACCTGACATCAGACATAGTGAAGGCATTTGGCGTGTAGCAAGTCAGGTTATGGCTAGAGCCGGGGCCACCTGACATCTGTGAGGGGTCTTGCTCTTCAGAGAATTTTTTTGAGGGTGATGTCAGGGGGCTCCAGCAAGTGCTGCAAATCAGGGCTCCATCCTTCCAGAAAGCTAGTTGAAACTTTCACCAGCACATCATCAGGCCCGGCCCATTTGTTTTTGTATATGAGACTGGGGTGCAGAGATGAACAAAATCCTGCAGCTGGTAATCATCAGGCCAAGCTCAGACTTGGGTCTCCCGGTGCTGGTATCAGTGCCTACCTTTCTGTTTTACTACTCAGAGATAGCAGTCCTGAAAGGCACAAGGGACAGGTAGTCAGGGTTATCTGTGGGCATTATCTCCAGGGCTGTCCCGTCATTGACTGCAGGACTCAGGTCATCTATGAGGAGAGGAGATACTTAGCTAACCCAGAAATCCAAGTCAGTTGCCAGATGGGTGGCCATCTGCTCCCTGGAGAGCACTTCACTCATGGTGATATATATGGTTATTGAATAGAAGAGGGAATGAAGAACACTTACCACCACTTGGTAATATGTTCTATATGTATTTTCTGATTTATTTTATGTTTCCTCCCTGAGAATGTAAGTTCCACAAGTCAGAGACCTTTCTTTGTATGCCATTTTACACCGAGCTCCCAGAATAGCACCTGTACATACAACGTGTTCAATGAAGATTTTCAAATGCATGAATGAATGAATGAAGCAATCAGTCCAGCATGGGAGCCTCTGACCCTTTGTCTGATTTCTAGACTCTCAGTGACCACCATTTCTCTTCCCCTGTAGATGACGGAGGGCCGTCGATGTCAAGTCCATCTTCTTGATGACAGGAAGCTGGAACTCCTAGTACAGGTAAATCTTTTAAAGCCAACCTTCAGAGTTTCTTCTGAGTTTAATGAAATTCAGAGGCTGCTTCAGCAGAATGGAGGGGGGCCAATGTCAACTGAGTTGAAATCTCTATTAAAATCTGTGGGAGAATGGTGGGGACACACCACGAGTTTTGTTATGTGTGCTATTTTTGTTCAGTCTGTTTCTGTGGATGCCGTGCCTCGGGCATTCAAGGCCAGATGTATATCTAACCTATTGTTCCAATCTCTAGAAAAGGAAATTCCACAACTGCCATTAACTATTCTCTCTGCTCAGAAGGAGTTAACTGTAATGGAACCTAAATAATAAATCTTGCTGTAACTAAAGCTGATTTAGTCTCCCTTGCTCAGAGGGGACAGAAAACAGTTCATTCTTTTCAAGTTGAGCTCTCATGGTTGTGAAGAAAGAGAAACAGTCTCTGTGCTCTGTCTTCCCTCCAAGGGCTAAGTGGCCCCTTCCTTCCCCCATCCCCTGGGTAGACGTCACCATCACTGGTGAACATCTGGAGAAGCTGAGACACAGGAAAGCAGCCAATTTCTCCCCAAACTGAGAACACATTGGGGTCAGAAAAGTCAGAGAAGTCATTAGCGTTGCAGATCCTGGTCTTGTTCACCTTGTTTTTAAAAAGAGCATTGTTTTTCCCAGAACCTAAAGAATGGTAATGTTTCTGAACCTGATTTAAACAGCTTTAAAATCCATTGTTCATCTTCAACTTTTAAACCTCACTTGGCTGATGTTCTCAAATGTCTTAGGTTCTGAGGAGGTTGTGTCTTGTCCCCCAGGACCTTCTGCCATAAAGATGCTACAGTTCATCAGAGGGCTGGAATGCTGCCCACTGGCTTGTTCTCAGAGAAACTGGTGCATTACAGAGAGGAGATTCACGTGCAGACCTCCTCCGGTGTCTTGTACATGCTGCTTGGATTCAAAAATGCTCAGATTGCAAACTTTAAGAGTTGCTACTTTAAGATTGCAAACTTTTAAGAGTTAATTCTAAAGGTATTATAAATACAGTAAAGGAAATAGACAAACTAGGGAAAGACTCATAATCACATCACACTAATTCAACTACTATTCTCATTTTGGTGCATTTCTTTCCAGCATTTTTCATATTTATATTTTTTGCATGGTTGTAATCATAATGGTTGTATAAGTCTGTGTATTTTTTTCCGCTTAATATTGTCTTTTGCTAACATTTTCCAAAACACTATAAATTGTCATCTTTGTTAGCAGCTGCAAAAATTCCAGAAATGGATATGCTGTTATTATCTAATCATTCGCCCATTTGGGTACATTTAAGTATTCTTTTAAAATTATTTTTCCACTATTACAAGTAAATGCTGTGATGAACTTATTCCTGTGCATAGAGTAATCCCAAATCTTAGATTATGTCCTTATTAGGCTAGATTCTGTGGCTTCCAGTCTTGTTAAAAGTCAGACTTGAGTTTGGATTGGGGTGATGCAGCAATAAAGGAAAACTATTAAGTTGAGCAAGACCTTTTCAATTAGCCGAATCTCTCGTTAACCCACATCTGATGCTTTTCATTGTTAGGAATTAGCATGAAGAATTTATAGGTGAGTGGTCTCTCTGGTGTGTTTTATAGGCTTTTCCTGAATCCATGTTTGGGACCTTAGAAGGAGGCCATCTTCTGGGGCAGGAAATGAGACCACAAGTGGCAGTCCAGTTACTGTGCCTTGGCCCTGGGAAAATCTGAATGGGGACAGCCAGGATGGACTTGAGTCACAGAAAATATGTTTAGTTACTAATGTGCACATTTTGGAACAGTTGTCCTCAACACCACAAAATCAAGAAAATGTTGAATGAGGTCAACTCAGAGGAACCTAGGCTCTTGCCACTCCTGGATAGAATACACTTTGCATTGAATTCTCTCTTCCCAGAATGCTTTCTTTGACTCTCCTCCCCTCAGCTTGGCTAATTTGCATTCAGGACACTCCCCCACCCCACCCTGCAGGCTTTTCCTGAGCCTCCCACCAACCTCCCTGCCTCTGGGTTTTAGCTACTGCTGCCCTGTGTTTTTAATGGTGATCAAGCCTTCTCATCATTGATGTTGACTTTTTCCCATTTCCCAGAGCCCCCAGCAATTTGAGGGTTGGGTCTGCATCTTGAGTCCCCAGGACCCAGGCCAATGCCTAGCCCCTGATGTCACTAAATAAACACTTGTTGAATGAAAGAATGTATGAACCTTCAGGTGCTTCACTATTACTTCCTTTAAGGACTTATTGCCATAGTACCAACTGCTTGGCAGGGGACTAGTTTAGCACACACAAAACATTATATGTAGCTAGGTGCAGTGGCGCACACCTGTAGTCCCTGTGGTTTGGGTGGCCGAGGCAGGAGGATCACAAGTTCAAAGCCAGCCTCAGCAACTTAGCGAAGCCCTCACCAACTCAGTGAAGCCCTCACCAACTCAGTGAGACCCTGTCTCTAAAAGAAAGAAAGTGGGGGGAGAGGGGGAAAAATAGTTTTTTAAAAAAATTGTGTGTGTGTGTGTGTGTGTGTGTGTGTGTGTAAAGATTCTAAGGTCCATTGTAGAGTGGGCTTTAGCAAAACTCGGAGAGATAAGGTTAAAACTAGGACTGGGGCTGTAGCTCAGTGGTAGAGCGTTTGCCTAGCATGCGTGAGGCACTGGGTTCGATCCTCAGCACCACATATAAATAATAAATGAATAAAATAAAGATCCATAAACAACTAAAAAATTTTTAAAAAAACAGTTAAAACTAATGGACAAAGACAAACTTAAATACATGAATTTTATTTCTCCTCTACAAAGTGCTATTGTTCAGAAATATAAGGCAGAATCTTTTCTAAAGCCAGTCTTTATTCTGCAATTTATTTGGACTCTTTTTTAGCTTTTAAATAGAACTGAACATTTTGGTACTTTATGTTTGTAGAGTGATAACTTTTAGAGTCGTTTATACTTTAGTCACCAAAATATATTAAATATTGAAACTGTTGTTAAGAACAATTTCAGAATTTTTTCTGTAAGCCTCAGACTCAGTGGTGCCATTTGAGACCTTTTGGCCTGTGATTGTAGGGGTGAGGAGAGATAGAAAAGGCTCTTGTATTTTCCCACTAAGCTTTGTAAGATGGAGAGACAGGTTTGGAGGAAGTATTTGTTTCCCATAGAGAAGCAGAGTTTTCAACAAGGTGACTGCATTTATACAAGGTGACCGACTGAAAGACATTCATAAGAAGCGGCAGATGTGCCAGGTATAGTTTGTAGCTACTAGCTAGCAGGGAAGGAGACTCATCCATGCCTACACACAGCTCCTCAGAAGCAGGAGCCTGCCTCCAGCATAAACATCATGGCATTAGCAACGCATTCCCTGGCTGGCCACTGTCAAGAGTTGCTTGTCTTCTGGAGGATGCTGGGAACCAGCCAGCCAGGCAGATAATGCCATGCAGTGGTGTAATCCTGACTGCTCTGAGCATAACAATTCCTTTCTCTGGGTTACAGAGAAAAGCAGTAATTCTAATATTTAATGTTTATTCTCCACAGCACTTGGAGATTACTAAGTGAAATCTGTGCTTCCAAATCCCTAATTGTCCCCAGTAAATTGCATATTGCCCAGAATGGGGGAGGGCAGAAGGTAAACAGTGTACATACTACGAATTAATCCTTAATCCACAGGCAATTTCCTGACACCTGTGTCTTTGCCATCTAACTCCTTAAGTCCTTAAATTCCATTAAGAGCAGCTGAAAGGATGGGGGTGGGGTGAATGTTCAGGAGTAGGCCATGGATTGGTGGCAGATCACACAGCCAATTTTCCCTTCAATCCAATTTGCAGGCAGTGTCTTTTGCTCTGTCATCTGATTGTTTCCTCCAGTTCAAAATTTACTCAAAAAGCCTTCATCAAAATGAGAGAGACCAGCATGATCCATGTCTCTGAGTCCACCTCTTCCTGAGGCTTCTATAGCCAGAAAAGGAGGTGTCGAATTTGTTTCGTGTTAAACTCAAATTCTCAAGTCTTTTCTTCCTATTGTTGCTCCTTTAAAATGAATGTGTATTTGGAGGAGCATTTTGAAAATAAACAAAGGGTGATATTCTTTAGCTATAGTGAGAATAATTTAAGGACAACTCTGAGAAGAATTTGCAGATAGAGTCAATAGGTGGACTACTGGAAGCTGTCCCTAGGGAGGGTTCTGGACTCTTTCTCTTGCATTTCTTCAAAATAGTATGGATTTTTTCACTAGAATGGAATGGCTAAGGTGTGGCCTTTCCTTTCTAGGTTCCCTGGAGGCTTAGGATACTGTATGACATCCTGTCTTATAGGAACACAAGCCAGTATGAGAAAAGAAACATTTGCCTTCTTCCTCTTAGACTGCCTTGTTTTACTGCTTTGTCCATCACTTTAAGTAAGTAGATATTATGCTCCATTGGCCAAATTTCTTTCTTTTCGTGATAAAACTTCATATACCAGAGTCCTCCCCTTCCCATAGTCTGCTGGTCTGTGTAGGAAGCTTCTCCATAATGTGAGGTTGAGTTCTAGTTCCAAGTTGCCTAAAGATAACTGTGTCTCTCCCCTCTGACCTATTCTCTGTGGCCACTGGCAGAACATTTACAACTGCCACATCTAGTATCATAGAGGAACAAAGTGTCCCTAGGATTCTGAGAAATGGAGCAAACTTTTAACTGGTTATTGTTTTCAAGAGAATTAAAGATAACATCTGGATAGCTGCTGAATATAACATAGTGTTCCTAGTCCTTAAAAAGCCATGGGGACAAGCCAGGCACGGTGGCTCACGCTTCTAATCCCAGCACTTTGGGAGGCTGAGACAGGAGAATCGCGAGTTCCAAGCCAGCCTCAGCAACGGCGAGGTGCTAAGCAACTCAGTGAGACCCTGTCTCTACATACAACACAAAATAGGGCTGGGGATGTGGCTCAGTGGTCCAGTGGCCCTGAGTTCAATCTCCAGTACCAAAAAAAAAGCCATGGGGACAGAAGCATCAGGAAAGGTCTAGAGCTGGGCTCTGTGGGACAGTAGCCACCAGCCACAGGTGGCCACCAAGTGCTCGAGATGGGGCCAGCACAGATCAAGATGTGTTGTAGCGGGGCTCAAAGCCAGCCTCTGCAATGGCAAGGCACTAAACAACTCAGTGAGACCGTATCTCTAAATGAAATACAAAATAGAGCTGGGGATGTGGCTCAGTAGTCGAGTATCCCTGAGTTCAATCCTCGATACCAAAAAAAAAAAGATGTGCTGTAAGTATAAAATACATGCCGGATGTTAAACTTCATATCAGAAAGTAAAATGCCTTACTAGTGATTTTTTAAAAATTTATTGTTGTTGTTGATGGACCTTCATTTTATTTATTTATTTATATGTGGTGCTGAGAATTGAACCCAGTACCTCACACATGCTAGGGAAGTGCTCTACCACTGAGCCACAACCTCAGCCCACTAGTGATTTTTTTGTTGACAATTCCATGCTGAAATGCTAGTATTTTGGACATATTAGAAAATCTATACTTAAAGAAAATATACACTTAAATTAATCTCACCTGTTTCTTTTCCTTTTTCAATATTGCCATCAAAAAATTAAAATTGTATATTGGGCTCACTTTGTGGCTCACATTATGTTTCTGTTGGATAATGATCTCTAAAGTATAGAGAAAATAATATAAACAAGAGAAAAAATTATAAACATAATAGGATTGTTTAAAGTTGCCCAGCTTTCATATTGGATGTCCAGCACAGTACAAACTACATTTTATAATTCTTTTTAGAGTTTATGTGGAGTATATCTGATTAAATCCTCACAATAACTGTGTGAAGTAGGTGCTATCTCACATAAGGAAACAAAATCACAGAGGTTAAATAACTTGCTCAAGGTCACATAGCTGGGTAACTAAAATGTGCATCTTCAACTTGTGGCTTCTGGTTTTCTTCTCACGGCACCATAACAGGTGTATACACTGAGAACCTGAGATACGATGCAGTTCGCCTGTTATGTGGGTGCTTGGCTGGCCCCTACTGCCTAATTATAGGAACTAAAGACTTTGAACCTTATCTCAGGTCTACAACTGAAGATGGGTGCACCCAAGGTCATTTCATTCCTTTGAACTCAGTTACTCAGTTCCTCATATCCAGGAAAGATTTAGACACATGGCATGTAGGATGAAGGATTTTCACATCATGTGTGAGCCTCAGGCTGGCAGGTGTGAAGAACCTTCTAGGGCAGTAGATGACATAACTGTATCCTTCCCTTCACTCTTCTCTGACAGTGACACTGTGATTATCCTGTAGGTTGAGATCACATAGGCTCTGGATATAGTAGCGCTGAGGACAACGTAAACATTCTGGCTAGAAGAAAAGTGTATATGACTTTTAAAAAAATATAGAACTCTAATAGCGCTGCATAAAATAAATGAACAGACTTGGGCTCTGTCCACGTGGGTGCACACCTGCACTCACCCTCACCCGCCTCCTGAGCCACTTCTGTGCTGAATAATGTTCTTTTGTAAAAATGCAAAAGGATTATTTTCTACTAAGTAAACCAGGAATTTCCCCAAAACACATGTTGCCAAGAAAAAGGAAAAAAAAAGAGTTGATTCCCTATCTTCTCAACTGAGCAGGGTGGGCAGGTGGGCTCGTCCTGATTTGCTGGCTGGCCCATCTACTGAAGCGTGATCCATGTCTACCATCTGCTCCTATCTGTGGTGAATTCACCAAGTTACTGTCTCAGCCAAAGACTAAGATGCTGTGCTCAGAGTCTGGGAGCAGACAGAGGGGCTCAGTGTTATGAACCTTCTGTCCGGGACCTCCCAGGCCACCAGGCCACCTCATCAACAAGAGCTGAAAGGAAGTCAAGCAGCACTGCCTTGGGCTGACCTCAAACTTCAGCATGATTGCCATCATCATTTATTAGGCTCCTCTCTGCAAAGCTGGGCACACCACCAAATGAGCAAAACAGATGTCTTTCTAGCCCCTGGGGGTGGTTGATAATATTTAACATTTTAAAGGCACATAGTGAAGCAAATAAATGTTAAGATACAGAGTATAGATGGATTATGTGATGGTAACTCCACATGTAACCAAAGGTTGGTTCATTTAGGGGTATGGAGGAATAAAAAATAGTTCATGATGTATACCAGTTGTGGCGGGGACAAACAAATAAATAGTTTCCCCTTGGGGAGGAGGAAGGGAGCACTGTACATCTCCCTTCTCCAGCCCGGAGGCCTTTATAGAAAAGTTGGTAAGCTCTCTTTCTGAGATAGTTGAGAACAAAGGCGAATCTTGGTCTCCCTGGGGGGACATTAGAGAAGGCCAAGTGTCAGAATGCAGCAGATTGATGCCACGGTTTGGGCCTCTCTGTCCCTACCCCAACACACACACTCGCACACACACACCTACCTCTGCAGAGCCAGACAGCTCAACCAGGTGCAGGGCCGGGGAGGAGAGTAGCCATCTCCACATCTCCTGCTCCCAGACTGACCAGTCCAGGCTGCTGGTTGCCTAGCAACCCTCCTTTCCTTCCCTCCCCCACCTCCTCCTCTTGTTTCTGCACCCCATTTTCCTCTTGATGCTAATTTTAACCTTTAAAAAAAATCATAGTATTTTTTTTTCATTTTTTTCAGTTGTAGATGGACATAATACCTGTGTTGTATTATTTTTATGTGGGGCCAAGGATCAAACCCAGTGCCTTACATGTGCTAGGTGAACACTCTACTACTGAGCAACAACCCCAGCCCTTTAATCTGTTTTTTTTTTTTTTAAATGTTTTGATTTTTAGTTGTAGATGGACACAATGTCTTTATTTTATTGCTTTGTATGTGGTGCTGAGGATCGAACCCAGGGCCTCACGCATGCGAGGCAAGCGCTCTACCGCTGAGCTACAATCCCAGCCCCTTAATCTGTTTTTAAATGCAGTGGTCGTAATCATTTGAAATTGCCACTATTTGACCAACTTTCTCCTCCAAAAAGGACAATCTCATGTGGCTCAAACCAGATGTGAAGGGAGATGGAGGAAAGGGGAGGGAAGGCATAGCCTGGCAGGGGCCCTTCCTGAAATGGGTAGTGCTCCAGAAAGTTGCTTTTTATGGTTTTGCTTTTGCTTTTGTTTTATTGAGGAGGTCATTTTTTTAATGATATCTTTACAAAACCATTTTCAAGTGTCCTCTAGATTTGTGCAGGTAAGGAACCTCAGGAGGTGACCGTGGAACTATTTGCTCATTGTTTCTGTCTCTCTGCGAAAAGGGCAAGAGAAGGGAGGGGGGAGATTAAATGAACTGAGCACACAGTACAGTTGAGCAAAACGTGGGTCATGGTATCCATAGGGGAAAGGCACACAAACACACACCTTTCCCCAGAGGAGGATTTGGAAAAGAAAAGAAAACTGGCCCTGGCCCAGGGTGACAGCAATCTGAGGGCTAACACTTCTAGGATTGACACTGGCTTGTTGCTGTTGTTTTAATTATTATTGATTTGGGCATATTGCCCAATTCCCATACTAGCTTATGTGGTAAATATCTGAAGTTTCTACCAGTGGGCTGCACAGATCTAACTGCCCCTCCCTTTGAGCTGAAGTGATAACTGAGTTTTCAGGCTGCACACTCTTTGCAAGTCCAGTGACAGGTTGTTCCTGTTCCTAAAACGCGCAGTGTTGGTGCTGCCTGCTCTATAGTGCCTGGGACAGCTCCCCCTGTTCATGCATTTCTACCCTTGGATCCTGTCCTCTCATCAGGAGAGACCTGGAGGGACGTTGGGACGCAGATCTATACATTCTGCAGCTTCTGCTGTGACTTGTCCTACCCAGCCAGAAAAAGAGGGGAAGGAAGTCCTGCTCCCAGGAGAGAAATAGTGTTGTCAGATAGCAGAAGTGTTGGAGGAAAACAGTGGCAAGTGGAGGGAATCTCCGCTGCTCTGTGGCTTCCTCAGAATCTTCTCCCCTCACAGACCGTCCCCATAGCTGTTTTTGAGTTGCTGTTTTTCATTTCCTCACTTGCTCAGCACAGAGCTAACAATGTAGCTATCCGAGCAGCATGGAAAATTTCCAAATCTTGCCGAAGTCCTCGTCTCACCCCTCCCGCTGGCTTCTGGATCTGCAAAACTGCCTGCACACATGATAGTCCTGACTCTACACACGCACTCACGCACCTTATCCCTGCTCCTGATCAAATCCAGGCCATCTTCCTCTTGTACCTGCTTTGACATTGAGCCCTGAGTCTCCAAGTCAGCCAGGCTTTACAACCCTTGCTCCTTTTTACCATTCTTCAGTGCCATCCCCAACTTTCATCTTGGCAGTTCTTTTTCCTTCACATAAGTCACTCAGTGGCTGTCCCAGTGTCGACGTTTACCACCTGGACTCAACAGCCCCTGCAGATGCCTGGTCCCTACTATTTGTTTGGAGTCCTAAAGCAGCTTCTTGTGGATTTCCCTCAGCCCATGTTTCTGGCCACACCACTGGGTCCTACACAGTGCTACCAGATTATTCTTCCAGAAGGGCTGCTTTATGACATCTCTGCTCAAAAGCCGCCAATAGCTTATCCTGGTTGAATTCTGGTTGACTCTCATGTTCCTCCACAATCTGCATCTTATGAGAGAGAAAGTCAAAGAGGTAAAGAATGTAGTTTTGCCCAATATGACCACTCCCTGGGTGGGTCCTGTGGCAGTGGAGTTGCCACACTGTACTCAGCAGAGCTGGGTCCTGACGGTCAGCATTCAGGGAATTGCGTTTATAATAATGGAGAAAAGCAACCATGTGACCCTGCTGGAGTCTTCCAGACCAACGGTTCTCAGACTTCTTCCAGCTGAAAAATCCTTTGTCTGGTATCATGTGATGAAGGCAGTGAGGACCCTACCACCTTTTAACGAAAGGCACCCCAGGACCTTAGCAGACACCTGTAGGTTTGGATATCACTATTCTAGATAGACGCCAGATGATAGAAAATACAACTGTCTTTTATGCAAATGGATACATTCCTGAATAGTGCAATGTAAATTGAACTTCAGTCATATAAATCGTATTTTAAATGCTTTTGGAAATCGTATAGCTTAAGTGATTAATCATCACATAATTAATTGAACACTTAGTTTTGTACCAGACTCTCTTCTAAGAGCTTAATATGTGCCGAGTCATCTAATCAGCTTCATAACTCTCTGGAGTAGGTAACAGATTATTCCTATTTTTCATTTCATTAAGGAAATCGGAGCACAGAAAGGTTCAGTAACTTATCCTGTGTTACACAGCTAGTAAATGGTAGAGGCCGATTCAAAACCAGGCCACCTAGTTCCAGATTAAGAAGAGCAGGCTGAAGTACGTGGAGAGCACAGGCTGTGGGGCCAGATGGCTTGACTTCAAAATGTGAATCTGACACTTAGCTACTCCATGACCTTGGCCAATTGCATAGCTTCTTTAGCCACATTAGCCTTCAGTGGCTTCCTCTGTACACAGGGAACAGTAGCTGCCACCATCCTTACTCTTCTAATTCTATCTGGATGTTGATGCTAGTACCTGTGACACATATGTGATTAGGATTAAATGAATTGGAACATACGAAGTGCTCAGAAGCCTCCCTGACACATCACGGGCCTCTTTTACTAGAATCTAAGGCTCAGGTTGGACCACTTACTGGCTCTGCTAACCTGGGAAGTCATTTGTCCTTGATGCCTTATCTGTAGAATGGGAATGTTAACTACCTCAGCCATGGGGCAAAGCATTTTGGAGGCTGTGAAATGTTACATAATTTTCAGTGCTATTAATTCTGATACTTTGGCTTTGGCCTTCCAAAATTGTGTGCAGGGCTATTTGGTGTATTTATAGAGTTCAGCCTGAGTTCACTTGACAAGTGACAAGTTGACAGTCCATCAAAAAGTGTCTCAACTGCCAACCATCATTTCCTGATCTTTTCATGAACACTGGTTATCACTGCTCATCCTTGCAATGACATCTGTAACTCATGACAAGGTCACGGGGTGACAGGGAGGATATTTATGCACAGTATTTGTACAAAGTCCTAGTAACCATCTAGAGAAGTGGATTAGGTTTTGTGCTCCAGTTATGTCAAAGCATGCCAATCACTCATCATTCTTGGGGGTGAAAGAGACAAAACATTATTTGGATGGTTGCATCATAGTATTTTATAAGTGACCTCATCCTTAATGCTTTACATTAAAATGATACTAAAGTACAATTATATGCGCATGGGTTGTATTGGCTGTGACTTGCAGGAAGGTAAAAATGGAAGACAAGTACTATCTCTTGTAAGCAGAGTAGTGATTGGATTTCTCAGCCCATTACCCACAAACTCAGGTTACCACAAGTTCACATATTAACGAGTTTAATCAAGTTCATGTTTCCCAGATGGGCCTGTATCTTTCACAGCAGTTGTAGTGTGCTAGCCCCACTTGGTAGCGCACAGTGGGTCCTTTTGAAGTGTTGAGAGGTTTTCCACTCTACTAGCAGGCTCAGAACCGCGGGTGACTAAAGCTGTTGGAATTCTATCAATGTGTGCTGATTCCCAGGTGAACATATTCTCTGAGGAACACCCAACTGCCTTTCCTAACTGATCAAGAGGGTTTTATTTTTTTCTTTTAGGGAAGGAAGTTTTTAAATTCACATGAAGTCCTTTAAGGATGGTACCCTAATTCATAAGTTTTAAATTGTTGCTAGGTCTTAAGATATATTGCTACAATAAAGTGTGCCAGATGTTGGTATTATAAAATCCTTTATGAGCATTCCTGTACTTTGGCCTTCCTTACTTATAATAGTGTCAGTGATTTATAAAATAGCAAAAAGAGTATCAGTAGACTAATATCTTTATATTTCATACAAAGTGCTCCAGGCACCTCAGTACCCATTTCATTTCACCATGTGTGAGTAGCAGAATCAGAGCCCTGTGGGTAAATCACTGCCTTTTCCTTTTGGACATTAATAAAGTGATATACAGACTAATGAATACTGTGATACCAAAATGCCTTTAGTATTAAGTTGGGTCCATCAAGCACATACACATACATTCGTCCACTCTCATGCACACACATGCACAAAACACTAACATACACAAACTCACATATATACGTAGACTCACATGCCTATACTCACATGAGTGCACACACACATTATCTTAATATGTAGGTGCACACACATGCATACTTATACATGTGCACGTACATGCACACAACACACACATATGCACACACACAGACACACATACATGCAGTGTATATATCTCAGAGAACAGAGCTGCCATGCAACCCTTAGTTAAGCAACAGTATTCTCACTAAATGACACTCAGGAACAAGACAAAAATTTGCATTTTTCACTTTGAGTGTCGGGAAGCTGGATGCAACTAATTCAAGTATGTTGTGCAGGCCCTCAGCCTGTGTCCTTCCCACCAGCAATGGTTACACAGGGCACAGGATGACTCTAGAAGCCCCAAGCACCACGCCCTCACGCAACATCCTGAAGCAGGAAAGGGAGTTTCTCCACCTAACATTATTTGTTAGGAAGGAAAAAGCCTCCCAGATGTCCCTCCTTACTCTTCAATTCCTTCCTCCACCCCAAACCATAGTGGTTCACATTCCCCATCTCAGTGGGTCACTGGCAAGGGGAACAGAATCAGTGTGATTGGTTGAAACCAGTAGTGTGGTCCTAGAGGAACAGCTTCAGCCTTACTTGGGGACAATTTAGAATTGCATCTTCTCAGTCACTGCCCCTACTGAGCTGGAGCCTGGGAGCAGGGCTCAGTGATAGCCAGAATATGACCCAGTGCAGGCTGTCTTGGTGGCCAGTGTGCTTATCCACCACATGGTGTATTGCGGCTGCAAACTGACCCCAGGAGAGCGTGGACTGTCTGCAGACTGTGCACAGGGGCAGCGGGATGCAGCAGATTCAAAGGACCAGAAAATTAAAGATAAAAAGGAAAGTGGGGCTGGAACAGTTTTTCTTCTCTCTCTCCCCCTTTCTCTCCCCACCCTTTCTTTCTTTTTTTTTTTTAATATTTTCTTAATTGTCAATGGACCTTTATTTTATTTATTTATATGTGGTGCTAAGAATCAAACCCAGTGCCTTACACATGCTAGGCAAGTGCTGTACCACTGAGCTACAACCTCAACTCCCCCCCCCACTTCTTTTTTTTTTTAATATTTATTTTTTTAGTTGTAGGCAGACAGAATATCTTTATTTTATTTTTATATGGTGCTGAGGATCGAACCCAGTGCCTCACGTGTGCTAGGTGAGCACGCTACCACTGCGCCATAACCCCAGCCCCCCCCCCCGCACTTCTTTGATGCTGGGGATGGAACCCAGGGCCTTGCTAATGCAAGACAAGTGCTTCACGAGTGAGCTACACCCCCAGCCCCTGGAATAGCGTTTTTTTTTCCCAGTAAAGGTATGAGAAAATTCCAAAAATTCAGTCTATTTTAACCTTCATTTATATTAATAAAAAGAGAAAAACACACCATAAAGGATATGAAATCAGAGTGAAGAACAGTCTTTGGAATAGAATACATTTAAAGTTGACATGCATTCATCTTATGTTTCTCATTTCACCACTCCACATGGAAAGTGTGCTAGAGCGGAGGAGCCAGTTATGTGGGGAAAGCACATACTCTGTATAAAGTCAGATCGAAGTTGGAATCCTGGCTGCCTTTTTCCGTGGGTGGCGTGTGGCCTTAGGAATTGTTTACCTTTCTGAAGCTCAGCTTTTTCATTGCTAGACTAGAAATGGGAATGATTACCCTGACAGATTTGGATGATAATTAGAGATAAAGGAATCAAATACCTAGTCCCTGGGACATGGTGTCCATTAAGTGGTGGCTGATACCATCAAAAAGTTGAGTCAATGTTATTGAATGAATAAGCAAATCAATGAATAGCTAGTGAAGTAAAAAAAAAAATCGTATTTCTTCAGCTTATAACCTTTGCCCTCATTTGGAACAAAATGGACAAGTGAACTAATTTTCATTGAATCCAGATGGTATGCAGGAAGCAGGAAGATGAACCTAGTAATGGGCCACAGGCCCACCAAATTATTCTTGGGATAATCATTTGAATTCCTAAAATTCAGTCAATTTTGGGATTCATTGGTCCCCAAACACCTCTGCCTTCAGGCACTCAGCTGCAAAATAGTCACTCTGTAACCCACAAAGCCTCTGGTTGTAAAAGGCACAGGCAACACAGTGTCACTCACTGAGTGGGTAAGAAGGAAGTATGGCTACAGTATAATACTGCAGTTCTGGCACTGGTCACCTGGAGTTAGCACAGGTTTAAGAGCATACTCCCCAAGAAGGTGGCCCTCATTCCAGATGACAGCTGTGAGCTTAGGGAACTCAGACCACCTGCACTTCTCATCACCTAGATGCAAATTTGAAAGCTCCATGACACCCTCACTTGCCATAATTATTCAGTAGAATGACTCACAGAACTCAGGAAGTGTGATACTTAGGATAATTTTGTTATAAAGGATGTAACTCAAGATCCAGTGAAGAGACATAGAGGGTGAAGTCTGGGAAGGTCCCCAGTGCAGAGCTTCAGCACTCTTTCTCCTTAGGGAATCAGGGCACATCACCCTCTTAGTACATCTGTGTTCACCAGCCAGCGAGCTCCACTGAGCCTTTGTCTAGAGTTTTCATTGGAGTTTCTTAGGTAGCTGTGATGGATTGACTTTCTGACATGTAATTGAACCCTGTCTTTAGCCCCCTCCCCTCCTGGGGGCTAGGTAGTCAGGTGGGTAACACATGGCTCAAAATCCTAGCCCTCTAATCATATGGTGGTTCTTTCTGGTGAGCAGCTTCCATCACAAGTCATTTCCTTAGCATAAACTCAGGCTCATAAATAACAAAGCAATCCTATTGCTTGGACTATCCCAAGGACTTAGTGTCAACCTCCCAGAAACCAGAGACGAAAGCCAACTAATTACTTATTATAAAACAACATAAAAATGCAGCCATCCAGATCTTAATCCTTCACCTGGGATTTTTAGAATAAGATCAAAGTTAATGCATGAAGTCTCTGCAGCTCCCAAGCATGAACTTTGACCTTAGACCACTTTTTAACTACTATTGCATCAGTTTTTATCAGCTACCACATCAGGCTGTCTCCACAAATATAGTCATATTTCTAGGTTCTGGGGATTAGGATTCCAACAATGAATTTCGAAGGGACACAGTTCAGTCCATAATAGTGACTCACAAGTGACCTCTTTAAGCCTTAGAATCTATTCATTTTTAAAGAAAGTAAGGAAAGAGAAGGAAGGAATAGGTAATGATCCACACTTGAAAGGCAAATATGAGGCACAAAAACAGCAATGGTACTTGGTAGGTATGGGAAGTTGCCTATCATGGTGTCCCCAGACAACATTAGCCAGCCTTACGCCATCCATTTTACAGGAGTGTACTAGTTTGCTGCCTGGGATGAGACACCAGTTTCTCCACCCAGGGAAGTCAGTGTTTCCCAGGGCCATTCTCCTTCATTCTGGCTCTGCAGACAGCAGTAGCCTTCAGACTCAGTGCCTCGTCAGAGGAAGCCAGGCCTCTGTCAGGGTCAACACTTTGCTGGCCCAGGTCTGAGTCATCTCTCTGGCATTGAGTTCCTGCCACTCCCTAATCACAGCCACTGTAAGCAAGACTTCTCTTCTGAATGCACCAAGTGATGCTGTGGACCTAGAGCTGGATGAAACTTGAGCCAAGACAGGTGTCTGGCACCTGTGAAAGCTGTCAGTGTTCCATAAGCTTACAGGAAGAAGGACATGGATGCCAAATTCACTGGAGCCTCACCGAAAGTTCTAGAACTTTACAGCTACACCTACAGAGTCCCTCTGGAGTATTTTGATCGGTGTTCTGTGGCTAGAATCCTGTTGACTGAGATTACCGCTGAAAAGGGTGATTCAAAAATTATCTCCTCATCTACAGTTTCCTCAGTGTTCTGTCCAGACAAATGACCAAATAAGTAGTAACCTTCCCAAAATGCCTCTAGAAATGGTGATTCTTCCAGCCCAGCCCTGATGGCACTTAATCATGGTTTATCTCAATCATCATCAGATGGCTTTATTCAATGTCATGGTTATGCTCAGTATTTTAGACTCTAGAGTAAAGGAAAACAGGCAATGTCTTCATCTCCCCAGAGCTGACAGTCTAAAGAATGGGAGCTCATTGGAGCCAGGTATGTGAACCATGACCCAGAGAGGAAGCAGCACAGCAAACCAAAGATGGCAGAGGCAAGAACGAGCTCACAAGGGTGACTTTTGTCTGTGCGTCCTGATTTAGAGATCTTTCCAAGGATGTCTGGAACAGGGCAATTGTTAGAGAAGAAAAGTTAGGCCTTACGTTTCATGGACAGGACTGTTTCAAGAGGAGCTATGTCTACTCTGGTCTTCTGTCTTCTTCAAATTATTCACTGGGAAGGAAGGATGCTGTAGAGGACTCCAGATTTGGGACTGTTCAGGTGTTGTAGGAACAAGAAGCAGAGAGAAGAGCATGCGGAAGTGAAGGGAGGACATGGGGGCTCCTTGGTGGTTCTCTGTAGATAGAGACGTGTTCTAAGGGAACACCTTGCCAAAGAGAGGCTGAGATGTGATCTGAGGGGAAGAAAGCTGGAGTCACCATAGAACCACAATGTTTCTTACTATCAGAGTCAGGACCCCGGGCAACATACCAGTGCCAACCTGGAGATGAGATGGGCTTTAAGTCTTAAAGCTGCTCAAGCTGATAAGAAATCAGAAGCTGCTCATTCTGCCCAACTGTTACAAAAAGTACAGTGGCTGAAAACATGGCCTCTCTGATCCCTTGTAACTGTCGTACATTCCCCACACCAACTTTCTAATCTCTGGGCTGCTCTAAGCCATTTCGTTAAACCAGGTCAAGAATTTTGGCTGAGATTCTTGGCTTCTTGGTCACAGGAGAAACCGTGACTCAGAGGCCTGTCAGGGCTCTTGAGCCCTGGGCTCAGCCAGACATGCTTTGGGAGTAGTTTTCTTCTAGCTCAGTGACCACATTAGGGGAGGGGGAATGGTGGCAGTTAGGTTGTTTTTAACTTGTATCTGTAATTTTGGATGCTCCTGTCAAAGGACTACCCCCTAAGGAAACCATTTCCAGAACCAGTATTTCCAAGAGTGTCTGGAGCGGGTCTGTGTCTAGTAAGTTGAAGAAATGCTTTCCCATATCTTCCCCCCTGAGATATGGGCACATTTGTCATAAATGGAGCATGGCAGTGAAGATCCCTGGTAATCCAGACTCCCCAGGCCTCTCTCATAGTGAAAAACATGAGAAAAACTCCCTTCTAGACCATGAACTTCTTTTGGGATGTACAGCTCCTTATAGTCAATGGGAATGAGGTGCTATGCAGTGCATTTGGGAAATGCCACTTCTGACTCCAGAGATGTCCTAGATCAGCTCCACCAGTGGCTCGTGGGATATCTCAGATTTGTGCCTTTCTGGGCCTCAGGTTTCCCATCTAAACCACCCCTTCTTCCTTTCAGGAAAGCCATCACTATGGAAGAAATGACATAAGATTGCTTTGAGCTAGGGTGCATGGGGCAGCTGTGGCACTGCTAGAATGTGAGGTGCATGTCATGATTTCCTTCCATGACATGCTGATACCCATTCCTTAAAGGGAAACTAAAACCATAAATTTTCTGCTGAGCCACGTAGTGCTGTACCCCTAGTAGGCATTCCAGATGTTTAGTGAATTAGTGAATAAGAATAAGAATACATGGGCTGGGATGTAGTTTAGTGGTAGAGTGCTTGCCTAGCATGTACAAGGCCCTAGGTTTGATCCCTGACACCTCAAAAAAAAAAAAAAAGTAAAAATAATAATACAAAAATCTGCAACTATATATAAAAAGAATATAAAATTCTAAATATTTACAAGGCACACTATACATGCTCTTATATGGTTCTTTATAACAGCCCAGGGGAAGCAGTTTTTATATCCATTCTACTGTGGGGGAAACAGACATAAAGAGTTAAGTAAGGTCCTAAACCACACACCTCCTCAGTGGAGGCTCCAACCCAAGTCTGTCTGATAGCAGAGCCTGCTCTTGACCATTGTGTTTGCTATGTGCTGAACGAATGCCTTTTTTTTTTTTTTAATTTTTTTTAGTCGTTGATGGATCTTTATTTTATTCATTTATTATTTATATGTGGTGCTGAGGATCGAACCCAGTGCCTCATGCATGCTAGGCAAGCGCTCTACCACTGAGCCACAACCCCAGCCCGAACGAATGCCTTTTGAAAAGGCAAAAGATGTTAGTTTCCCTTTGGCATTCTGACTCTCTGGCCTCAGAGAGATGACACAGTAGTGACATGTTCCATGTACTTTTCCATCACAGGGAATCATATGATTGTCTGGGAGTCTGTTTGCTAAAGTGGGACTGAGGAAAAACTGAGCAGAAAAGAATTTCAGAGGTAAAAGTGAGGTATCTTGTAATCAGGCACAGGGGTGGGGGAACAGGTTAACCCCATCAGCTTAAAAAGCCATTTGGCTCTGTCTCCAGCTCATTGAAATCACCCACTCTGAGCAGCCTTTCTGGGAACAAATCCTGTGTCCACACAGGGCCCCATCCCTTTTTCTCTGGATGTGCTTTATCATCCTGAAAACTGTCCTGGACCAGTCATTTTGGAGACATCAATTTAGTGTTCCCTGTGCCCAGGGGGATGAAGTCAGTCTCTTCAAACGTGTTGTTTCTAATGTCAGATTTTCAAGTTCTGGTACCCTTTGACTATTCAGACATTAATACTTGGGCTGGGCACTGCGGCACACACCTGCAATCCCAGCAGCTTGGGAGGCTGGGACAGGAGGATCATGAGTTCAAAGCCAGCCTCTGCAAAAGTGAGACACTAAGCAACTCAGTAAGAGCCCGTCTCTAAACAAAATACAAAATAGGGCTGGGAGTAGCCCTGAGTTCAATCCCCAGTATCTCCCCTAAAAGAAATTAATACTTGGAGGAGCTAAAAGGAGCCTCGGGTAAGGGAACCTGACTCTTCCCCATTTTTTTCTTCCTCCTTGAGAAGAGGGTGAGGACAGAACTCATGTTTACAGGCAGGGCTATATTTTAGGAAAGACTGAACTGATTTGTGTCCAGACACTGATGTCTTAAGAGAACTGGCTGAACCTGGATACTTGGTCTTTTTTAAGCCAGCTGATGCATCCTCAAGGAAGAGAACCTTCCTTCTTCTGTGTGTCCAGTTGGGCTCACCCACTGTGTGTCATGGAGCATCTGTCTAAAGAACTGGGGTCCTGATGGCCAGGGCCAGCAAAGAGACTCACCACTGCAGATACCTTTTACTGTTTTAATTTTTTTTTTTTTTTTGGTACTGGGGGTTGAACTCAGGGGTACTCGACCACTGAGCCATATCCTCAGCCCTATTTTGTGTTTTATTTAGAGACAGGGTCTCACTGAGTTGCTTAGTGCCTCACCGTTGCTGAGGCTGGCTTTGAACTCGTGATTCTCCTGTCTCAGCCTCCCTAAGTGCTGGGATTACAGGCTTGAGCCACCGCGCCCTGCTACTGCTGTTTTAATTTTTAACACAATCTTTTACCACCTTTCTGTTTAAAAACCACTTATGAGTATCTTTTAACCACCACGTCGAGACATAATTAACCTGCATCAAATTGCATGTATTTAAAACGGCAGTTCAGTCATCCTGACATACAGATAACCATGAAACCATCAAATTGTCTGGTTTTATAGACAGAGCTAACAGATGTGTCTTCCCTGAGCCCAACCCAGGACTCCCAGCTGCTCAGTGCCCCTTTTGGTGGAAGTTGTTGGTCATGGGAGGCCACAATGTAGCCCACAGATTGCTGGGCCAGAAGTTTGTCACACAGTGCCCTTGGGCGTTTAACACAGTAGGACTCTTTCAGGGCTCTTAGAAGGAAAGTCAGGCATTTTTGTTTGTTTGTTTTCTTCTCCACACCTTTCTCTGCAGACTCTAGGCTGGGCTGTTCTGGGTCATGAACGTAACACAGGACATTGCCCTGGCCTTGATAGCCCCACAGGAACTGTGAGGGGGAGCCATGAATTGCTGTTCTCTTGTGAGCCGGGCTTTTAGGCACACTCAGCTTGGGTGGAAGGTTTCACTTCTTCTTGGGCATCAAGACAGGAAGACTGGGCAGGAAGAATGCTAGGAACAGGGCTTTTCTACAGGAACTGAACTGCAAATGACACTGAGGACAGGCACTGAGGGGAGGGGAGGGCTGGAGATTAACAGGGTGGACACCACAACAAATGTCCACACAGGAGTTTGACCTGCCGTGGGGCCCTGGGCTCTGTCCCCCTTTCCTCTCTGTCTCGGTGTTTGGGAAATGCTTCATATTGTACTTTGAACCCTTGAGAAAGTTCCTCGTGGTCATCCCAGGTGTGCAGACAAGTGAACCAAAGCAAGCAAAAGTTACCCAGGCTCAGTTCTTTTTCAGATGTCGAATTATAAAAGTTCCATTTCAAACATATCTACCTCATTGATGCCTCTGGCTCCCATACAAAGGCAGTTATTTGAAATCCAAGTATAAAAGGGAGTACCGCAAGCGGAAAAGACCAGACATCTCTCTCCATGGTTTGACTACACTGATGAATAGTCTGTGGCTTTGCTTAGTGTAAACAGCTTTGTAAATATGCAACCCCACCTTAATGTGTCTTCCCTGTCGCCATTCCCGTGGGACCCGGTGCCCTGTCCTGTCTCTGATACCTCACGCTACTCCACTCCCTGTGACCATTGTAAGGCTACCTCTTTGTGTGCTGTTCAGTGTCATGCTGGTGATGTATTCAGAGGGAAATTGAGTCAAACCCTTTCCATAGTCCTGTGTCATTAAAATGGGAAAACAGTGTCAGCATGCAGGAAAAGCAGAACACATGACATTGACCAATCCAGGCCAGGTGGAAATGAGCCGTATCTCAGGTCACTAAAATATTCCCTCCAGGACTGCTTTTTTCTTTTCTTTTTTTTTTTTTAAAATATTTTTTTAGTTGTAGATGGACACAATGTCTTTATTTTATTGCTTTGTATGTGGTGCTGAGGATCGAACCCAGGGCCTCACGCATGCAAGGCAAGCGCTCTACCGCTGAGCTACAATCCCAGCCCCCAGGACTGCTCTTTTCAAAGAGATTTAGCTGGTGCGGTGGTACAAGTCCATAATCCCAGCCGCTCAGGAAGCTGAGGCAGGAGAACTGTGAGTTCAAAACCAGCCTCAGCATCTTAGTGAGGCCCTAACAACTCAGTGAAATCCCGTCTCTAAATAAAATATTAAGAAGGGGTGGGGATATGGCTCTGTGGCAAAGCACCCCTGGGTTCAATTCCTGGTTCAAAAAGAGAGAGAGATTTAAAAGAAATCTAAAGTTTTACTCTGTATAAAATGTGTGGGTCTCTTTTTCCAGATGCTGGTGGTCTGTGAATGGAGTAGGTACTCTTGGGTCAGATTCTTGGTGAATGCCTGTGTTTTCTGCCTCACTGCACACTTACATGTGTTCAGAGTCTTTCTTTCTTACATTTTTAACATACTATAGTCATGAATATTGGAGTGAAGTTTCAGGAAATGGAAATGGTGGTAAATGATAGAATTCTGACTTAAGGTATTGAAAAAGGCCTGGAAGCTTGGTCTTTAGCCCCCTTTCCTCCTTTTAGGCCACACATGATCAGTTTTGAAGACATGGCAAATTTAATTTTTCTTCAAAATATACTTTATACCTTGTTTAATAGGTATAGGATGTCTCTTTTGCAAAACAACAAGAGTTCTGGAGATCTGTGACCCAACTATGTGATTATACTTGACCCTACTTAACTGTACACTTAAAAATGGGTAAATTGCTAAGACAGGAGAATCGCAAGTTCAAAGCCAGCCTCAGCAATGGCGAGGCACTAAGCAACTCAGTGAGACCCTGTCTCTACATAAAACACAAAGTAGGGCTGGGGATGTGGCTCAGTGGTCAAGTGCCCCTAAGTTCAATCTCCAGTACCAAAAATGAAAAAAAAAATGGTTAAGTTGGCATATGTCAAAGTATATATTTTACATACAAATTTTTAAAATGTACCTGTACTTGGCAGTCTTCCTGGAAAGCATTTTGGGGAACCAAACCCTTCTTCAGTGAGGGAATTGGTGTTTTGGGTTTTTTTGTTTGTTTGTTTCACACAGTGCTGGGAGTGGAACCCAAGCCTGGCACAGCTGCTAGGCAAGTGCTGTACCACAAGCCTCACCCACAGAATTTCACACTGGAGCCTGTTTAGAAGAAAGAAATGAAGAAGTGCTTAATACTGACTGTAAAACATGCTTTCCTAAGCAAAAAAAGAAGGATTTAACGAGGAACTTTGCTATTCATTGTCTGAACCACTTCGTTCTCAAACAGGAAATCCCACAAGTTCTGAGACCCTACCATTAGCACTCAGACCATCTTTTTCTATGCCTGCCCCTGCTCTGAAGGTGCTCTCTGGAGAAAGAAAGAAGTCCAGATGTGAAATCCAGATGTGAAGACCGCCCACTCCCGAAGGCAAACCGATTGCCTGCACAGAAAAGTAGTTGGGTGGAACTTCCAGCAGGGACAGGGCAATAAGGCTGTGTATTGAAGGTGGCACCCTTGCCCACCTCCTCCTACCCACTTTCACTCTCCCTCCAGAAAGTATGGAAGAGTCCTGGCAGGTTCCAGGAAGGGTAGTGCCCTCTGGCTTTTCTGGAACATCATACTCCTGACAGAAAGCTTGGGCTTTGGCCTTGGGCTACCACCCAGCCTACTGATCACCTGGACAGAATGTGACTAGAGCTGGGTTTGGATTTGAATGGTACCTCTTGCTAGCTCTGTGACCCCAGGTAATCTCTATAGCCTCAGTGCCTCAGTCTCTCTAGATATAGAATTGGGTCAATAATATGTTTCTTGAGTTTCTCATAATTATAATGGTCATGTGTGGTCATATCCCTCTTCCCCACTACCTACTCTGCAGGTTCAATCCTAACTTTGTGACAGGATGCAAGGATCTGTTATCCTCCTCCTCAGTGTCATCCCCAGGGCCCCAACACCCCTTCAGATGTGATACCATTCACCCACCCAACTTTTTTAATGAGCTATGCCCACCCTGCTTCTGTAACAGCCCTCAGATAGCACCTGAAGTCTGGTATGGTTTGTCTATTTTATTATTCTTTCTTCCACCAAAGCAGTACCAGAAATGGGGAATTATGTCCTTGTGTTTAAATGCACAACATGTAGAGTCAAGCTGCCTGGGTTTAAAGCTCAGCTATGCCATGTAATCGCTGGGTTACCTTTCAAGTGGGAGTAAGAGTAAACCTAGTGCTCACCTCCTTGGGTTGTTGAGAAGTTCAACTGCAATGTCCTCTGTGTCACTGGGCACATGAAGGACCTCACTGGGTGGGTGCCAAGCACTGTTTTGGGAAGTTCAGTCCTCACAGCAGTCTGGTGAGATAGATCCTCTTACTTGGTTGACAGGTTCATTCAACTTGCCCAAGCCCACACAGCCAGTAAGTGGCTTTTTAATGGGGGCTGTTCATCCCCTGGCATGAGTAAGGCAAGTGCCCCATACATGTGGGTGCTTGTGTGATTGTGTTACTGTGAGCACCTCACAGTCAGGGGTCAAGGTTGCCTGTGGTGCATCCTTGGCACCCTGCAGATCACCCAGCACAGAGTAGGTGCTCTATAAATACTGTCCTTCATCCAGAAAGATTGTCCTTTTGATGGCAGTCTGTACACATCAAAATTCTAATAATATCACAGTAAAATGTTTTCTGCCACAGTGAAGCATGTGGCTTCACTGAAGAAGTTTCCAGCTTCCTTTAAAATACATTCTAGCCTGATTTACATGTTAGAATCAATGGATTCCTGGGCCCACCCAAGGCTGATTAAGTGAGAATCCCTAAGGGACTGAGGTGTCTCCAGCCTGTTTTCATGTGTATCTATGGGGCAGGTACAGGGGATTGAATGCAGGGATGCTCCACCATTGAACTATATCCCAGTTCTTTTTATTTTTTATTTTGAGATGGGATTATAAAAAGTTGCTGAGGCTGACCTCAAACTCATCCTCCTGCCTCAGCCTCCCAAGTTGCTGGATTTACAGGTGTGCACCACCATGCCTGGCGATCTCTGGCCTTTTAAATTTACCAGCTGATCTAAATGCATGGCCAAGCAGAACCTAATCACTAATTGAGGACAACATCCAGGTGACATTTTTACACAGAACCCCTGCTTCCTGTTCTAGAACCTCAAACTCTGAACAAAGCTCAAAGGTCAGTGTCAAGTGCAGTACACAGTCCTTGACATCGTCCTAACTGTTGGTTCACCAGGGACATTTTGGCCAGATGCTTAGAGCACAGTGTGAGATGTGTCTTGGAAAAGATACTGAAAGGAAGTAGCTGAAAGTACACAGAAAATGTGTCCCAACTGCCCATCCCCCCACGCACACACACGAGCTGGGTGGCTGGGTCCATTCTCCTGGCCTAACTTAACAACAGAGCCCACCTCATGCCCATTGGATTTTAAGCCCAGGGCAGGGTTTTTGTTTTTCTTTTGTTACTTGTGATTTTCCCTCCAGTGTCTAGGAAGGGTCTGGAAGATCATGAACCAAGAGATTTTTGTTTACCGATTTGGCTATAAACATCCCAAACCTTTGGACTGGATGGATTCTAATAAAGATAGAAGTCTACCCAGTGTGATGAACATCTGTCCCAGTGAATGCCAGAGTGTCCTTCCACCCAAAGACAAAAACATAGGATAAGGAAGTTGATAGGAGATTGGAGTGTGGAGTGGAAATACAGAGGGAAAGTATGGAAAAATTAACAGATTAAGAAACAATCATGGCAAGAGCTAAAGGACATTTTGCATGTCTTGTCTATTTTAATCTCTACAGTGTCTCAGAAGGTCATGTGGTGTTGTGGTCCATTTTATGGGAAAGCAGCTGAAGGTCCGAGAAATGAGGCTACTTGGTCTTGATCCCACAAATGTTCCTAAAGCTATGACTCCAGGCCAGGTCTCTGATTCTGAAAGTGCCCTGTTTTCTAACAGTGATCCTGGGTTCCAGGGCTGCAGTGTGATCCCCAGGTCCCCACATGGCACCAGGACAGTTGATGGCATCCAGAGCAGCCTGGAGAAGACTGCTTGGTCTAAAAGCTCAGTGGGGACTATGGAAGTGATGTCACTCTTCTCACTTTTCTCTGTCCCTTTCTGTCCAGCTAAGTGTCAGGTGGAAAGTTTGACACTGGTGCAAAGGCCTGTGTGCAAAGTTTTTAAGTCAAAACTTAGCATTCTAATATGCACAGGTGTGCTCATGTGCGCATGCACACACACACACACACACACATACTGCACACACAAATGCACGCTCGTATTGTGTGGCCTTGAACATGAATGCACAAGGTCCAGCTTCCCTTTCCTTTCAGGGTTCTGCTTTGCTTTCCCTGGTAAGAAGAGCAAGTTCTCAAAGTGTCAAATGGCAGTGCTGGGTTCACATTGATTTGAAGAGTAATGCCAGCTCTATGGGAGTCACACAAGGTTAAATGAAGGAGTTGGAAGTGGGCTATTGCTCCCAGCTTTTCTGCACATGGAACCATAGAATTCTGTGGCCAACAGGTTCAGGACAAGAGCCTTGACCTCTGTTCTCAGCCCAGGGCTCTTTCAAAATCTCACCATGGCTTTGGAGATACTCTAGAGAAAGATGTATTTTCCTTATTTTTTAACCTTCTCATTCTGATGCTATCGTCACCCCAGGCTGGAAGGGCTGACCGAAAGACTGTGAAAGGCGGCCACACAGATAGCAAAATCTCCCTTTGTGCCTGTGACCTGGGTCGTGGTTTGACCCTTCTTCCTGCAAATGAAGGGAAAGGGGTAAGGAGTGACAGCTCCCTGCCTGAGGGACACTCCTCTGGGCAGCCAGTGACCTTGCTACCACAGGGTCGTAGCCTGCAATGATTTCTCTCGAACAGAATGGCATGCTATTATGAATGTAAAGCCTATTAATTCTATTCCAGAAGGAGAATATAAGGCCTCCAGCAAGAGAAAGTGAGGACCAGCTGAGGAAGCACATGATCAAACTCCAGATGAGGTCATTGCCAGGCCCCAGTGCCAGCACAGAAAGGGGGTCAGAGGGGCTGATGCATTGCATGTGAATTGACTCATTAAGATTCTTCAAGTTAAATGTTTCAGAAGGCCCTGCAGGCCCCTGATGTATTTTGATGAAACACTTTGGACAAGAAGAAACAGGCAGGTGACAAGAACAAAGACCAGGATGCGCCTTATCCAGCTTCTCCTTCATTTCTACGTATGTGCCTCCCACCATGGCTGTGGCCTCAGCCAATAAGATCATGCACAGAAGAGAAGGTGTTGCACCCAAACTGGATCCATAGCTACAAGAGTCCTAATTAACAAGTAGATATTTCCAGCAGTCAGAGATCCTCTGTAAGGTCTACTACGAAAGAGGCCTGCAAAGACTTTGGGAGGAACTTGGACTTGGAGGTTAGAACCAGCAGATTAGATGAGTCCGGTGAAGGCTCACGTAAACATTGAGAAGGGCTTTGATGTAGGAACAGAACTCAGGGGAACACTGTTATCTATATGAAGGCACCTCTTGCAAAACTCCTGTCCCGGGCTGGGATTGTAGCTCAGTGGTAGAGCGCTTGCCTTGCATGCAGGAGGCACTGGGTTCGATCCTCAGCACCACATAAAAATAAATTAAAAAAAAAAGATATTTGTGTCCATCTACAATTTAAAAAACAACAACAACAAAAAAAAAAACTCCTGTCCCTACCTCCTCATTCCTTTGTTCAGCCACTGACCCCTCATGCTGTCATTTACATATTGACGATTTGGGGCAGGCTCTGTGGAAATGATGTTTCTGCTCTCAGAACTTGTCATCCTTGAAAAAAAATAGATCTGTGAACAGAGATGGCAGTGCCATGGGACACATGCCACAGGTGTGACTTCACCTCTCTGAAAGCCTTAGAGATGCTGGATGGGTTTTGAATTGTCACCAAACACAGGGTGCACCATCGAGGCAGCTCTCTCCACAGAGGCGATGGTGCAGGGTCTTGAATCAAGAGTAGTTTGGGCTATAGAGGAAGCTCATCGAGATTAAGGGAGTAGCTATACAGTGACAGAGTGCGGCATGGAAGGGCAGGGACCTCAGAAGCGTGTAGGAGCAGAGGGAGCCCCTGATGTCCAGGCCTCACACTCCGCTCTCCTCAAATGTGCGTGTAGACCCGCCAAAGTGGAAACATGGCTCAAAGCCATTCCCTGCTTCCTGGCAGACTGCACCAGCACCTCCGATCCATCTCTCAGATCCAGGGGCACTGGGCTCCGTTCATCCGCTTTGGCTTTTTCGAACGTGACTTTTTGAACATTCCTTCCTCTTGCCTTATCAGTTTGCAGGAGGCTGTTTGACTTTGCCTGGATTGGGACTGACTTCATAATTCTTATGTGGTTTGGCTTCAGAACCAAGACAAAATGTCAGTGCCAAGCTGCCTCATAATGACTGACATGAGCATGTGTTTAAAACCTAATAAAATATTGCCTCCAAATTTTCTGGCCAAATTCACTTATATAAATATCTAACATCAGGTCTCACCCAGAATATCCTGTCGGGTTTCAGGAGATTGTTTTTAAATCTGCTCCCAGCTGTGGGAATGGTGTGGAGTGCCCGTGTGCTGGGCTGTTCTTGTTGGCTACATTTCTGTTTTGCCCAGAAACTGTTGAAGACATGCTGTCTAATGCCCCTCTGTGTACTTCTTGAACGTTCTTGCAAGGAAAGTCCTGCCTCTATTCATGAACTTTACCTGCTTCTTTTGTCTGCTAATGAAGCTCACATAACTAGTAGGTTTCCATTCACTAAATCAAACTCTGGACCCAGCAGTAGGAATTACAGTAGTCTCCCTTATCTGTGGAGAATACATCCCACATCCTGCAGTAGGTACCTGAACCCACCCATAGTACCAAACTCTACATAAGTGCATTATTTCCTACATGCACATACCTATGATGAAGTTTATAAATTAATTTCAACAAAAGATTAACAACAATAACTAATAATAAAATAAAACAGTTACAACAAGATACTGTAATAAAAGTTACGTGATCTCTTGAGTCGAGACAAATATTAATATTTTATTCATATTATTGGTATTAATATTTTATTAATAGAATTCACATTAATATTAATATTCTCAGACCACGGTTGACTGTGCATAACTGAAACCACAAAAAGTAGGACCGAGGGGGAAGAGATGATGGCAGTACATCTTACATCCTGACTCCCTTCAATGGATTCAGTCTTATTGATACACTTAATCTTCCTAGTTAATACGACTTAAAATTCTGTAGACCTCCTCCCAACCTTTTGGAAGTAGGTGAGATGTAGTTTTCCTTGGACCAGCAGCTGTTTGCATCCATGTAATTAGCATATTGGAAGAGAGGGAGTCCCTGCTGCCTTCGCTTCTCTGCTTGTCTGACTTTCATGAAACTGCTCTCCAGGAATAGATGTTTTCTGGTCTTCCCTCCCCAGCCAACTGGGACTTCAGTACCTGTGCTCTTTTTTCATTACTATCCTCCCCTAGTAAGACTATATTCTAATTGTATTAAAAAGCATATCATCAGCAGATCAAAATGTATCTCTCTCTCCTGCCTGCCAGAGCTACCCACAGGGAGGATCCTGGGGGCGGGCACTTGGGGAACTTCCAAATTAAAATGCTGATAAGCACTGAAAAGCCAGTGCCATGTCTCCAGGCATATAGATGGAGCCAGAGGGAGATTTCTTTTTCTTCCAGCCAATAAATGTAATTTTAGCTCTCAAGAAGCAATAAATCAGAAATGCAAGAGGTGCATTCCTCTTATGAATGGAGCAGGTGTTACTGAACAGACACTGGGAAGTGAGGTATGCTATTTAGGACTGAGACTACCCAAGAAAGTCCAAAGGAAGTCGTCTGCTTTCTGTTCTCCCTACTCTGCAGCATGATTTATTCATGGCTCCTCAGATAAAGGATGCCATTTCATTCAGAGGAGAATTTCAATTCTGATCAGGGAAGGTCCTCATTAAAGCAATGGGGGGATTTGAGTAATTTTGGGGGGATTTGGTTACTGATTGAAGGAGGAAGGGGAACTCACTTTTATTGAGCACTTACCATGTACCATATACTTTATAAATGATCATTTATTGAATCCTCACAATACTGAGAAGTAGATGTTGCTGTCCCATCGCTTCAAAGTGAAGAATTTCAAAGCCCCAGGGTCTGATTACAAACCCGCTGCCCAGGTTGTATGATAGGGTATGATAGGATACTTCCATGTCATGAGACATCTCAGTCCTCCAGCTCTCACCAGCATGATACCCCAAGGCCAGTGTCTCTTTCCAACATGGCAGCAATGAAGCCACAAGGTGTTGTTGTTTTTTTTTTCTCTCTTTAGTGTTTTTTTACTACTCTATTCTAGCTATGCACAATAGTTTGTTTTGACATAATGGCACATGCACGAAATAGAATTTGCTCCATTTCAGTCCCTAGTAGTTCCCTTTTCCCTCCCTTCCTATCTCCCCCTGTTCCCCTTTCTCTCCTCTACTGATCGTCCTTCTATTTGTTTATTTTTTTAAATTGGCACTTTATAAATATACCTAAAGGTGGGATCCACTGTGGTACGTTCATGGCTGTACATAGCGTAATTCCATCAACTGCATTCAACTCCCCACTTTCCCCGCCCTTCCTCCCCTCCCCTCAGTCCCCTTCGTCTGCTCCACTTGTCTCCCCTCTATTTTTGTGGGATCTGCCCTCTCCCTGTTTTTTTCCCTCATTTTGCTTTAGCTTCCACATATGGGAGAAAACATTCACCTCTTAGCTTTCTGAGTCTGCCTTATTTTACATAGCATGATGTTCTCCATTTTCATCCATTTACCGGAAAATGCCATGATTTTATTCTTCTATGGCTGAGTAAAATGCCATTGCGTATGTACACCACATTTTCTTCATCCATTCACCTTTTGATGGGGAGCTGGGTTGGTTCCATAACTTCAAGCCACCTTCTTTCAATATTAGCAACGCCCTAGACAAAGGACTGCAGGTGTCACGGGAGCCACCCTGCTGTCCATTCCACTGAAAAGGTAGCAAACATCCTACCAGGCCTGAGAATGACCCCACCTCTACTCTTGTCTGCTGTGTGGGCCCTTTAATAGTGAACTCCCACAAGTTTCTAGCTACTACTGATGATGAAATTGACAATTCAAATGACTAAGCCCCATGTAAGGCTTCCTGACCTCTGAATGTACCACAGAGAGCCCTTTCCCAAACTCCAATTTCTGTGGCTATTCCTTGTGTGGTTGAACAGCTTTCTTTGCTTTTCCCTGAGCATCAAGCAAATGAAATTCAGTGTACAATGTCACGAGGACTTCCTACTTCAATTGGTCCTGGTGCCATTTGGCCCACTGGGATGGTGACCAATCTGCAAGTCTATTGTTTGATCTTGGAAAACATCCTACACCTCCCCGTAAATGGATGGGTGGTTTACATGGAAAGAGTAAGCTATTACTCCCTGCAGGACAAGATGGGGTTGGAGTCAAATATGCAGGGCAGGCATCTATTTAAAGAAAAGAAATGGCAGAGATGGCATGGAAGATGAAACTTGGAATCCCAAGTTGAAGCCTAGTTTAGCATCTCCATGTTCACTGGAAATATCTCAGAATTTGGGCTGTGGGCCTGGCAGCCCTGTGTGGTTGGGGCAGTTTGAGTACTGTGTGGGCCTTTTTTGTTTCTTCTTACCAAAGCAGAGCTATTGTCTCATTGATGTGGAGGAGCAGCTTTAACAGTCCTAGTGACTTGCCCTGAGCAAGTCTTTGGGGTTGCTCTGTTAATCAGGAGGCACAACCTAATGAACACCTGCCTGCCTTCCAGAGTCCCCAGGGGGGGATCTGAATAAAGCAGACTCCCCAGCCGGCTGGGGAGCACTTGCTTTCTAAAGAAGCAATAATTATGTACGCCTGTCAAAGCCTTCCAGTTGGGCATCATTCAAATGCATAGATGAGAAAGACTTCCTCCCAGACTGTGATGGCCCTAACTCTTCCAGGAAAGCTGAGACCAGGCTATACCTTAGAAAAATATGGAAGAAACCATGTAGAAATAAGAGGAAAGGATCAAGGAAATAATGTAAAAAGGGAAGGAGAATGGGAAACTTAAAAAGATTGTTCCCAGGGAGTCCCCACCCCTGGGTTGAATGGCAGAGTCCCTTGGAAGGGGAGAGGGATGGGCAGAGAGGAAGGAAGCAATTAAAACAGTCAACTGTGGATGTTGGGCTGCCCAAGAAGTCAGTGCTGGAGCTTAAGGCACAGTTAAGAATGGGGCACAGACATCCTTTTTGGGGTACACAAGTAACATTACAAGTAATGGTGCCTGCAGGCACATGATCTGACAGACCTGGCGACTCTCTTGAATCACTGAGCATGTGACATCTGGTTCCATCTATTGGTGTGTGTCACCACCGTCTGCCTCTCAATTCTCTGCTTCAGACCAGCCCCCAGAGAGTGTCCAGGTGGCGTCCCTTCCTGTGGTCTGCTTCTGTGCTGGACTGGTCTAACAGTAAACACTCCACTCTTTAGTCTGCCCCACCCTACCAATAAGAAACCTTTATTAGGCATCTACTGTGTGGCAGGTACTGCATTAGTTGTGGAGCTACAAATAATAAAATACAGCCGATCATCCGGGAACTTAACTCACAAAATCAACAAATTCTATTGCTTTTTATAAAAGCAGCTCAGAAACGCTTGGACTTTAGAGGAGCCTGTGGCTTGCTGGACCTGTACACCAGTGTTTAAAACAAAGCCCCATTCAGGAGCTCCATTGTTCACCGTGGTGACTGCAATTCATAACAATGTCTTGCAGACTTGAAAATTGCTAACAGTCGATTTTACAATTTTCTTGCCATGAAGAAAAAGCATGTGAGGAGATGGATATATTAATTAGCTTGATTTGTCAGATCAAAACATGATGTTGTACACTATAAATACAGCACATACAATTTTTGTCAATTTTTAAAAAAATGAATAGGTAAAAATTACATTAAATCAAAGGCCAGAATTTGGAGTCAGCCCTAGGCCCTGAGCCTCTTGTAAGCCATTGAATCCTTTGGGGGTCAAGATCTTGGGTACACTGTTTAGCATTTCTGTGCCCCAGTGTCCTCATCCATAAGCCAATGCAGAGTCATTGTGAAGACTGAGATGATATAAGTGAAGCTTGCAGGCCAAAGCCAGGGGGCAATGCTAGCCCTGGGTAGCCAGGAGAGCTCACCAAGAGGCTCCACTCAAGACCCCAGGAAGTCTAGACCTGAGGTCATTTGCTTCTGCTAGTTGCTGCCTATTTCCTGCCTTGACTCCCTTTTCATTCATGTACTTTTATTTTCTTTGTTTGTTTGTTTTGGAGTGCTGGGAGTGGAACCCAGAGCTGCACATGTGCTATGCAAGCTCTCTGCCTCTGATCCACATCCCCATCCCAGTGTACTTTTGTCTCCTTTCCTTCTCATTTCAGCCCTTTGCGACCTTAGAAAAATATGGTAGAAACCATGTGGAAATATAGAGGACCCTCAGGGCTGGAGTCAGGCACTTGGCACAGCACAGGTGGCCATTGCTGACAGCTAAGGTAGCCTCCTTGTCCTTGGACATGCTCCTGGACATCTCTGAGCCTTGGCTTCCTCCCCTGTAACTGGAGTGCTTGGTAGAAGGTCTCTGGCTCTTTCTATCACCTCTTGTCCCCAGGTGACCTACACTCACCTTGCGGTAGTGGTTGAGACCTACCATGCATTAGCTGTGAACATTTGGCAAGGAACTTCTGTGTTTTGGTTCTTTCCTCTGTCAAAATGGCACTCCTGGCATCTCCTCCAGAGGCTTCTGATTTCTAGCTCTGTTGGAGTGGATTCAGGGGAACTCCCAGCACAGGCTGGATGGCAGGCGCTGTGCTCCATGAATGCCACTGTTATTTTGGCTTCTGTGCTCCCAGCCAGATTTGCTGTGATGTTATGCTGCTGTTGTCTTAAAGCAGAGGTAAAGACTAGTCCCCTGTGCCCTTAGGGGTCAGGTTTGGGTTGGCTAGGGACATCTGCGATGGAGAAGTACTGCTTCCAGTGGGAGCAGCTTGCTGCCTGGTAGAAGTTCTTTGGAACTTCCCTACCTGTTCTGGGTGTTTAGGAGCCAAGAAAGGTGTAGGCCCCATGTTCTTCACACCAGTCTGCACATAGGAAGCGGCCTCCCTTTGTCCCCTGCCACAGAATCTGTCTGTGCTGAGAGACCAGGAAGGAAATCAGCCTCTTCTGCTAATCAGCAGAGCACCCTTAGGAGACAAGGGGAGGAGAAGCTGCTAATACCTGCAGCACATCCTTCCTGTAGAAATACACAGAATGGCCTCGTGCCTCCCCTCTAGCATGGCCTCCCTCCCCAGGAATAAGGAGCAGCCCATGTGTACAACTAATGTGCCCATGCTGGGCTCACTGCAGAGCCCCCAGGGTGAGGGTGAGGGGACATAGTGACAGGTAGCCATTCAACCGTCATTTATTCAAAGCTGCACACTTCCCCCCGCTCCAGGTTTCCAGGAACATTCAGCTCACCCCTTCCTGTCCAGTGAAGGGCAGACTGCCTGTGGTTTCTACCCATTCCTGAAATAACCATCTCACAGCTGTGACCACTCCTAAAATGCAGGTGTCACCCATCCATCAGGTCACAGAGTCCCATGTGCAGCAGATAGATAGGCAATGCAGAGCACAGAGCACCTGTAGCTGTGCCACCAGGATGAATGTGGCCCGCCCCCTGTCACTCTGGCAGTCAAAGTACACCTTGCAGCGACAAGGGAATTGCCAAGAACATCCTCAGGCCAGAAGGAGTTGAGAGGGTCAGGCTTTCAACACCTCTGATTCCTCCCAAAGCACAGATGGGAGCCGTTTGGTGGTTACTGTTCCATGTTTAATTTTGGTTTTTTAATGCAATTAATTCAGCAGCAGCAATTGCTTTGATTTGGAATCCTTGTGGTGTCATAAGGGAATGGTGGCTGACAAGAAGGGGCTTGAGGTGGGATTGCTCTGTCTGAGTGGAACCCACTTAACCCCTGGCCCAGGATTGGCTCTGAGTCTAAGGCTGCCTGCCCTGCCTCCTGCCCAGGGTGGCCTGGGCACTGCCAAGGGAGAGCACCTGTGCCAGGAAGGGGCTTGGAAATCACTCCTGTGGCAAACACCCAGCCAGTACTGAGTTTCCTACTCATAGTGACTATCTGCCAGACACAAGAGAAGGAAAGAATAAGAGATCTTTGGGGTCTCAATCAGAGGATGAGTATGAGTTTCCTTTGGCTACTGGAACAAATAACCCCCAAAATCAGTGGCTGAAAGTGTCAGGAAGATATTCTCTGGCAGTTCTGGAGGCTAGTTGGAGAAAGCACTCATCTCAGGCCTCTTTCAGCTTCCAGTGGCTGCTGGCATGTTTCTCGACCTGTGTCTCCATCTCTCCAGTCTCCACCTCTGTCTTCCTGGGTCTTTTGTGTGTGGCTGTTTTGGAAGTCCCTCTGCCTGTCTTTCATAAAGAGACGTGTAATGGCACTTAGGGCCCAGCTGTTCTCAGCACTTTGTATAAATCATTACTTGCTTGTTCATGGGGATTCACTCATCCTCACAGTCTCCCGTAGACGTGGGCATAATCATTATCACCACTTTGCAGCAGAGGAAACCGAAGCACAGGAGGTTATGTTACTTACCCCAGATAACCAAGAAAGGCGAGATATGTAAACAGACTAGATTTAAGAAATCAGGTGGTTTTTTAAAGGTTTTTAGGATGAGTGAATAAAATCTTTAATAAATTAGGCCAGGGAGTTTTTAGGGAAAGATGTTAAATTTAATAAGAACATAAAGAATAATATTTTAGAATATCTATTCCATTGATTCTAGTTGATCATTTTACAGAGAAGAAAACCGAGGCTTGGGGAGGTTAGATAATTTGTCTGAGATCGCCTACCTGGATTTATACCTGTCAAGTTTGAAGTGGAGTAATATACGATAGTAAATATATTCAGTGAAGAATTGGAGGGGTGCTGGGGTGCCACCTCTTCATCCAACTCCTGGAAGGATCACGGTCATGTAGACAGTTCCTGCCACACACATGTCCAGTGCAGTTTTGATCATAACAGTTGTCTGTGTCTCACCCAGAAGTAGGCAGGGCCTAATCCACAATACTGGAATATGCTAAGTATGTGCACAGTTTCCAGATGGAGCCTCGCAGGGCCCTCGGAACCCAGATCTGGTGGTGAAGTCAGAACAGCAAAGACGATGGGCTGCTCTGCTTTCTTTCCTACACCCTGTGGCGGGAACACAGGTCACCAAGCTCGAGAAGCATTGGAAAGGCTGTCCTGTTAGCATATTGAAGGGAACATTTGTAAGATTTCATTTGCCAGGAGAAACAAGCCTAGAAGGACAAAGGGGAAAGAATTTGAGAGAGAAAAAGGAAAAGAGCAAAGCAATTGAGTTTGAATAAGATTAATTAAGGGCTGAGAGTAGGTCAGTGTTAAACACATGGACCTCACAGGTCCAGGACAGCGAGGACCCAGAGGAGGCAGTTTCTAATGCACCCACAACATGCAAGGCTTACCTTGCTCAGGTGGGTGTTTAGGCCTCGGCCCAGTGTGTCCTGTACAACTCCATGGGGCTACAGTCTGTCTCTCTGGCCTTGCTCCCAGCCTGAATCCTGCAAAGCCGCACAAATGTTTACAGGACGAGTAATTAACAATTATAATCAGCAGGATTCTGTAAACATCCCTTCAAAGTACATAATAGCAGAGAGCTTTCTGCCTACCCAGCAACTTGCTCTAAATGAGTTCAAGGAACTTTCAGAAAGATGTAGTTCATTAATCACCATCATGTCAAGGTGGTACATTGTCTCTTACAAGATCAGGAAATCAAGATGCTGATGTTTGAGAGGTTTAACCAGCTTTACAGAGACAGAGAGATTCGGTTCCTGAGTCAATCAGCATGGGCAAGGTCATGCTGCAATGAAATGACCCCTGAAGTCTCCATGGCTTGAACAGTGCTTGCTCCTCATGCTACTCACCCCTCAAGTGTCACTCTCACTGGAGGTAGCAGCCACCATCTGGGCTATTGCCAGTCACAATGGAAAATAGCATGTGGCTTTTACCAGGAGTAAAAATCTGAGAGTTGTAACCTCCACTTCCCTGCCTTTACTTCTCCATGTATAAATTATGGGTGACAAAGGTAGATTTTTCTTCCTTGAGAGTGGTACGTCTGATCTATAATAACTGTTGCACACAGTAAAGAGACTGACCTTTTAAATTTTTTTTAACAAAAGATACCTATCCAAATACCCAACCATATAGGTAAAACTCTGAAAGCATGACGTGTATCCCAGTGAAGCCACTACTGCCCAGAGTCTTTCAGTTGCCTTCCATTTATAAGTCACCAGAAAAGCTTTTTTTTTCTTTTAGAAGTTTCAATATAAAAAGGATTGTGGCGACCAGCAAAAGCAGGACATGTCACCATGCAGAGGCCACAAGTTGGTCTTCACAAGGCTCTCAAGGTGGCATCCATCCCTCTAGTGACTTCTTCAGTGTCTTAAGTCATGTCTTTAACTTTGTAGGCTTGGAAATCTGACTTTCACACTCTCAGAGGAGAGACTCACATTAACCAAATGTGTAAATTCATGATATCAATGTAATGGTTTCAACTGAGAATATCACTTTCACCCAGACAAAACTCTCAGGGCACATGATTCTTCACCTCTCACCCAGGAAGTAGTGAGGTCAACTGGAGCAGGATGACAAAGGGAACTTACCCATATGGGTTTTGAGGTCAGCCAGAGCTTGGTTTCTGATTCTTTTCTTTCTTTTTCTGGGGGATTGGGCAGGGGGAGGTAAAATATTACATAACAAAATTTACCATTTTAATCACTTTTCGTGTATGTAATTCAGGACATTAAATAATCACTAGTATTTCCAAAATTTTTTGTCATGTCAATCTGAAATTCTGTAACTGTTAAGCAATAACTCCACATGCGCTCATCCACCAGCACAGGTAACCTCTGTGAAATTGCCTATTTTAGTTACTTCCTCTAAGTGGAATGATACAATATACAATCTTTGTCTTTTGGTGTTTGGCTCCTTCTCTTAGTATAATTTTGTCTGGCTTCATCCACGTTGTCACATGTGTCAAGAGTTTATTCCTTTTTGAGGCTAAATAATATTCCATTCTGTGTATCCAGACTTCGTTTTGAATTTTGGCTTTGCTGTGAGACTGAGGACAGCCTGCGCGATGTCTCCAGCTCTCAGAGTCTTGATGGGCAAAGGAAAGATGACCTGTGTTTTAGGTGGTCATGAGATCAGACATGGGGTTCCCAGCACCACATCCAGGATGTAGTAATGCCTCAGCAAGTTCCTTGGAAGGCACAAAATCAGCAACAAGGTAGCTAAGTGTAATAGGATCTGCTAAAGTAGGCCCATGCCTACATTTTTGCTACTAAGAGACTTTCACTGAATAAGGGGCCCAAGTACTCAATGCTTGTTGCTTAGGGTCACATTTCTGGATTCATCTCCCCTGCTTCCCAAACTGCTCCTCCATCCCCAAACAGAAAGAAATCTCATTTCTCTCATTTCCAAGATTGGACTGGATCTCTTACCACAATCTGCAAGAACCCACAATAAGTACTTTGTAGTCACACCTCATAATACCAGGTCACCCCAGTGTGTTCACCCCTTTCTCTATTCCCATTCACTAGACTTGACTCCAGGTGACTTTTGACATTTGCAAAAAAGCAAATCCATTTAAGTGCAAGAAGATTTATCACCCATGAGGATACGTTCTGATGCATGCTTGAAGGACAAACCCAAAAGATTATGAAAAATGTTTTAAGAAAGCAGATATCGTGGACATCCCTTGAAAGGAATTGCAATGACTTGGACAGATAAATTGTAGTACATTGCAATTTTAAAAGCAGCCCACACTGCCTGTTACTGGGGGTGCTTAACCACTGAGCTACATCCCCAGCCGTTTTTAATTTTTATTTTGAGACAGGAACTTGCTAAGTTACTTAGGGTCTCGCTAAGTTGCGGAGGCTGGCTTTGAACTTGCGATCTTCCTGCCTCAACTTCCTGAGCTGCTGCGATTACAGACATGCGCCACCGTGCCTGGCTCACAATTGAAATATGAAATGCTTTGAAACTGGGCAACCAAACACCTTCTGGGAACAAATGATGTTTGCAGCAGAGTCAGCAGCAGCCCATAGCAAACCGCATTTCTTGGAAGCTTCAAGAGTTCCCATCTTGCATTTACTTTGTAATTCATCATGATGTTCTGAGATGTGCCATGCATGTCCTTTTGCATTCTCCCAGGGGAGGATTTCTTCTATAATAAAGGAGAGTCTGGCCTAAAACTTTAAATTCCCTATTGGTTCAGATATTGCTCTTTCACTTTTTCAAAGTGGAGAGGGAACAGAAGTATTAAAGACTAAGGGGTGTTGGTTTATCAGGATGGATTCTCCTGCTGATTTCTGTCTTCTGGGAAGGAAGTATCACCATTTAATCCTATGCTGGTCAGTTCAATGGTTTTCACTGGTGACCTGATGGCCACTGAGGGTGGTGGAGTGAGGCAGCAAAGGGACAAACATTGGCCTAATCCTGACTTAATCTCTGGGGGCTGTTTCCTCCCTGTGCAGTGGACGATGTCACAGGCTGTGATGAGGATTGAAGCCACTGGTCATTCTATAAGTGCCTAGAACAGTGCCTGCCACCTAACAAGTACAGGCAGTCCCTGACTTAGGATGGCTCAACTTGTGATTTGGGGACTTCACAATGATACAAAAACAATATGCGTTCAGCAGAAACCACACTTTGAATTTTGAATTTGGATCTTTTCCCCAGGCTGGTGAGAAGGGGTCCTCTCTCAGGTCACTGGGCAGTGGCAGCTCCCAATCAGCCATGTGACCATGGGGGGCGGGCAACCAGTAATCTCCAGCACCCATAGTGCGCTGTGTTGCTGAGCTCTAATGCTCAAGAGGGTAGATGTCATAAATGTATTTGGGACTTAACAATATTTTCCAATTATGATAGATATATTAGAAAGTAACCTCACCATAAGTACAGGGGCATCATAGGTAAATGTTGGTTAAATATAATACTTTTTTCTAATAAAGCAGCTTCCTGCTGGTTTAGTATCAGATGTAAGGAAGGCAAGTCACCAGATTTGACAGTCCAGCCAAAGCACAAGTACCATTCATCAATAGCACAAAACTACTAGGAAGCGCGACAACATCTCCATCTTGTGAGGACCTTTCACTTAGCTGTCTGTTCAGCAGAATCCTCATTATCTATTCTTTTCGGTTTTAGAAAGGTCATTTGCATTTATCTACAGTGCTTGAGCTTTGAGACATTCTGTTAAAAACGTGGTAGAAATCGGAGGTTGCATGTTTTAGAAAAAGTAGTCTCATTCTGGGTCAATTAACCCTCTTCCTTTTACATTCTCCTCCCAGCCCAAGCTTTTGGCCAAGGAGCTTCTTGACCTCGTGGCATCTCACTTCAACCTGAAGGAGAAGGAGTACTTTGGAATAGCATTCACAGATGAGACGTAAGTGCCACCCTAAGCCCCTAGAACCCAGAGGAAAGGGGCAGAACCTGACATTGCCAGCCCCAGCTGTGAGCAGTGAAATCAGAGGCAGGCTGCTTGGGTCTCGTGGCCTGAGGTCAGTCCAAGTTCACCATCTGAATTTCAAAAGCCTTGTGATCATGCCTGGAACAGCCAAGGAATATAATTAGGGTGGTGCCAATATTACCAAGTTATTAGGTAAACTCGCTCTTATAATCAAGCAGGTTTGTATTCAGACCGAAATGTTTATTTTTTAAAAAAGTGGATCTGCATGGGTTTGGTTTTCATGAAAGTTAAGTAAAAACTTCTGGAAATTAAACATTTCTCTCTAGTATTGGAATAACAATAACAGGAAGTAAATTTGATGACAAATTCAAAATGAAGAATATCTGAGCAGTTTCACTGAACTGAAACAACATAAAAATCCAGATCACTCATCTGATGAAAAATAGATTTGCTTTCAACAGTCTCAGTTTGGCTCGGTGAAGTGGTGTTTTGCAATCTAAGGAAGGAATATCTTTACTAAAATTTCAATTTTCTTCTCAATGTGCTGTTTTAAAAAGAGTGCAGTGCATACCTGCCTGAATTCCTAGACAAGAGTAAGTTATTTATTCTAAGCAAGTGTTTCATAATTTTCTTTCCTCTGTGTGTATCCAAATGTACATCCATGCACACTCTGCATCTTTAAATTATGAAGATGATTCCCTACAATGCCCAGATCAGGGTTAGGATAGTGGCTGGACAAGACTCTACAGGGGGCCCAGGCCCCAGGACTGGTTCTGAAGCAAGAACAGGTGGGTCTACATTAGCCAATCAAGAAGTGACCATACTCCTCTGCATGGGGATGCAATAAGCCTTTGGGGACCTGCAGGTGGACCAGATAATCATATGATTTATTATCCAAGTGCAGACACTGTGAATAAAACGGAATGCAAATTGGGGCCATATTGAGCAAACTAGAATATATATATGGAATTTATAAGGGTATACATATATATACATACACACATATCCCTATAAATCAGTGATACTTGGGGCAGTAGTGTTTTTGGAGCTGGAGCAAAGCCCTATCTTCTTCAAGAGTGGAACAAAGACCACCTTTGATCCTGGATCCTGTAGGGAATGAGGCATCAGGCAGGAAGGAAGGTAATAGCCCTGGTCTAGAGGAATTGCTCTGGCCAAGTGAGCACAGCTGTGAAAAGCAAGTTCTGTGCAGGAGAGCAGCCAGCAGGTAATTAAAACAAAAAAAACAAAAAACATAAAAATGATTTTATGCAACTACACCTCTAAAACAATTGCTTTTACAAATGCAAATGTTTCTCCCTTTTCTCTTAAGAATGACTTTAAGCCCCTTAAATTGCTTTTCATACTGTTTACTGATTAGAAGGAAATCCTAGATTTTAATTAATCATATCCCCATTGTTCCCATTTCCCAAGTAAGTTTACTCGACTCAAAGATTCCATGAACTCTAGATGAGTCCCAATCAGACTAACCTTTTGAGTCAACAAGAATCCAAGAATGAGCATGTGCTCCTGGCCAGAGTTAGAAGTGGTCAGCTAAATGTTTCAGACCACTGCCCTAATAGCATCAGCTGGAAAGGGTATGTCACTGTTCTTTCTCCCGGCAGAGACAAGGGCACAAAAACTAGATATCACAGACAAGAGATGCATGTTGCCAAGTCCCATTGACCATCCAGCTGAGCCTGTAGACTCTGAGGCTGAGCTCTCCAGGTTGTCTGTGCTGGCCCCAAGTGTGTGTGTGTAGGCCAGGGTTGAGAAAAGCCTCTAGTGCATAGCTGGCAGATGGTGAAAGCCATCCTTCTGGCAGGGTCTAGAGAACACGCAGCCACTTCCATCTCATCCCCCCAAATCTGGGTGAGAGCGTTTCTCCAGCAATGGCAGGAGTGGCCTGCAGGCAGACCACAGGGGATCAGTGGGAAAGAGGTGGAGCTGGCAGATGGTTCCTGAACAAGAACTGGCAGAGGTGCCTGATGCACTGGGGGAGAAAGGGCAAGTGTCAGAAGCCCAGAGGAAATGGAGAAGCTGTACCTCTGAGGGGCTGGCACAGGGAGACAGAACCAGGGGGTCAGAGTGACAGCCCTGACTCAGGGACAGTCAGAGACAGTTCATCATACCTGACAACGCCTCGGCCAACACACACCTCTGGGTCCTCTTTGGTGATCTGAACTTTTCTCCTTTTCCTGGTAGGAAAGGGAAAAACAAAAGCTGCCCCCACAAAATTGTGCCTGTGGGTGTGACCTGGTCTGGGTTGGTGAGTCCTATGTCAGGAAGTACTAACTTGAAAATATGTCCTCAGCCCTCCCTTCGTGTGCCACGCAAGGCTAAACATGAGATCTTTTAATGCTGTTTTCAAATTGTGCATGTGTACCGTGAGATATGTATGTGTGTGTGCGTGCATGCGTGATTTATGAGCAGACTACACTCTGTTTCATAATGAAATGCAACAGAAGTGTGGTCCTTTGTGACCGCTGTGGTGTACCACATGCATTTGCCTATGTCCCCATGCAAATCAAGCAAGGTTAACACTTGAAATGTGCTTGCAAACTGTAAAATACTGCACGAATCCAAGACAGCATGACCAGCAGCATTTTCATTCCTCAGAGTAGGATTTCTAGTGGCATATGTGACTTTTTGGTCAAATACTGTCAGTGATTCTTTCGATATTAATTACTGTTGATGATGTTTTATGGAATCTGGATGGGACCTGAGAAAAGATGCATAAAACAGAATACAGACAGGAAATGGAAGTTCCTTTAAGCTTCTCTCACCCGATAAGTTATATTCATTAATGAAGTGTCTAAGCCCATAGTGAAAGACTTTATGCCCATGAATGTTTAGTATTGTTAGGAATCAAAAATTTCGCAGCACTAATACTAGCCCTACCATCTCTTTTTAACTATTATTTCATATTTTTTTACTTTGAAATTAACAGTCTTATAGAAGAGTTGCAAAATACAGTACAGGACACTCCTGTATACCCTTCACCCAGATTCCTCATGTGTTGGCATCTTATAAACTTATCAAAACAAAGGAATTAACATTGGTGCTGTATTGTTAATTAAACACAGATATTCAGATTTATCAGTTTTTCCATGAATGTCTTTTATTGTTCTAGGATTCAGTTGCCACTTAGCCTCCTTTTATTTTTATTAACTCTGTCCAGATAAACAGAGATATTGGTGGTCATGTATTAATGATCTGAACTGTGATAATGCACACACACAGGATGTTGGGCAGCCTTAAAATAGTCTGAAGTAAAGAGCCTGGTACGACATTGGTGAGATTGTAAATTAGTACAACCACTGTGGAACAGTATGGAGTTTCTTCAAAAGACTACACATGGAACCACCATATGACCCAGGTACACCATTTCTTGGTATTTACCCTGAAAAATTAAAGTCATCTTACTACAGTGACATGTACATACCCATGTTTATAGCAGCAAAATTCACAATACCTGAACTATGGAACCAGCCTAGGTGTCCCTCAATGGATGAATGGATAAAGAAAATGTGGTATATATACACAATGGAGTTTAATTCAACCATAAAGAAAAATTAGATTATGTCATTTGCAGGAAAATGGATGGAACTGGAGACCATTAGGTTAAGGAAAATAAGTCAAACTCAGAAGGTGAAGGGTTGTATGTTTTTTCAGATATGCAGAAGCTAGAAAGGAAAAAGGTAAAGAAAGGTGAAGGCAGATCTCATGAAGTCAAAGGGAGATGAGTAGAGGAAAGAGACCAGAGGATGGGAGGTGGGGAAGGAGGAAGAAAGTTCTGGGGAGTGATATTGGCCAAATTATATTGTTATATTGTGTATTGTGTGTATGGACAAGTACATAACAACAAATCCCACCAGTATATACAACTATAGTGCACCGATAAAAAATGTGGGAAAAACAAAACAAAAACAAAGAGCCTGGTATAAATTTATTCTTAAAATACTTATTTATATATTGCTTGAATTATGGTTCTCAACCTTGGCAACACATAGGGAGCACCTAGGACTCTGGATGAAATACCAATTCCTGGAAGTAGTCCCAAGCCATTCTGATTTGATTGGTCTGGGCGTGGCCTAAGTGTGGGTTCTAATGTGCAGCCAAAGGAATGTTGGAGTCAGTTTCCTCCTCTGCCTTCATCCAGATCCAAGAAAAGAAGCTGATTTTACTTAAACTTTGAATCTTGGGGGCCAATATCCTAGGGGTCTGCAAAGTTGTAGAACATCTCCCCTCTAGGCTCCATTCCTAACAGTTTGAGAGCCAGTTCTAAAAGTTCAGATTCAGTGTTCTCATGCATACAAATAGCATAACTGTGATTTTTATTAATCAAACATAGCCATCCTTCATTTAGACAAAGTTATTTTTACGGTTTAATTTTGAAATATTTCCATTGCTGCTTTAACACTCAGATTTTATTTATTTTTTTGAAATTGCCTTCTGGGAGAGGACAGACACTGTAACTAAAATGACTTTTAGAGTAGTTAGCAGAAATACACAAACACACCCCAAGTTGAAGTACTGATTGCCATAATATAAGTTCTAATTTGAATCTTCAGTCATAAATTCATGAATGCTCATTTAATGCCATAAGTGAGTATCTATGTGGAGGGGAAAAACACTTTAAGAGGTATTTAGAAATTTGAGAGAAGAGAAAAAAACTTGGTCAGCTATCATTGTGTATCTTAAAAGCCAAGTACAGTCAGAATACATTTTCACATGCCAATTAAGAAAATGAATAGTTCCTAACCGACTATTTCATCACAGATCCTTTTGAAATTTTTTAAGAGGTTACATTCTTTCTCTCCCACAAAAGTTTATGTATGAAATTTTTGCTTAAATTTTAAGAAGGGTCACAGACACCCTGAAGCTAGGAGCCTAGTTTAAGAACCTCTAAGGTAATCAATTTAGGATTTTTTTTCTTTTGCATCTTCTGTCTCCTTTAAATGAATTGCTTGATTGTTACTGTTTTGGGGGGAGTCAGATGTACCCAAATACTGAGATCTGAAATGACCTAACTTGTTGGAAATGCATCTGTAGACCCGATACCGAGAATGCTTGTTCCTGAGAGTGTGCCTATTCTGCATTGCCCTTGCATCTTTGTGTCTGCTTAAATGGAACTCTGATTGGCATTGGCCAGGGTATCTGCAAAGGTTCTGACTGATGAGCATTCCTGGCCACAGGCTTATCTACAATTTAAAAATAAAGTACAAAAGCAATTTTCCAATTGTGGAAGAAAGAATAAGCAGTAGCGTCTCTGGGAATGTAATTTATTTAGAAATGGGTTTGAGGTTTCCATTCATTAACTCCTGTATGGTGGGACAGGAGACAGTCAATGGCTGCAGCCTCCGTGCCTGGGTTGCGATAGCTACTCTAGGAACTTGGCATTCAGTGTTCATTACTACCTCTGAGAACTGCACTAAGCTGTCAGATACTACAGCAAGCAGCAGCACCATATATATTTTGTAATCAGAGAAGTACTTGAGTGTGAGTCTTTCTGTGTGTACCTGAAACAAATAAAGAAGAATGATGGTCAACCTGAGGAGGGATCAGGGACCCCAGCTTTCTCCTCATTTTTTTCTTTCCCGGTACAGATGATATTGAGGGGCCTGGGGCCTGGGCCTGGTGAGCCTAGAGTTCTTCATATGGGACCATTTCGTCAGGGCAGGAGCAGTATCTATACCTGATGGCAGTTACAACCTACAAGAATATGGATCTATGGGGCATATTGTAAAGCTGAAGCATTCATTTTCTTAACACATAATTTATTTAACTTTCACTCTTAACCACTGGAGATACAGACATAACTGGCCTTTGTTAAGCCTGTTTATAGTTTAAGAGGGAATTAATAGGACACATAACAAATGTTATAAAGAACATTTAAAACAGCCTTAAGACAACATAATGAAGCCAACAATTCCTCAATAAATAAAAAATTATGCCAGAAATTCCAATTAAACCAAGAGTCCATGATTTAGTAATCTGGTCTCCCCAGAACACACTCTACCTTGATATGTCTCTGTTATTTGAGGGTTTCCAGCTTAATTGGTATCCTTGGGCTGTCCTTGATGACATAAATAACTAACATTCTTGCATTTGGAGGGCGCCCCACCCCCCCTCCATCCAGTATCATTTTTAAGAATTTCACGTCCTTGCTTTGGCTTTCTATAGAAGCTCATTCTACATAAAATAATATTTCTACAGTAAAAACATCTAAAAAGTGCACATTTTCCCCCCCAAGTCCTGAGAGGGGATCAGTGCAGACAGACTTATCACACACCTCCACCCTCCAGAAATTCTATAAGCACAGCTCCCCTGAGGCCATTTCTATTGAAGGGGCCAGCACTTGACCCAAAAATCTATTTGCATTATAGGTAGTAGCTAAAAGCAATCTGTTAAATAAATGCGTCCAATTTCTATTGCCCGGAAGCAATTGCATATTTATTACTGACCCAATAGTTTGACTTACTATAGCCATAAACTAAATGAACAATATCTTGATCACTTTGAAGATCGTTATCAGTGAGGTAATAACAAAAATGCTTTGAGCATATACTGGAGCACCTTTTATTTTTTATTTTTATTTTTTGCTTTGTTATTGGCAAAGACACTAATGTGCGTTCTCAAATGAAAAAATCAATGGGATCATGAAAACCAAGCCATCAGAGTCTCTTAGTTAAACTGTGCAGAGGAAGTACTTCTTCACCTATTTGCTCATCACCTCACCCTAACTCAAAGGGGAAAAAGGGGGAGATTCGAGGGGAGCCCTTGATATCAGGACTATGAGGTGTTCAATAGGACAGAAAAAAACCCTCTCCAGGGAGGAAACTTCAGCCCTCCTGGGTGTAGGAGTTGAGACTTCATACCCAATAGAATGAGCAGAAAACAATATTTTAATAAGCCTTATTGCCATCAAAACCCAGTGGCCCCAGAATTATGGTCTCTACATTACTTTCTAGTTCATCTTTTAGCTTTTGCCAAATAGTGAACAATCACCCTAAAGACCTTAGATGAGTCCACTTGTCCCTCAGTCTTTCCCTTTGGCATAGGCCTTTATCAGAGAGGCTTTTACAGACTCGCACAGAGGGGGCTGACTTCCTTCCTCCAGAGGGACCAAAGATGGGTGCAAGGAAGTCGCCTCTCGGTCAGATATCTGAGACAGGCAAGTGTGTGTGTCCTACCATTCCTCACAGAACTGAAGTTGGAGAATTGAAATAGTGAAAGTGAAGAAAGGAAGTTCATTTTTAAAATTATTTTTACTTTTATGATTTTTATCACAATCAATCATTCATATCAGTAGGAATTGTTAAATACTCAAATATGCACACAACACAATTTGGTCAAGTTTTTTCTTCAGAGGTTAACTGTTCAATTTAGGGTGATTCCCACCCCTTTGTTCTATTTGTTTCCTGTCCATTTTTTTTTTTAATGTTACTTTCTGGTCATTTAGTTGCTTCGTAATAGATTTCTCAACCAATACACAGCCAGGAACAAAGGAATTTTCAGTAAATAAATTCATCACTAAAAAGTCAATCTTTTGAAGGGTTTAATGTGGGGAGTAAAATCATATAGCAGGAAATCCATCTATTTGTCCTCTGTGAACATGGATGAAGGGTGAGCAGTGAGCAAAACTCCTAGGGTACTAACCAAGTGACACCTGGGTCACTTGTTCCTCAGGCAACACATCCCTGCCTTGAGGTTCTTTGTCTTGTGAATGGCAGTCCCTGGACATCCAAGTCTAGTCCCTAGCAACCTGTGTGGTCAGTAATGTGCCATGGAGTGTGGTGAGGATTTCCCAAGCCTGGACCACTGGCTGGTCTCAAAGGCATGTGGAACTTTCTGTCCCCTGGTCTTCCTTCTTCCTTGAGTTGTGCACTAGAGAAAAGTCACTGTTCTTTTGTATCATTCTAGTCTATCAGTGATTCAAAGATTTCTCTTGTGAGGCTTGTGCAAAAGGCTGTTCCCATTAGACCCTCTATCAAGAAATCTGTGAGACAACATAGTCATTGAATGGATTGTTCTTGTAGGGAGTCATTCAGTTAATGAGCAAACACATCTTTAGAGACTCTAATATTCACCAGGCACTGTGCTGGGTTCTGGCAAAGTTTTTTTAAAAAAATGTGGAAAAGTTAGAACCTACTTGGAGATTCAGGTTGTACTTTTTAGCATGACTAATTATACAAGATTAGTCTACATGGCTTGTAGATGATACAAACCAAGAGCTCTGGAGAAGTTTGAAAAGAACCCTAGGTTTAGGCAACATGTTAGTCAGCTTTCCGTCACTGTGACAAAATACCCAAGACAAACAACTTAAAAGGAGGAAAGGTTTATTTTGCCTCACAGTTTCAGAGGTTTCAGTCCATGATTGTTGGACCTTGCTTCCTTGGGCCTGTGGTGAGACAGGACATCACAGCAGCAATGAGGATATGGTACAGCAAAGCTGCTCACCTCGTGGGGGCCAGAAGGGAAGCCAAGAAAGAGAGGGAAGAACTAAGTTCCCAATATCTCCTTCCACAACACACCCTCAGGACCTAACTTCCTTCCCCACCTCTTAAAAGGTTCCCCTACCTCCCAAATGATGTCTCCAGGTGACCATGCCCATAGAGCATGAGCCTTTGGGAGACATTTAAAATCCAAACCATAACAGACAATCGAGGAAGTCTTCACTAAAAGGAACACAGCTTGGGCTTGAACTGGGGTTAACATGTGGATTTAAGGGGGTGCAGAGAGAGCGCTCCAACTCCATTCAAGAGAAACAAGTTGAGCCAAGTGGCATAAAACATGCCCATGGCCCACTCACCAGAGGCTCAGCATGAAGAGAAGACCCGGAGAGTCTGGGGGGCATTTTCAGAGGTAGCTTTCACCCTCAGGTAATTAGCCTGACACCCTCCAGTTGATCAAACATGGACTTGACCTTCTGCGATAGTCTCCTGACATTTTTCAGATGTAAAAATTCTGCTAGGGAAAACAAATGCCTGTGGAGTCAGTTCTGTAGACTGGAAAGCACAGCCATGGAGGCATGCTCAGGATGAGTGCCGGAAGGGTCAGAGGTCAGCCTCACCCTTCTTCTAGTCCTAATTAATGGGAGGTTTTTGTTTTATTCCGTTTTGTTTTCTTCCCCAAATGGAGATTCTTAGGAAGAGATAGAGGCCTGAGTCCCTCAGGTGGACTCTACTTTGTGGCAGATCCAAATGGTATCCCTAGGGCCATAGGTGTTGGCTTAATTAAAAGAGAGAGTCCAAAGATCAACCTCCACAACATTCCTCCAAGAACCACTCATTCTCACCCACTTCTACTCACGGGACAGATGCTGGTTCCTTCCCACCTCAGGGCCTTTGTATATATTAATCCCTCAGCCTGAAAAGTGGTTTCCCTTACCCTTCACCAAACCACTTCTGATCTTTCTTCTAGTTTCAGCTCAAGCACCGGGAAGTACTCCTCCAATCCCCAGATTACATATATGTTCTCATAAATTATGCTCTTAATGTTAATAGTAATTACATAATCAACTATGGAGTCTTTGAGTGTCTGAGAAGGATCTATGTATTACCTTGTGTCTCTGTGGTTTTCAAATAGCTTTTAATGAATTATAACTGACATACAATAACTACATATATTAAAATGTACAATTGAGTTTAGACATATGTCTACATCCATGGAACTGTCACCACCAGGACAATAGGGAACATGCCCTTCACTCTCAAAATGTACTCTCAGTACAACCATTATGGTCATTGCCAATTAGTTTGTGTTTTCTAGCATTTTACGTAAATGGAATCATAGAGTTTACACTTTTTAAAAATCAGGCTTCTTTCACTCAGCATAATCATATGAGTTTCACTCATGTTGCTGCATATAGCAATAGCAACTCTCTTCATTGCTGTGTAGTATTCCATCATATGAACGTATTATGATTCATCTACATACTCCTCTCTTGGTAAACATGGGAATTGTTTTGAATTTGGGACTGTTTTAGTGTCTCTTCAGATATGATGTCTGTGAGGTGACTGTTAAGTATCTGAACATTTGCATGAGACACTTATGTTGTGTTTGATGGACAAATGCTTTCATTTGGGGATGAATATTGAGGAGTGGCATGGCTGGCTCCTAGGGTAGTGTAAGTTTCATTTTTTAAGAAACCATCTATGGAGTGCTTTTAACCCCAGGATGTGTGAAGATTACCAACATGTCTCTCAAGTGAGCTTTAAGTCCTCCAGTAAGTAACAAAAGCAATGAGTAAGGGAGAGGACTTCAGAACTGGACAGAGGCTGCGAGCAGCAAGCCCCACCCCCGACCGTGTGGCCCCGCCCCTGATTGCTTGGCCCCATCGGGTCCCACATGCCCCACCACCCAGAGAATTCCTTTGGTTCTTCCAATATTTGGATGCTAGCAGCAAGGAGACAGTCCACACGTATCTGCCCTACATGTACCCTCATCCAGAACACCGCAGAGCCCTAACCAACTTGTCTCTATTTTCCTCAGGGGACACTTAAACTGGCTTCAATTAGATCGCAGAGTACTGGAGCACGACTTCCCCAAAAAGTCAGGACCCGTGGTTTTGTACTTTTGTGTCAGGTACGTACACCTGGTATTCACACTTGAGCTTTTTTTTTTTTTTCCTTTGTCAGAAAAATCTGGAAGGATGAAGTGGCTTGGAGGGGGAGTGCAAGTTTGTCTTGTTCATTGCTAGGGATAAAGGTTGTAGCTCTGTTCCCAGCGGATGGAAACAGGTGTGAGTGTGCAAGACATGTGTCATTGCACATGGACACATGTGTTTGTGCTCGTGCACCAGGGTGCGTGTGTGAAAGATCAAAACTTTCTTTTTGTCATTGTATTTTGAGGGTGTGGGAAGAGGATCACATATCTTATACTAAACCGAGTCCCTCACAGCACAAGCCAGGCACTCTTTTGGTGGCAGTTTGGAGCTCCGTAATAAAAGCCTTGGTTTTCTTCCCTTCTATCACAAATGCCACTTGAGTCTCTTGAATTTTTCTTTTCTCTTCTTTTTTTTTTTTTTTTAATTCCAAAGAGGACTAATCAAAACCCAGCAGTAAAACACAGGTCAGTGTATTTTGTGGCAAAGAAGGAGAAAGCACAATAAAATATCAGAAATGGTTGGCATTTCACTAATCTAAGAAATTTCATTTAATGATTGCAAAGGGAACGATTTCTGGGATTCATGGCTTTCAGAGTTAACATTTGCAGCAATCTTGTGAAGACACAGGACTGATCGGTTCTGTTTGCAAAAGGGTGTGGGAAGCCAGAGGAGGGGCGAAGTCAGGCTCCAAGCTTCCAGACAGCAGCTCCGAGCACCCAGTCTGTGGAGCCACTAGGCCCTTCTGTCTAGAACTTCTATTGCAATACTACTGCAGAAACACTGAGGGTGTGTTGGTTTGGTTTGGTTTTCTCGGTGCCGGGGCTCCAACCCAGGGCCTCCCACATGCCAGACCAGTGCTGTACAACTGAGTCACACCCTCGATTTTCAGGTACCATCACTTCTATCCAGTACACTGAATCTATATTGTTCTGTGCTAACAGAAATTCAGAAGCAGGGTACAAATGCTTTGCAATTCATTTCCTCCTAAAGAACAGGGTCAGGATTGCAGGTTTCGATATAACCATCCTGAATCCACGAATAGCATTAGAACAGCCCAAGAGTTAAAGGGTCCATTTAACAGGCTGGAGTGGATGACTTTACCTCAGCTGGCAGAGTCAATTCAAACTTGCATTTAATGCTTTTTTGATTTGTTTAACAGCTGTGGACATATCGGAGCTAATCTTAGCCATTTCCATTGCTGATGGGAGTGATTTCAATGCCATATTCTCTTTAATGGTGTCTGCAGTTTCTCAGATTAATGGACAAGTAACCATAGAAAGCAAAGACTTAACAATTCCACCGGGAGGGGCAGGTGGTGTTGGGCAAGGCTGGAGTTGAATTGAAGCAGTTCATTAACCTGTTATGGAAGGTGGACAAATACTCTTAACTGTACATCAGGCTCCCCCATTCTCCTGGTGCTGTTTTTTCCATAATTTCCATAAAGGTTGTATTGAACATCAGTACACAGACATTTCACTCTGCACACAATTCTTAACATAGGAACTGAAAAATCTAAAAAGCCACGTATTTTGATTCTTTTTAAAACAGTTATCTCAGGCATTTTCCAGCTTCAAATCCAGAGGCAAATTTTTATTAACAGGATATCAACAACATAAGTCCCACCAGCTCACAATTTAATACCATGTACACTACATATTCAAGTTTTTAACTTTTCACATCATGTTAACAAAATTATTAGGAGAAACAGATTACCATAAACTCTTCAAAAAGGCTTTTATTGGTGTATTTTAGTTATACATACTGGTGGGGTTCTTTTTGACATAATCATGCATATAAGGAGTTTAATTCACTCCACTTCAGTCCTCGGTCCTTCCTCTTTCCCTCCTCTCTTCTCTCCTTTATTCTCTTTTCTCTACTTTACTAGTCTTCTTTCTATTTATTTGTTGTTTTTTTTAACTTGGTACAACAAACTTTTATAGAGGGCAAGTAGTCCTGACAGGGTGAGGATCATAGAAAGGTTCTCCTTAGAAACAATTCTACCAAAAAACATAGAATTCAAACTTAAAATGTTTAAGATGGATCAGATGTACAACTGTGACTCCAAATTGCTCTTTGGTTTGCTTTCTATTACAGAATGTAAAACTAGCCTTAACTTGTGGAATAATAAGCCAAGGCAAACAAAGCCTTCTGTAAAGCCCCACTGTTTTCTGCTTGTACCAGAAAATAAACAACCAGCAAATGATTTCACCTATTTAAAAAAAAATCATTTATACTAAAAAAATAGAATGAAGTAAAGTTCCTTCCTTCTTAGAAAAAAAAAAGTGTTTCTCTTTCTGGTACTTTGTACTAGTATTAGTGAAGAAGAGAAAATATTGGGCTTTGTTACATGTTAGGTATTTTTTTCCAAGTGTCTGAAAAGAGTTGAGTTATTGGTGGATTTGAGAAACCAGACCCTTGTAGCCTGGGACACTAAGATTGGTGACAGAGGTGTTGGTCCCCGAGGTGGTACAGATTGTTCCAAGTCAAACTAGACGACGTGGTGGGAAGCTGTAAACATGTAACAGGTGCTCTCAAAAGAAAGAACAAGGAAGCAGGGTGACCAAAAGACTCAAATAGTTTATCCGATCCGCAGCCAAAAATGACACTCTTGCCTTTGGCCCCTCACGTTTTTAATTGGTCAGCAGGAACCTCAGGGAACACTCCTCAGAAAAACGTCTCCACATCCCATTTGAGGATGGTTGTTCTTTGCTATTTCTTTCTACAGACCTCTTGGTAGATCACGGCTCCTCTTTGTCTAACAGTTGATCTTTCTAGAAGGTCTCAGGTTTTTATGTCCAGTTCCCTCCTAGACCACTCCACCTGAGTTCTTTAGACTCAGCCATCCAAAGCCAATGTCATTACCGGCCCACACATCTTCATTTTCCCCAAATCTGTGATCCCACCCAGGAGATCTGTGGCATCATTGTTCACCGCCTCACATAGACTAGGTCTTGCTCTTTCCCTTGCTCCTCTTCTGCCAATTCTTACTTCTCTGTTCTGCTTCCAGAATCTTCCTCTGTCCTGTCCTCCGTCCTTCCCTCCTCACCGCCTGCTCTGAAGCTTTCATCTGCTGCCCTCTGACAACTGTCCCTTGCTACCAGCCAGAGGATCCTGGCACCCTCACTGTCCTGAGTTCCCATTCTTCACCTGTCTAAGCAGCAGTATGATAAAACACCAATTGTTTGTTTTCTGCAAGAGGAGGCAGATTCTCCACCTGGGTGTATTTTCCAATTTTACCTTGATTTTCAGCCTGAGAAAAATTCTTTGTTTGTAACATGATTCTTTTCTGAGGCTGCCCACAGGTGTTTTTTTTTCCCAAAGGAGTGGTAAGATAAATTATCTTCATCAAAGTCCCAGACCCTGGAGTAGACTTGAGTCCATAAAAGAGTTTCTGCCCCCACTGGGTGCTTTTTCTTGACTTCCCCCATCCTGTCTCACCTTTGCCTTTTGCTCTGCTCACGGTTTCCTGTTATTCTGCGTCTCAGAGTGTTTTTATATCCCTCCCTTGTGCTCTGTACACACCCTCTCAGCTGCAGTTGGGGCCTTCATAAACCTCTCCTGGGGGATGGGGTTATGGCTCAGTGGTGGAGTGCTTGCCTCACATGTATGAGGCATGGGGTTTGATCCTCAGCACCACATAAAAATAAATAAATGAAATAAAGATATTGTGTGCATCTACAACTAAAAATATATTTAAAAACAAAAAACTTGTCCTGGACGTAAACTTTCTTTGTTCATTTTTGCTTCTGGTCTTGGGCCCTGCCTAGTCTCCGCTACATGTTGCCACTGCACATCTTTCTAGGATTCTCATCTGATCCTTGCTCGCAGATTTTTCTGGCTTCCTATTATACTTGGGGGCAAAGGCATAGCCTTAGCAAGCCCCGTACAGTCTGACTTCTTCCCAGCTGTCCAGCCTCGTTGCTCCCTTGTGTCACACCCCAGCGGATACCCAGCCAAGAACACCTTCACCCATAGCCATCATTTGCTGCTATAAGACCATTCTCGAAATGGGAGAAAATAACTCTCATTGTTCACCAGGCAAGCTTAAGTAATAGGCCAAGAAAAAAAATAAGGAAAATAGAGCTACACACACAAGGAAATCTGTATATGGCTTTTTGTCAGCACAAGTTTGTGCTCAGAATGATTCCCACATGTCAGGGGAAGGCTATTCCTTTGTATGTTCTTCAGCCAATGTCCCTCTATCCCTGGTCATCTACACTGTTTGTAGGAAAATAAACAGAGATTAGATTGGCCTCGTCAACTTTGATTTCACAAACAATAAACCGAAGTTAACAATAGGAAAGGCAGAGAGGAGAGTCCAGAAAGCTTTTATCTGGAAGAGAGGATTATACAGCCACTGTGGATTTGACTGTCAATGTCCCCCTTGCTGATGGAGACAGCAGTAGCTACTTCTTGTCCCTTACAAAAACAGTGATGGCAGAGATCTAAAATGAAGTGGCTGTTAACCAGAACTTGCTATAATTCAGCTGAGTGTCCCAGTTAAGATTTAGGGCCATTGCAAGTCTAAACATCAGAGGTCCTCAGCTGTAGAAGCCTGCAGTTTTTCATTTGCTCTTTTCTGCTACCCCAAGTTAGCATTCCAAATATGACATTTGTGTTCATTATGCAATGAAATCACTGGGCCATTTAATTAACACTTGCTGTAAATATTCAATGATTCCCAAATGCCAAGGGGTGGCTGTGAGAGGGAAGGGGAGGAGGAGCAGGGACGGCAGGGGAGACCTGGCTGATGTCAGCTGGATAGACAGAGTTCAGCCATCACAGACAGAAACTTCCAGGAGTTGGAGTCGGTGCTGAGATTCCACAAGGCTGCAGAGCCTATGGGGTATTTAATACGCTTGAACTCGTGGACAAAGAACACAGACTTCTCCCTGCATCAGACTGTGATCAAGTATTGTTTGGTGATGATCATCTGAGCTAGCAGGAGTGTGACATGGCTCATGGGGCTCAGGGATCATTTGTGCTGGGTTTGCCCTCAGTCTCGGGGGTTGCTCCCTTCAACTCAAAAGGAAGTCCCCAAGGCTCAATGTTGCTACATGCATCAAAGAACCTACATGAAGATGAAGGTTTTGTTGTTAATCAAGTATGATGAGGATAACAGATCAGGAAGGTGACTGGTATTGAAAAGATAGTTTGCTACAGCTCCCAAGAGGAGGGGGCATGCCCCATCATGATATACAGAGCCCCACAGGGAAGCCACCAGAGGTGGAGGGAGGGGAAGGAAAATGCAGATAAGAGGCTTTATTGAGGCTTCTGTGGGAAGGAACAGGTGAAGGAGGTAAGCAGGCTTAGGTTTGGCTAGTATGAACAATTTCAGTGGGCTCAGGGACTATCTCTAGTTATCTGTGGCACATCATAGTCAAGGTAGGGGAAAAGTAGCCCTGGGCGTGAAGCCAGCTGGGGTGGTGGGAGGTGTGGGCTCTGGTTTGGTGGGTTGCATAAAAGTCAGTTCTTACTATCTCTAAGAAGTGTCCAACCCTGGGAGGGGCAGTCCCTCTAGGGTCAGCAAAGCCCCAGATGTCAAAGCATCATAAAGATGTGGCTAATGCAGAAATGGACTTGAAACCGTGCATGCAGACCCTCTGCGTCATCCGACACCCAGCCTTCATTTCCCTGGGTTTCTTTCCTTTGTGAGCCTGCCTCTGGAGGAAGACTGCCCTGTTCCCGTCCAGGAAAAGGAAGTGCAACATCGCCACCTACTGCTGAAGAAGGGGATCAAGGACAAAGCTCTCCTGAAAGTGTGGAAAAGAATCACATTTTTACAAAAACCTTTGCGTCCAAATCATGAACACTTCCCATTTGCCCAGAAGTCTTCTCTCCCTGGTGCCTGCTTGGTGTGTGAATGGAGACATCTCAGGTTATTTTTCCCCCCTCCGATTTTTTTTTTTCCTCTGCAGTTTCCTGGAGCAGATGGAAAGTTCAGGATGAGTTAAATGTCCAAGGTTACTGAACAAGAGTATAACAGGCCCTGTGCTCCCAGGGTTTTCCCGGAGGCTGTCTTGGTGATAAGGTTAACAGGAAAGCTCTCTTCACTTCCTGCCAAGAGGAGGATTTTTTTTCTATGTCTCAGAATATGCTTGTTATTTCCTCTTCTTCTCTGCCCCTCTTAGCCAGATGGCAGGAGGTCGGGAGAAGGGAATGCTGTCTCCAGAGACACCAATGGGGCCTCCTTGTTTTAGTTTTTCATTGTACGAGTTGAAAGGAAAACACAAGTGTTACATTTTCATGAACTACAATTCAAGAGAAAATTGGGGCGGGGCGGGAGTGCACACAATGTCGTCAGTATTTAATTCTCAAAGCAAAACAAATAGGATAAAGACTATGGAATTGCTTTGGAAATTAAGCTGTTTCTGACCCTACAGATTTAAATTCAAAGCTATTATTATAGTAAGGTTGTTCTCAGCCTTGGGAGGCCATTGCTACTGTTCTGGTATTAGGACACAGTAAGTCACTAGCTGTTGTAACCACTTTCCCTGTCACCACTGAGAGCCAGGACAGTAGGGTAATGACTGGCTGTCTGGGGTGTAAGCCCCCTTTCCTGGGATTTTGTGACCATTTGGAAGTTACTCGTTATTTCTTCTCACTCCTTATTGTCTTCATCACCCTTTAAACTGTCCAGTAGGAACCCTGACCAAAGGGAAAATGGAGAGGGGAAAAGTAGAAAATCAAAGTCTTCACTGACGGACACTTACTAAGCTCATATTTGTGCCAGGCGCTATATTTGGGCTTGGGATACAAAAATGAACAAGACTTGGCCCCAGCCCTAAAGGAGTTGGCAGCCCATTAAGAAGGCACCCTCGTCATCAGAAGATGACCAGAACCGTGGGCAGTGCGTAAAGCAGAGCATCCTGATGTCCTGGGAGCGTGGGAGGGGAGTGGGTGGGGAGAGGGATGCTGGGCTGAGGGTGGAGGGAGAAGGGTCATGTGGGGAGGAGGTGTCTCTGGGCTGAGAGGAGTCACCTGAGCAAAAGCACTGACTAAGACTCGTCTAGAATAGGCCACATCTGTAAGTGGTCAGATTATTCAGGTGTCATCAGCTTACAATGTGGGATCTTCTATTCCATAGAGCCAATCTGCCCTGTCCCCTTCTCTTACATGGAAAATGGTTAACACAAAGCCACTGGCTACCTTGAGCCCTAGTGCCAGGATAATAGCAGTGGACCTCTTGAGGTTAACTGCAAACCTAGGACTATAATAATTTTGAGTCTAAATTTGAAGGGTCTGTGATAACTTAATCTTCGAAGCAATGCCATGTGTTTTTATCTCTCCCCTGAGCTCTTCCTCTTTCCTTCCTTTTTTACACTTAATTTGTTATTTTAACTACCCCTTGTCAAGGGCCCTTTGTAAAGGATATAGGTTTAGTTTTTTACAATCAAATCAAATTGAACATATTTTGCTTTGAGATGTAAAATTCGCCACTGCCATTTCCGTTCTGCATTATTCAAGAACTGTAAGTTGTACAACTTGAGGATTCCTCTGAGACTATTGCAGACTCTAATATTTAAAGGGCCCCATGAGCTAAAGCACTTGCCTCCAAAGCAGGAGACGGCTGCTTTGGGGACATTAGAGGATGTGCCTAACGATCAATCAGTCCATGCTTCCTGGACTTTGCAAGCATGAGGATCATTTTGTAATCCTCTGAAATTTTGTAGTCCTTGACATGATGGCAATCGTGCTACTCATGTCTGTTGACTGAGAAAATCTACTGCTATCTGAATTTACACTAGATTCACTCACACATTTAAATGAATCTATACAGATTCATCACAGCAACCTCTGCACACATTTGAAAATGGATAGAAGACAGCATTCATTTAGAGTACAGACAAAGACTGGGGATGTAGCTCAGTGGTAGAGCACTTGCCTAGCATGTGCTAGGTCCTTCATTCAATCCACAGTACCACTCCTCCCCCCTAAAAAAAACATAAAAATGAAAACAAAAAGACATATTAGAGTACAGACAAGAGGTTGCAAGTGGTGGGCATGCCTTGACCTAACCTAAGGGTATGTTTTGTTTGCCTTTACAGTGTTGGCTTGTTGGTTTTGCTGCTGCTGCTGTATTGTTTTAATTTGTATTAGTTTCCAATATTTAAAAACCAGGAGACTTCTCAGATGGAGAAACATCAACTGAGTTCCACTCTCTTCTTTTATCCTAGAGAAGAGAAGCCCGGAGAGATTGTGTGACTTGTCCTAAGTACACAAAGCAGGGACTAGGTCTTTGGTCCCCTCCTCAGGATTCTTGTCATCAAATTGTAACACTCTACTAGAAAAGAGAGGTTATTTCTTCTCATTTCAGCTCCTTCGCCCTCTGTCTCTTTTGGGCCAGCCAGTTTCTAAGAGCCAAGTAGCCAGTGCCTTCCCAGTCTAGCCTCCTGGTCGTCACACCCACTCTTTTTCCCTCTGACAACACTGTACTTAAATCATTCCTCCATCCCAGCTCCTATATGCTCGGCACATGATCCTTAGACAATACAAGCACATTATCTGATTAAAGAATTTAATAAACTCCAAAGTCGATGTGCAAAGGCACATTTAATGTAAACTTAAATAATGTCAGCATGTTTCAATCTTGAAAAAAATCCATAAGCTCCATCCTGATAGGAATTCAATTCTCATTTGGCTTAATATGCATTAATATGTCAGTGTTAAGGACACTTACCACAGCTCTGTGTGTGTGCAGAAATCAAGTCACATTTCACCACTCTCAGGAAAGCACATAGGGAGCATTTCAAAAAGAAACATGACCCCTCACACCTTATTTGATTAAGCAGAAGAAATTGTCTTTTAAAATTCTATCTCAACAGTGATTAGGACCCAAAAAAAGTAACGAACGCAAATAACATGAAGAATTGGAAAGCAGGTAAGGAAGACAAAAGCAGGAGGTTGCTCAGAGTCTGTTCTTAGGGAGGGATGGCAGGGGCATCCGTTGTTTGGCTGTGGGGAGGGCATCGGACGGGAGCAATTTGACCTGCTAGGAACGGACATGAAAAACACCGTTTGCCCTCAAAAAAGAATCAGAGAAAAACACTTGATACCTTTTTCTTGCCTTCATTTAACATTCAAGAATTCACCTTGAATCCTGCAGCTCAAGAGAACCCTGGCTTTCTGATCCCACTGTGGTTCACGTGCCGTTCTCCGCTTTCAGGTTCTACATAGAAAGCATCTCCTACCTGAAGGACAACGCCACCATTGAGCTCTTCTTCCTGAATGCCAAGTCCTGCATCTACAAGGTAGGAATGCTCTTCCCTGAGGCTTTCCTTCAAAATCTGAAAGCATCATTCGAAGCTGGAGATACTAAGTCATTGCCCCTAAGGTGACTTTATTGATTCAGACATGTAATTTATACATTAATTACTATAAATAAATGAGAACTTCATGAAATGAAGTTTCATAACTTCATTTATAAATAACATGACTCCTGATCCTGTTGCCGTTTCTGGCTCCATGAAGGTGTTCCTTAACCTTGACCAGATGTTGAAGGTCTTTTTAGGGGAACAAAGGGGAACCTAGATGGGTATGACAAATGTGGTATTGAACTCAGCTCTCAAATATATGAGCAAACTTATAACGAAACACATGTACGTCTGACCATTTTTAGATGGTCTTGCATATCTCCCCAAAGGATGCTATCAGCACTTCACATGATACAATTCTTCTCTTTTCTTGAAGTAAAATACATGTACATTTACCATCATGACCTGTGGGGTGTGGTTGTGTGTGTGTGTGTGTGTGTGTGTGTGTGTGTATGCACACGTGCTTGTGTGGTGTACTGGTGATGGAACCTAGGGCCTCACACATGCTAGGCAGAGCTACCCCCTCAGCCCATGGTAACCATTCCTAAAGGGGCATTAAGTACATTTACTCTAGATCCATTACCCCTTCTCATTTGCCCCTAACAACCCCCCCTTTGCTTTTCCTTTCTATGGATTTGACCACTCTAGGGACTTCACCTAAGTAGAGTCATGCATTACTTGTCCTTTTGTGACTGACTTTTTTTCACTGCTCATAAGGTCCTTCAGGTTCATCCATGTGGTAGCATTTGTCAGAATTCCCTTCCCTTTTAAGGGTGAATAATTTTCCATTGCATGTAGAGACCACACTTGGTTTATCATTGTCTGTCAACAGATGTGTGGGTTGCCATCACAAACAACGTTGCTATGAACACAGGTATAAAAATATCTCCCCTAGACCCTGTTTAACATTTGAGGGGCAGGTATACCCCCATAAGTAAAATTGCTTTTACTATATTTTCCATCTTTTGAGGAACAGTCATACTGGTTTCCATAGACGGTATCCCATTTTATATTCTCACCCACATTGCACAAGGGTTTCAGTTTCTCCATATCCCACCACTTGTTATTTTCTGGGGATTATGTTCATGTGTTCGTGTGTGTGTGTGTTAAATAATAGCCATCCTTATGATATGAGGTGGTATCTCATGATTTTGATTTGCATCTCCCTGATAACTGGTGATATGAGCATCACATGTTTATCAGCCATCTGTACATCTTCTTTAGAGAAATGTCTACTCAAGAGACAGTTGTAGTTAAGTGGGACAATCCTTGCACTGTATCCAGTTCCCTCATATGCTGATAGTGTTTCTTTTCATTGGATCACTCCAAATGCCCACGCGCCTTTCTTGCACACACTTTGTCTTGCAGACACCACCTAGGTTAAGAACTACTGCTAGAACATGTTTAGAGTCAACACCCATTCCACTGCCCCCCACAACGTGCTCATTGTCTTCGTTCATTTTCTATTGCTAAATACCTGAGTCTGTGTAACTTACAAAGTAGAGAAGTTTATTTAGTTCACAGCTCTGGGTATTCAGGAGCATGGGACTAACTTCTGCTCAGCTCTGATGAGGGCTTCACGGTGGATGGCATCACAATGGTGGAAAGGTATGAGAGAGTGGTGAGCGGTACATGCAGAAGAGACCAAGCATGTGGGATGACCTCACTTTATAAGAACTGGCACTCATGAGGACTGATTGGCCCTTGTGAGACCCAAACCACTCTGTAAGACCAATGTCAATCCATTTATCCTTCATGCAACACTGTGACCTAATTCCTGTCCAGTAAGCCCCACCTCTTTAAAGGTTCCACCACCTCAACACCAGTTAGTTCATTAAAGCGGGCAGGACACAGCTCAGCCAGGGCCATGCTGTGCCCTGCAGGGCACACTTGTCCGTGCAGTAGAGAGCACCCAAGCAGTACAAAGAACTTCAAAGCCAAGTGTAGCTGTTGCAAGGTGGTCACAGGAGGTATACAAAGGATTCCAAGGAGATCTTGCAATCTGTATTTTTGTGTGTAACTAACTCAGGTCTGGGGAGTTGCAACACCCACCAAACTTTAAAACCCACGAATTGAAATAATGCACCAGTCTTGGCTTCCCCTTCTGGAAGTAAATCAGCGCATTCATTGCATGGAATAGTTTCAGAAAGTGTAAACGTCCAATACGACAGAGGGCCTGGCAGTGATCAGATTCAATTCTGTGCAAACACCTCACTTGGTAGCAGTTGCTGAGCCAGGACTTAACACTGGGCTCAAACCCAGCACACTCAGAAGATAGTATTTTTGGTTTTTGCTGAATGGAGGAAAAAGAAACTGCAGCTCCAGGTACTTGCAAATTCCTTCCTGTCTCTCAATAGTCTCATTATAAAGTGGAAATAATAATACCATACACACACCCCACAGATTGTAAAGCACTTGATAGTTTTTTAAATATGAAAATATTTTGAAAAAGTTGAAAAATAAAAAGTAAGCACTGTCCACCAGGTGGCAGACGTGAGCTAAAGGAAATGGCTGGGGAGCCACCGAAGCCAGGAAATCACTCCCAAGCTGGACAAGTAGAAAGCTGCCCCAATTGTAGGTGGTAGAGACACCTGGGTCAAGTGTAGAGGAAACATTTTCTCTTTTGGAGCTGTTCAGTTCTGTCAGATCATAGATCATGAGCTGCAGCTGACTCTGGAATTCTTGGAAATGTTTAAAAAGAAAAATAAATCCTTAGATTTCCCAAGTGGAGGTGGTGATGCCTGCAGAGCCAGCCACATTTAAAGTCTCAGTGCCACAGCATCATCCCTAGTGCTGAGTGGGGGGTGAACATCGTTCTGAAATCCAGCGCTGTCTTCTCAAAATCCACATTTGAGCTTGGTCAGGCAAGTAAGAGACCACAAATGACCAAGGAATGGCTTCTCTAAAATTCATGCAAGAGACTAAACAGCATCCCAAGACCCCCTGTCTCCCTCAATAGTCAAAAGTAATAGTTCCATTTGCATAAATAGGGTTTACGAAATGTTTTGTTTGTTTTGTTGTTGTTGTTTTGTTGTTTGTTTTGTTTTGTTGTTATTGTTTGTACCGGGGATTAAACCCAGGGACACTTGATCACTGAGCTATATACCCAGTTCCCGCTTTATCTTTTATTTTGAGAAAGGGTCTCACTGAGTTGCTTAGGGCCTTACTAATTTGCTGAGACTATCCTCAAACTTGTAATCCTCCTGCCTCATCCTCTGGAGCTGCTGGGATTACAGACATACACCACCACACCTGGCTTACAAAATGTTTTTTACATACATTTATTTCCTCCTAACCTGGGGCGGGGAGTGGCGGGTAGAGCAGGCATGATTAACTCTCCAGAGATGGAAGCTGATGGTCAGAGAGCTCAAGTGACAGACTCCAAGAGGAAGAACCTGGAAGTGGTTTAACCGGAAGTGCCCTGTTTCCTTTAGTCGTGAACACGAAAAGAAATAGGAAGCCGGGAAGGAGAGTGATTAGGAGTTTAGCTTTTGCTGTGACAGACTGGGTATCCCTTCCCAGCCCTGTCACTTAGGGAATGCACTAAATGTGAACATCTTCTCTAATGTCTCCAAGCTTGGTTTTCCTCTTTGAACAAAGATATTAGGCCCTACACACACCTTCTTGGAAGACCTGGCAAATGTAACAGGGAAAGTACTTAGCACAATTAGCCACTTGGATTCAGACCTGAGTAGTTTCTGTTGGCTATCATTTTCTTTGTGCCACCCACAGGGCCACCTGGCCCTTCTGAGGCTTTGGAGAACCAAGAAGAGAGGGTCAGCCTCCTGGCCTGTCAAGAATACTACCCCAGGCTTCTCTTTACCCTGCAGCTTAACATCATTGGCTCCTGCCCTGTCTCCTGGGGAGTGATTCCCACAGCACATTAGAATCTAAGTTGTTCAGGTGAAATTAACTGCTGTTCCTGCTTTCTCAAAAACTACTTCATTCACATTTTAAAATATTAAGATTTATTTTTTTCCAGGGGCTGGGGTGCAGCTCAGTGATAGAATGCTTACCTAGCATGTGTGAGGCTCTGACTTCGATTCCCAACACTTAGGAAAAAAGTTTTAGTTTTCATCAAAATAATATGTGAAGCCGGGCGTGGTGGCACACGCCTGTAATCCTGGTGGCGTGGGAGGCAGGAGGATCATGAGTTCAAAGCCAGCCTCAGCAAAAGCAAAGTGCTTTTTTCAACTCAGTGAGACCCCGCCTCTACATAAAATACAAATTAGGGCTGGGGATGTTGCTCAGTGGTCGAGTGCCCCTGAGTTCAATCCCCGGTACTAAAATAACAATAATAATAATAGTAACAACAATAATAATAAGTAACATAGTTTTAAAGTCAAATGTTTCTAAAAAGCTTATGATGAAAACGTGCCCACCTCCCCTCCCACCCAATTCCTACCTTTTCAACGTAGCAGCTGTTTCTTCTAGTGCTTACCTCTATTTTGAAATAAATGGCCCTGATGTTCCTGGTTTATCCATTTTAGGTAGTGAATTCTTTTTTAAGATAGATGAGGATTAGGGTGTCCCATACAACCACCCACACTTTTCCTTTTCTCGTTTCTCAATAGGGTAATAACATAATTCTGGGATAAAGCCATAATCATCAGCATGCCATTATGATGACTAATCCAAATAGTATCCTATGGTTACAATTCCATTCTTAGACAACCAGTTGTTTTACCTAAAGGGAATAACTGCCTTGCTTTTACTTATTGAGTTCCTCTGTATCTTTTGTGTTTTTTTTGTTCTCCCCAAAACATACAGAGAAACTAAACAATCCTACAAATTCCCAAATGCATTCCAATATTAATTTCTAATGCAAAGGCAATCCCCTGGTTCTCTCTTTGGTTTGATTTTGGCTGCTGCTGCTGCTGTTGATTTTCTTGGGACCTGCCCCTGGGAACCCTCTGCCCTTCTGCTCCAGCTGAACCTGGCCTCCTTCACAGCTCTCACCCAGGAGTCCCTTTCCCCCACCCCCACTCTGTATCAGTTCCTCAGTCTCTTGGATCCTTTTTTCCTTTTTTTTCTTTTGGAGAACATCCTCCAATAAATCCAGAGAAAGCACATATGTAATGTAATGTCATGTATGTAAAATATCCAGGTCCTTGTGTATCTGAAAATGTCTTTATCTTACCCTCATATCTAATGAATAGTTTGGATGCAAAAATATAGAATGATGATTTCTCTGAATATCAAGTGCAGTTCTGCAGGAGTCCACTGTCCTATCCATTATAAGTGATCTTCCCCCGCATGTGTGCGTGTGTGCACACGCACATGCGCACACAGTGGGATCTCCTCTATTTCTCTTGATCCGAAATTTCAGAAGTGTGTCTGTTGTGGCTCTTTGTAAATCATAATGCTGGATTCATGGGCACTTTCAGTCTTATTCAGGGTACTCGTATATTCCAGTCTTGTACAAGGAGACTTGCACTCTTCACTTCTGGGGGGTAGTTTTATATTGTTTGTTTGGTTTTGGTACTGGAGATTGAACTCAGGGGCACTCGACCACTGAGCCACATCCCCAGCCCTGTTTTGTGTTTTATGTAGAGACAGGGTCTCACTGAGTTGCTTAGTGCCTCGCTGGTGCTGAGGCTGGCTTTGAACTCGCGATTCTCCTGTCTCAGCCTCCCGAAGTGCTAGGATCACAGGCGTGCACCACCGCGCCCGGCTTGTATTGTTTCTTTACTATCTTCTCTCCTGTTGTCCTTTCTCTCTGGAACTGCTGTGCTTTGGGTGCTGGGCACAGCCTCCTGCCCTTATTTCTCACCTCTCCAACTGTCCGTCTCTGTCTCTTTGTCCTATTTTCTGGGAGATTTTGTCAGTATTAATCTCTTCTATAGACTTTTTAACCTTTGCTGTCATTTTTTCTTAATTTCCAAGGGTTCCTTTATATTACCTGATTTTTCTCTTTTTTATATTATCCTATTATTGTCTCAGGATCATTACCTCTCCTGTCACTCTGATGGTACTAATTATGGTGCGTACACTCTGTGTCCTCTCTGCTTCCATCCAGTTCTTTCTTTTGCTGTTTGTTTTGATCTCTATCTTCCCCATAGGAGGTTTTCCTCAGTTGTCTGATGATCCTGGTCTGTCCACTCATTCAAGACTGAGGTACTTAAAAGCTGACTGGCTGCTATGAGGGCAGGGGTCCTGGTGCTGTCCCTATGGAGTGGTTCAGTGGCAAGCTGGTTCTTTCCTTGGGGAACCCTGGATATCAGCATCTGATATCTTTCCTCGCTGGCTCTTAATTCCTCCAGGGATGCCCCTTCCCATTTCCACCTGGCACATATTCTTTCACATCCAGGATTTGAGAGGAGGGAGCGGCCTTGGGTCTGGGTCTAGACTTCCTTTTAACAACAGCTTCCTGTTCATCTTCTCTAGAGAACCAAATTTTTGATCTGTTCAACAGCATCCAGGTAAGAAAAGGTGCTTCATTTTGCTTCATTTCATTTTATTACTTTTCCCAAACTATATGTATCGTCTTCTCACCTGCCTCTCTTTTTTCACCAGGAAGCAGAAAAACCAGAAAGAATCTCTCTCTTACTTTCTCTTCCCTCACATCCCCCCTATTCTCTATGAAAGAGTGGGGAGTGATCATCATAAACTATAAGTCACAGAAAATTAAAATGTGTCTTCTGAAAGTGGCGCTGTCATGGTCTGCTTTAAGTGGAACAGGAAGGAGTGTGGGTGGGTTTATTGACAACCTACTTGGTCTAACAACATTTCTAATGTATTTTAAATCACTAAGGTGACAGGTGGGCAATGGAAAGAAAATGTATGACCAGGGAATAGATAAAACTCATTTGGTAGAATATGTGTCCAGTTCCACAGAAAACTTACATGGGAATTTGGCCTGGCCTGGGATGCTCTTGTTCCCTGGCAAGAGACTTAGGAGACAGCGGAATCCTCCTGGCAAACCTTCCATGTCCTGCCTTCTCCTAGGCCAACCAAAGAAGCCCATCAGTCAGCCCGCATTTCAAGTAGTGCTCTTGTCACAGTACACAGAAGCAACTAGGTTCATGGGGACTCCAAGCTCGTCCCCTGTATCGTGGCTACAGGGTTGAAGTCCACTGGCTCTGAGTAGTTCCATAGTGACAGATTGAAATTGCTGTTACAGTAACCTCCAGAATTCTTGCAAATGACAAATGCTAGGTGTTTTAGTCAACTTCTTCACTGCTATGACCAAAACACCTGAGAAGAATAATTTTAGAGGAGGAAAAGTTTACTTGGGGCTCAGGGATTCAGAGGTCTCAGTCCATAAACAGCCAGCTGCATTCCTTAGGACCCGAGGTGAGGCAGAACATCATGGCAGAAGGGTGTGGCAGAGGAAAGCAGCTCAGGACATGTACCAGGAAGCAGAGAGAGAGAGAGAGAGAGAGAGAGAGAGAGAGAAAGCTTCCCTCACCATGGACAAAATAGAAACCCCAAAGGCATACCCCAATGACCCACCTCCTCCAGCCACAGCCTACCTGCCTATAGTTACCACCCAGTTAATCTCTATCACTGAATCTTGTATTTTAATCATATAGCTTTCCACTCCATAAGCATATTCACCACACTTAAATTACACTCAATCTCAATGCTTATCTTGTCCAACCAGGATAACCAAAGAACAAGATTCAAGGTTGCCATCTGAAATTGGACTGAAATACACTCTCTTGGGCTGGAGGAAAAGTTGGCATGAGCATTTTCTGAATGGATTTTTGTGGTCGCCTTCCGTGACCTATCCCTGGACTAGACACATGGACAAGTTCAGAAAAGAGTTTTTAATTCATTGCTTTCTGATCCCGGGGAGCAAGGATTTACACATTTCTTGGGGCATCACCAAGTCTGGGTCTGTAGGCATGGGCTGAAAGCAGATCATGACAAAGAAGGAGAAGCTTAACATTCCTATTTGGGGTATGCTGAGGGTCTCCTCCAGCCTTCCTTTCTGAAATGTCTGCATTGGTCTGGGAGCTTTACGTGTTATTAGAGTTTAAGTAATTATCCTTGGGCTATATTTGCTACTTAAGCCTAATGTTATCACTCTTGTTGATAATGAAATAAATGCTCCTTTGTTGAAGATCCTTCAAGAGCTTTACTAATGAAAAGATGACATCATATCATCTGTAGGTGAGAGGAACGAAGCCCAGAGTCAAGTCCCACAGGACGGAGGAACCAACATAAATATTAGCCTCAGACTTATAGAACCCTGGTCCTTATCACTTCCTTTGATTGATGCGGATTTAGTGCATGTATTAGTATGACAGGGAGAAGAAATAAAGATGGACAAGGAGAGACCTTCTTTTTCAATTATCTAGAAACAAACCCACATGGGCCTGTCATCTTGGCTGTGCCCAGACTTTTAAAAGAGATTCCTTGGGATCATAACATGGGACTATCTGCAGCAACCAGCATGAGAAATCTCAGTGGCACAGAATTAGAGTCATGGTTCAGCAGGAATGGCGTGCAGTCCTGTGGATCATGAGACAAACATGAAGTGACTTGATTGCTGAAAAACTGGCAGAGGGCTGAGAAGGAGGAATTGTGCAAGATTGCAGTAGCCTTATCCTGCACCACAGCCCCTGTTTGCCTAGGGGCAACTCCGTGTAGCATTATGAGTTGTGCAGCGAGGCATGGCAGCTACACAAACACAAGAAGGAGGGAGAAGATAGCATATTGAGCTAAATGTGGGCATTGTGACCCACTTTAATGGTTTATACTGTTTTGTTGGGGTCCTCTAGAGAAACAATAATAGCACACATATAGATAAAGCGAAAGACATTTATCATGTGGGGGTGACACATGTGACTGCAGGCGAAGTCCATGATCTGCCATCTGCAAGCTGGAGTCCCAGGAAAGCTGGGGGTGTAACTGGGTCCAAGCTCAAAGCCTGAGAACCAGGGGAGCCAGTGTTTGTAAATACCAGCCCAAGGGCAGGAGATGAGATGAGATGTTCCAGTTCTAATAGTGAAGAATGAGGAAAAAAAAGGGAAAAAACTCCCTTTTACTCCACCTTTGGTTCTATTTAGGTCCTTAAGGGGTTGGATGATGCCCACTCATATTGGGGAGGGTTATCTACTGAGTCCACTGATTCAAACACTAAACTCATCCAAGAACACCCCTGCAAGCACATCTAGAAATTATGTTTAATCTTTGCAGTCTTGTCTTGTCTTTTTTTTTTTTTGTATAGTACTATGTAGTACTAGGGATTGAAACCAGGGCTTTGTGCATGTGAGGCAAGCACTGTACCAGCTGAGCTATATCCCTAGCCCAAAATTATGTTTAATCTGGGCACCTCATGGACAGTCAAGTTGATGCATTAAATTAACCTTTACACACATGGTGATTAATACACACATGCACACACACACACACACACACACACACACACACCATGCTGCCCATCTCTTTAAAAAAATCTTACTAAAGATTCTTATAGGCACTAAGATGTGCTAAGAACAGAGGCAAAACTGTAGGGTTTGGATTATCTATAGATACCAATGAATGGAAATAAGTAATACAGGCATGAGATTTCTACTGTATTCTGTAGTTTCCAAATCAGCTTTACATCGCATCAAAACCCGTAAAAGAAACAGAAAAGAAGCTGTTCTTACCATTTGGCTGATAAGGAAAATGCAACTCAAAGAGGTGATTTATTTGATGTCCCTGAGCTTTTGAGTTGGGACTAGAACATAGAGTTTTGTGAAGACCACCAGACTCTAGGTGCTTTGTGGGTGAGAGAGTAAAGATGGCATCTGCAGGTAAGGATGGATTAGGAAAGCCTTGGACCAGCCTTGCAAGGGGTTCTGAGTGGACTTTGCAAGAGCCATGCTCACTGATGTCATCTCAACCTACCATATGGTTGTTAATTATATTTCCTATTACAATCATCTCATTAATCTTACGTGAAAGTTGGAATTTCTATAATTCCTGACCATGGAATGTTTGCCATCAGGCTCCTTGGGGGAATGTAAAGACCACCATCAAACACTCCCTACAAACAAGGGATCACAAAGAACTCGGTTGCACAGAATGATTGACAAACATCCACCCATACCTTCCACATGGGGTTCTCCGGGGACCCTTTGGAACACTTGGAGACCTTGTATGGAAATCTTCCTGAGAGTACTGCTAGCCACCATGCTGTGACAAATGACCTCAGGCCTCTTCATTCAGCTGCTTTCTCACCTGGGGTGAAACAGTGTACAGTATGAGGATGTGGACCGTCAGCCCACCCTACTCAGGGCATGCACGTACACACCTGGTCAGGTTTTATCATCCATACCATTTTTCAAAGATCAAAGGAAGTGGCACACATTATTCAATAGTAAGGAAAACAGTGCACACCAAATGCACACCAAATGGCCCCAATAACCAAAAGACATTGCATTCTTTACCAGCATCTCCTTTTTACTAGTATCAAGATAAAATTGTCACATTTCTGCCACTGCACTGGGTTCCCAGGCAAGATTCTAACTCAGAAAACAAACCTGCAGAAAGCTCTCTTCAGAGGACTCTTGAGAGCACTGGGGGCCTCAGCACAGAGCTGTGGATTGAACAAACCCAGAGGAATGTCACACCCCCTGCCTCTGCATATGGCCAGATGGAAGATGCTCATAGATCTTCCTTGAAGAGTCTCCTGCCTTCCCTCCTGTTTCCCCATTTTATCCTTCCTTAAGGGAAATCCCAGAGCCTCAGGCAAGCAGGGATCTTTGCACACGCTCTTTGTTGTCTCATTCGGTTTATTTCCTCTGCTTGAGCAGAAACACATGAAAGAAGCCACTTCTGGATTGCCAGGGAAGTCAGAGGAGAAAAAGGTAGAGTGGTCTCTTGAATGTTAAATGGCAGCACGTTTCTGACAGGAAGACCCCTGGAAACTTCTGTTAACTCCTCTGTGGGGAAGTTGACTTTCAGGTTTTGCAATACAATGGGAAATTTATGGAGTGGGCAGAAAGTCTAGGGCTTTTTTCCATGCAGGGAATCTGCAGCTAAAACCACCTGGGAGAGCAAGGTATAAAGGCGCTGGGCAGGAGGAGGTGCGGGGGGGTGGGGGGGTGGAGGACATATGCAGGGGTGGTGTGAACAAACTACAGCAGGGAACTGGGCAGAAAGCAAAAGCACCAGAATAGGGCTGGGGTTGTGGCTTAGTGGTAGAGTGCTTACTTTCCATGTGTGAGACACTGAGTTCAATCCTCAGCACCACATTAAATAAATAAAAAAAGAAAGAAAGATATTGTGTCCATCTACAACTAAAAACAATATATTTTTTTAAAAAAAGTACCAGAATATGGAAGTCTTTCCTTAGCATTCGGGAACATGTCTCACCACCATTCCTAGATAGGTTCTTGGACACACCCCTTAAGTCTCTGTGTTGATGCACCCGAGGACATCCAAAGGGATGATTCTTGAGCTCAATTAATACTAAATAGAAATGGGAAGAAGTAACGCAGCAGCCCTCTTGTTCACCAGGTTTTCCAGTGTCAGGGCACTTCATTCTTTAATGTTTTTCTCTTAATGGGCACATTGTGATTCTCACCCTTTGTATTACCTTCGCTGGGAGATGGTCAAGGTCAGAGAAGGTGAAAGAAAGAAAACTTACCCCAGTTAAAGATGCTAGCTCTCACTTGCTCCCCCCCTACAGCTAAGGTGAGAGAGAACTTGCAGAAACTAGGTTAGACCATTAACTAGTGTATTGTTAGAAGCTTTACTGTGGATAGTCTGCAGCTAATATTCACCCAGAGAGCCTCCTGGCACTGCCTAATGGCCTGTGTAAAAAGAAAGGCCTTCCTCCTCTTTCACACCCATCCTCCCTCCCCCACAGCAATGGACATTTTCATTTGGCAGGTGAATCAAACAGTGAACTGAAGCTATGCTTACACTTTAGGGTTGTTTTCTGATGGTTGGTTGTGAGTTGTACATTCAATGAGCTTCCCAGTGGATGTTAACCATTAACTCACCACTGACCATTAGTTACAATGTAGGTGTAAATGATTGACAGAAGAGCACACACACAGCAGAATCCTAACAAGTCCCCAGAACGCTTTAGGAAGCCAATTGGTGGGAAAGGAAATGAATGTAGTAAGAGTAGAAATGATCTATTATGGAAACTCTGGACAGAGTTTCTGTTAAATCATTTGTACACTGTTAAATGATTTACATTCTGATGGGACCTGGTAATCCCAGAACTGCAATTCCAAACATTCCTCCACATCCCAGTACCGACGTTCTGTATCAATTACAGCAGCCATAAAGCTCTTTCAGCTGGTTAAACATAAAGAATCATCGTCCCCCATTCTTCCACATGCTTATTAGTTCTCTCAACACACATTTCTGTGTTGGTTCAGTAGCGAATATTATTATCCAACTTTGAAATTCCTAGACTTGAAAGAGCCTGAGGATATCCTTTCTTCAAAAGATACAGGATTGCTCGAATACATTGTTTTGAGTTTCATGGGCCAATTCTGGACTCCCTCCCAAAACTAGAAAATCCATGAATCAGAGTTTGGTTTATAATTCAAGTGCAAAGTAAATCTCAAGATAACTTCAATTCTAGATACTGTTCTGAGAAAATTTTGGCTAAGACTGAGTCCTTATTGATTTGGGGGAATGTAAGTCCCAGGCAAGGTCGTGTACTGTAGAAGGAGTTAAGCATTTGTTTGCAGGTGCAGTGGCACATGTCTGTAATCCCAACTGAGGTAGGAGGATCACAAGCTTGAGGCCAGTCTGGTCAACTTAAGGAGACCTTGTTCCAAAATAAAAACTAAAAAGGGCTGGGGATGTAGCTCAGGGGTAGAGCACCCTGAGTTCAACCTCCAGTACTGAAAGAAAGAAATTGTTTGTTTCCAGTTCCATAACTGGACCTTGTGACCTTGGGTAAACCCCTTCATGTTTTTGAATTTCCATTCTCAGTAAAGCAAGGGGCTGAACTAGCTGGTCTCTAAATCTCTTGTAAATCTAACTCTGTCATCCGGTCACTCACTATAGGATCTGGCGATATTTGGGAAAGAAAAATCAAGACAGATATTTCTACTTAATCTTGACGTAGATTACTTTTTTTATTATTTGTTGCACACTAGTGGACTCCAGGTTTCCCGTGGCATCAAACATATGAACTATATGTAACAATACAGTATTGTGCACTGAGAAATTTATTAAGAGGGTACATCATGTTAAGTGTTTTACCACACACAACACACACCAGGACATTTTTGGAGACAATGGACATGTTCATTACCTTGCTCACGTTGATGGTATCATGGATGTATGCACGTGTTAAGTATGTGTAGTTTCCATATGTGTTTATTATGCCTCAATAAATCTGTTTTTTAAAAAAGGTGGGAACTATAGTCATGTGTCACTTAATGATAGGAATATATTCTGATAAATGCACTATTAAGTGATTTTTTCACTGTACAAACATCAGACTGTACTTACACAAACTCTGACGGCTGTGACATCATTAGGTGATACAATTTTATGAAACCACCATCATATATGTGATATTGACCAAAACATCCTTATATAGTGTTTAACTGCATGCACATTTTGGGAAAACACACACACACACACACACACACACTAGATTTTTTTTAAAACCCAGAAGTTTATGTTCTGTTTTGAAACCATGTCCCTAGATCACAATTAAGTATTTGGAAGAAGAACTAATAGGGCAGAAGCATATTTAAACTAGACTCCATAATAGCTCTGACCAATTATACCGTGATAGAAATGTTCTATATCTCTCTTACAACATGATAGCCGTTGGCGACACTCAGCCATGAGACTGTGAAAGATATGTGGCTAGTGCAACTAAGGAACTGTATTTTTGATTTTATCTAACTTTAATTTTAACTTAAAGGGTTAATGCTATCCAAGTATAACATTTCTTTCAACAAAACCTTGCTCTTAGTTCTGAAGTAGAATTTACAAAGAAAATTCAATTGGTTATCATGCCAACACACGCCAGTAATTAATTAGATGAACAGGTCTGTAGAAGCTGCAGATGGTCCACCAATTAATGTCTCATCAAGATTTAAAGACAAAGCCTTTGAGGTGACCATATAGGCCCAGGAGTACTGGTCCTTTTGGCTAAAAGCTGAGAAAAGGCTGTCAGGGAGTGTTGGAGACAAGTAATTCAGAGCAGTGATCTTGGGGACCAAAGACAGTCTATGAGTATTTGAGACTGGGAAATCCTCAAAAAAGAAGACCAGATCTTTTTAATAGAGAGATGTCGGAAAAAAGTCATTGTTAAGTACCAAACTTACCTTCCCTATCGGGATTCCCTTTCAGGAGCTTATCGATGTCGACAGTGAAGTGGTGTTTGAATTGGCTTCCTATATTTTACAGGTAAGTTGCTCTACAAAGAAGAAAGAGGAAATAAGACTGACAGGCAATACTGTTTCCACTATTTGTCTTCTTAACTTTTTCTAGCCAGAAGCTGGAAGAAGCCATTAGGAACACTGATCCCATGGCAGTTTCTACTATTCCAAAAGTGTTAGTCAGCTACATCACTGTAAAGGAAAGCTGTGTGTTTATGAGCCTGGGAGAAACTGAGGTCATTCAGTGACCCCATTTTTTCCCTAAGTTTTGTCCTCTCTTCATCCATAGAGAAAGCCAAGTGAATACCTAGAATTAATTGCCAAAGACTCACCCATCCCCCTGGAAATACAGAAAAATCTTTAGCATATGTAAAAAGAGAAAGAGAGAGAGAGAGCTTTGAGAGTATTAGCTATAATGATGACAAGGTGAGTTGAAATTGATATCATGAAGTTATTCCATCAACAGATATTTCTACAACAGTGCTATGTTTAAGATCTTACACTAAAGTCACTAAAGTTTCCATGGCTCCTGCTTCTAAGTCTTTGCATAATGGGGAAATAGCCCACAATACCAAATGAAACAAAAAGTGCCATAAGAAGTAGTTCTTCTATCCAGACAGGTGTGAAGCTTCAGAAACATTAAACCTGAACAAGTGAGACCAGGACCAAGTTTTGGAAACTTGCCTTTTGTCACGATGAGTCATGTTCTTTGTATTTTACCTTCTAAAGTTTGATCTTGTGTCTCATATTCAGGGAGCAAAGGTACTCCTTCCTGGCTCATTATATTCCTATAGCAAATTGGATGATAAGAATGTATTTTAAAGTCTAATGCTGGATTGGTGTGTTTCACTGATGTCGCATTTTTTCTTCTACAGGAGGCAAAGGGGGATTTTTCTAGGTGAGTTTATGAACTTTTTTTGGCTTAAAAATGTATTTGAGGGCTGGGGTTGTGGCTCAGTGGTAGAGCGCTTGCTTAGTATTGGGTTTGATTCTCAGCACCACATATAAATAAATAAATAAAATAAAGATTCATCAACAACTAAAATAGATATTTTTAAAAATGTATTCAATTGCCTTTCTGAAACTATCAGAAAAGAAACTATCCTGCCTGTCCTCTGCAGGAAGACAGTTTATTAATATTATATGTTAGTGATGAGATCCAATTCTCAGCTTGTCAATTGAAGTGGAAAGATAGTCCTAGGCCAAGGATATTTCATTCTAAGTGAGAAGCCCACAGGTTACGCTGAGTTCAGAGCCCAGTGTCACCCGTGGCCATTGTTCTGGGGTTTGAAGGGTTGTTCCAGTGTCTCCATGGAGCCTGGAATTACTACTCAGGTGTAAATATGGTTGCAGATAACATGACAGCCCTAACAAGTATGTGGACATTTTTTTTCTCTCAATTTGATCCCTAACCTTCAAGGGACAAAATGCTATCCTATAGGGAGATGTCTTTCATAGATAGCATAAATATCTCACTTCAACTTTACTTCCAAGTCAAGATACTTTGTTGGAGAAAAAATAAACAGGCGTAATTACTGGGAACCTGAGAATGGCTTTAGTAACCCTGTAGAACTGTAAACCTGAACCTTGTCAATCATTCCATAAGCTCCACCCATTGACAAACATGGCTGAACTCTCCCCACAATCTGTCCTTACCAAAGCCTGTACTCAGCAGAGGGTGATAGTTGTCCCTAACAGAATTATCTGCTTAAAAACAAATGTTGCTCCTCTTTCTCCTCTTTTAAAAATGGAAACATGTGGACTGCTAGGTTTGGCCAGTGGGCTATAGTTTGCTGACCCCAGTCTATAATGAAAGGACTCCTTCAGCTTCATTTGAATATTTGCTTAAGAAGACCCCTTTATTTAGGTTTCCCAAGTCTTTGGTAGAAAAAGAGGTAGTCATATTTTTAATGAATAATGATTGTAAAGAGCCTTAGCTGGGGACCCTGAACATGATAGGTGGCCAGTCACCTTCTACTCAATATGTTGAATTAAACATTTCGGGTCATAGTGACTAGTTTATAACATTTTCTTTGTTACTTTCTTCTGACCTTAATTTGGTATTGGAATTTGGGGTTTTGATACGTGTAAGTCCATATCTATTTAGAAAGATTTCTGGAGTCCCGTGAATAATGGTTTAAAAAACACAAATCCAATGGATTCCAGTGTCCATTCTACTTACTCTGAAGGTACTTTTTGGTTTGCCAGCTCTGAACTCTGCTGTAAATATTATTTATTTTTGAGAGTACCCTGACAGGATGGAATGTGAACTAGGAACAGCCTCATCTGGCCCCACAGATCATGGGAACATGGCCACACGGGTTGCCAGGGAGGAGGAAGTACAAGCCTGGCCTCTGCAGTCTTTCATGGCCCCCTAATGAGCTGTGGAATGCCAGCTAGTTGGCCGAATTCAGAGAAACAAAGAATCCTGGTTGAGCTTCATTTGTCAGAGTGCTGTCTAGAGGTTTGTTTGTAGCTGCAGCTGTCGGAGGAGAAAAATAGCTGTCAGGGGAGGAGAAGGTCAGACACCTTATCTAAAGGTCAATTTATCTCATCCCATAAAACCCACCCCATAGAAGATGGAAGTGATCTGTTACATTGGGGTCCCTGATACACACTGTTTTCTGGAGCAGGTCCACGGGCAAATAAGACTCTCTTCAGAAGTCCAGAGAAAATAGTATGCTCGAGTGGTCTGAAATAGGAGAAGTCATTTTGAATTCCTTGTATGCGCCTCTTCCCGTCAACTTCTGGGAAGATCCCCAGAACATTGAAGTTGACCATGTTTGGTTTGGTGGCTGAACATTAGGCATTTTAGATGTCGCATTTCATAATTTAGTTTTATACAAAGTGAGTTTTACTGTTAGTCATTAACATGTGACTCTAAACCTTAGTTGTATAGGACAGTGGCTTTGACTTGAAAACATAAATATAAAACATTTTCTGAAACATTAATAAAATAAGATATCAGCTAGAAATACTGAACCTTGAGGAGGGCTTTTGTCTATACAAAGCACACAGGGCTCAAGGCCTAATTCTAAGATAGGCTGAAGTAGATGAACAAATAATTTTTTGGATTAATAGTCACACACACAAAAGGCAAATTAACTCTTTCAGAGCCTGCAGGATCTTGAATCTAAAACTTCCTAAAAGACTATTTTGCCCAGGATGCTATTATTTATACACTTACATTTCAGTGACTGTATACAGATGACATTCAGGTTAAATGACTATTTAAAATCTACAAATTTTGGGAGCAAATTCCCTGAAGCACAACAGAAAAAAAGGAACAAATGAGAGAAGTCAAAAGTGCTGATATACTTCAGTGGAAAGAGAACTAACTACAGCAGGACAACCCAGAACTATAACTGCTTTCTTATGAAACTTGCAGGCTCTTGTCTTTCTTCTTCTGTCTTCTCGTTTTACTCAGCAGATCTCTCTTACATAACTCTCGTCTTTCCAGTTAATAGAAATACTGACTTCCTTGTCATATTGTACTTGACAATGGCATGTTGGTTTTAGCATTGCTGAAAGAAAATGACTGAGGTATAGATAAGTAGTATTATCTATGAGAGGAAGAAATCCATGCCGTACGTGTATGTTCTGACATACGGTGGACAAATTCGTACAATATCATTAAAGGGTTAGGAAATAGTCTTATCTAAAAATAATGTTTTCTCACTTTTATTATTTTCCGCAACACAGCATGCGTAATCTTGTTTCATTTCCTGGTGTGTGTACATATTTTTTTAAAAAATCTCATGTCTGTCAGTGTTCAGGAAATCAGTAGAGTTGCCAGTTCTATGTAAAAACATTTGAATAGCTTCAGAGTTGTTAATCAAGGCAGCTCTAGGAACAAACATTAGGTGGAAAAGGGCCAATGCCATCTAAAAATAAAATCTCTCATTTGATAGTCACCTTTGAACACTAGTCAACTAAGACATTACCTGTGATTATACAGCTTTATTTGTCAAAAATGCTGCAGTGTTTTGAGTGCCTAGTACTGTCATTTTTTATTTTAAAACTTCTTTTTAGATGCTTGGGTTATGTTAGAAAAATAATATTTTTTCCATACAAAGATCAATACCAAGAGCTTTATTTAATCAGCGAACAGGACATTCAAATTTTCTAATTATATTCTTTTTTTTAATATTTTTTTAGTTGTAGATGGACACAATATCTTTATTTTATTGCTTTGTATGTGGTGCTGAGGATCAAACCCAGGGCCTCACGCATGCGAGGCAAGTGCTCTACCGCTGAGCTACAATCCCAGCCCCTCTAATTATATTCTAATTCAACTTAATAGAAAACATTGATGCATTATGCTCATTATGATCCCCCCCAAGGGGAAAACCCTCCTATCCTATCGTAATCTTGAGAATCACCCTACTTGTCACTTTCTTTCGGTCATTTCTGGAAGTGTGATATATATTTTATGTTTTAAAAAATAATTTTAAACAAATTTTTAAAATTGAATAATTTTTAAACTGTTTTGTGCTGAACACCAAAAATCATAAATGCCAAAATCACACTGCCCTTGATAAAGAGAATCAGCTATACATAAATAGGGACTAGTAAAAGCCATCTGCTATGTAGAATTTTTTCTTAACAAGATTTATTGAAACCAGATCAGTGAGCTCTATAGCTTTGGGCTGCCTACTGGGACCTGGAAATATCTTTGTTTCAGAGGAACCGGATGGACTGATGCTAATCACTAAAACAGGAATCTCCCAGCATGAGATTTACTAAGACCCATCAGCCAACAACACCTGAAAAAGATTGACATTAAGGAAATTCCATGTAAAGATCCGTGGACTGCTTTCTGCATCTCCTATTGGACGGAGCTCGTCATGTGTTTCAGGGGTGTGCCCAGCATCCACAACCTAAGGGAAAGTGTGGTTTTGATTGAATAGTTGGGTTTCAGTTTATATGACATCCGTACAAAGTTAAATACCCGTCTGTGTGAGAGTATCAGCTTATTAGAGTTCAGTGGTCAGTATCAAATCTTGTGTCCTTGAGAGATCAATTCTGTTTCTTTAAAAAAGAAATTTCCACTTTCAGAAATAGAGCAATGCTTCCCTCGATCAATAGAAACAAAAAGCCTTCACTAACAAGGGAAATTGATTTTCACCTCATTTTGGAAGAGGAGTTGGAGTGTTTATTTATTTGTGCTGAAAAATTCCCATTCATTTCCAGAGATGACATGTTCATAGGTCCCTGGGAGAGCAATTAGAGACAAAACCTATAAAGATCTTTTAATGTTTTATCCTCTATAAACTGTGGTACTGTGTGGTTACTAGTATGAAGAGAAAGAAACTTTTGTGACCCCCCCCCCAAAAAAAAGGTCCTCTCTTGGTTTTCTTTTTTAATCTTATCTGCCTTTTTTTGAAATGCATTTGTGAATTAATGTAAACTAAAGTTGTCTTATGGGTCTCTGAAAATTCCAGGTTCATAAGACTTTTTGGTCAGGCCAGAGGATGCAGTCATGGGTCAAAGCAGGAATTTTGGAAGATCAAGAGAAGACAATGAGCTAATTTTCTTCTTAAAAACTTTTTTTAGTACTTTGCAAACCTTTGTATAGATTGCTCTCTTTAAAAGACGACAGTTATTTTCTTGCCCAGCTGACAATATGAAGAGTTGATTAAAGCAGCAGTCTGTAAATCACAATTCTTAGCTTACCAATGTCATTACTACACACTTACATAAGTAGTTTTATTAATATAAGGCTAATTAAATAAGCTCAGTTTTACATAAATATTAGACTTTTTGATTACTTGGGGTATATTTTCCTACAATTGTTTAATTGCCACTAGGGAGGAAACAGCTGTGATTGATCATATGGTAAGAGAAAAAAATTTGGTGAGGCTTTTAGATAATTCATGAAAAAATACTGATATAGTTTTGTTGGGAATAGTTAACATTTGGAATAAAACTTACAAAACCTGACAGTATCTGTCAAACCTAAGCTTGTAAATTTCCCTATTGGAAACTTCTAACAAAAAACATCATCTTTCCAAATTGAAACACACCAATAAGCCCAAAGAAGACTTTTTGTGGGAAGAATTGATATTAATATAATTATCATATATAATTCATTTTTAAGAAGAAGAAAGAGGGATGTGTAGAGCTTTCCCATGATTTAAAAATGACCTTGAGGACCATGAGTAATTGAGAAGCAGCTGGAATCTTTCATGCCAGCAAGAGTTTTTCTTTGAAAGGAACAGAATCTGAAAATTTAAAGCAAAATGTTCAAGTGGAAAAGTTATGAATTGTTATAGACAGCTTTGTTTTGTGCACAAAAGTCCATTTGACTGAGATTTTAAGTGTGTAATTTACATTTTCACAGCATAAAAAAAGTATTAGGATATGGCTTTTTGCAGAATGATATTACTCAAATCATATGGGAATTGTTAAGATATAAAGTAAAGAGGAAATATTGTATTATAACAGCTTATCTCTTCTGTTAAGAATTTATTTAATCTCAGTATCATATAGTGAGTGAACTCTGAATAGTAAAAAGGTTCATGGTTCTGGCACTGTGACAGTTTTTCAGAGTTGAGATTCTCAAGCTAAAGGGTGACAGTGTAGAAAATTAATTTTTCTTCTTAGGCTATTCGAGTAAAATTATATGAAATTGTAAAGTTTAGAAACATTTGTTAACTTAGTTTGAATTTTACACACTTACAACTGAATTAGAAATTTCATAAAATTTTTCTTTCAACCTAGGAAAACCAGACTCATTAGTTAAGAAAGAAATCCTTACATGTATAGTTGAACAGTTAGCATCAGAAAGAAAGGTGTGTAATTCATGAAAGTGTTTGTAATGTCGCCCTTCCACAGGATTGGTAAATTAGTGTGACCTATTTATCATTGGCACATGCCCAGAATCCAGAATCCCATGCTGGGAAAATCTCTCAGGGTCCCCAAGTGCTTCCCTTTGTCTGCAGATGTCAAAGCCAATGGCAGAAGTTTCACAGACAGTGGATACAGTTCCACATGGAAGACCCCTGGAACATCTCTGGAGCCATCAGCTGCCCTAAGCCTCCCCTGCACACCTGGGGGAAAGTATGATAGACAATTTCTCACTTTATTCATTGTTACTTCAACTTTCCCTTGGTTCACAAAACAAGAAGGCAGGCAGGGAGGAAGTGAAAGAGGAGATTGTTTTCTGCATGCCTTTTAAAGATGACCAGAAAACAAAAATCTGTAATTTACTTATTAATATGTCTCCGAGTTTTCTAGGTTCCATGTACAATTGGATAGGAATGCAGATTTACAGTGTATCTAAAACTTTAGGATATCAATGCTTCTGAATCCAGAATTTCTTGGATTTCAGACCTGTGATTTGGTGCTGATACCCTGTGTTCCTAAACACCTGGGGCAGAGGCTTTGGCAGCACCTGGAATCAAACACGTCACCACTCCTTTATCAATGAATGGATGGACATTCACACCACAGAGGAGAGAGATAGGTCAAATTTTTCCTTGCATAAAAAAGTTGGATTTGCTTTTTGCACAAAATGGGTTAAGAAAAGTGTATTTCTTGGAGTATTTTGGGTTTTAGAATTATGGATAAGGGATTAAAGTCCTGTCATACCCTTATTTTATTTTGAAACTGCCTTTTCCTGAAAGACTTTACCTTTAAGATACACTCATAAAATATGGAAGAGTTGATCCAGTGCTGGAATAATGTCACCATTTCTGAGTTTCAGGCTATTCTTTTATGTTACACTAACCAAAACTTCATGGATTTAGTGGTCTGTAGTTTTTGTAGCAATATAGATCAAAACAACTGGTTTCCACACCCAGCTTATTTATTATATTGGCCCCAGGTTTCTCCTACGAGTGACAGATATCTCATTTGATCCATAAGGAGTTTCCTGAAAAAGTTATTTCCTAATTTTTAAAAGAAAAAACATTGTGGATTTTGCTAATCATTTCCTCAAGTTTAATTTTGACTTTCTTCATTTTATGGTGTCTAGGTTAAATTTGTTGTTGATTTGGCAAATTTTCTATTTGATGTGTTGCTAGAAGTCTTTGCTTTTTCCCTCAGTAGATCATTCAAAATTCCCATGTTTTAGGCCGTAGAAGACAAATTGATTATCTCCACACGCCCTTCCCCCCATGAAAAACTAGCATGGCATTGACATCACCACTTTTATTCTGGCAACATTAATAACTACTTGAAAATTTAGAATAAAATCTGGTTAATATTAAGAATAAAAAGAATTAAATTTTATTCTTAGTTTAGCAACAGACTCTAAGAGACTTTTATGGTTCCTTCTAAAAACAGAACATGACCACAAAGAACTTTCAAGGTGTGTCGTAAGTTGGCATTTACCAAGGGCACTGAACTCAGGGGAAAACATCAGAATGAAAGTCATTGAGAAGATCTTCTAGTACATTTGCTAGGCTGTAGCAACACAAGTCTCTGAGGGTGGAGTGACCCCCTTTCCCATCAGGACAGCTTTCTGATCTCCAGGCGCAAAGTCTCGCTGGATTGACGGGGCTGGACACCTCTAAGTCACTCAAAATGTTTATAAACGGCAGAAAGGCAAACAGAACATTTCTACATTCTTGTCCTTTGGGAAGGATTAGGAGCCATGGATCCCTTCCAGAATGTAATGGATTTGGATAGGTTTCACGCCCTGGCGATTTCTTGTTGTATTTTCTGTGTAACCTTGCCCTGGAGGAGAACTAGAGGATCCGCTGCAAGTTTCAGCAAGGAAATCAAGCCTGTGGCTGTCATCAGGGAAACTTGTTTGCCAACAAATGAATGTTTGGTGGGTAAAATGATCCCTTCCTCCTTTAATTCCTTCCTTCCCCAAATGTGATAGACCCAAACTCAAGTTCCAGCTCAATAAAGGAGCTACTAATTACTTTTCTCACAATTTCATCCAATAAAAGTTTGCCTCCTAAAGGTTTGAGGCATCTCTCTAGACATCAAAGAACCAATGAATCAAATGCCTGCGCTCAGAGAACGTACAGTAAAATGGGGAGAGAAATCTAGAAATCTGCCACTGTGAATGTTTGCTTAAACTCTGCTTTACTAGTGTGAAGGTAAAAATTCCAGACCATACTGGAGTATTGAGTTTTCCCAAACACCAGGAGCTAATCTGCTTGAAAACCTTCAGTGATCATCTGATTGCCTGCTGGAGTGACCTGAGTCCTCTTGGCCTGGTGTTGGAGGTCCTCAGAATTCCAGGCCAAGCTGCCTTTCCAGGGATTAGTTTTGTCCCTTATATGCCACCCAGTCTAGTTGATCTCTTCAGTCCAAGTTAGATGGCCTCTTTGACTTAGATGTGCTCCACTGAAGGGAAAAATATTCCTGTCCTTTTCTTCATACATGTTTCCCTAAGGCCAGCATTTACACCAGAGTCCAAAAAGACCTGTTCAGTTATC
>CM053410.1:26577755-26596213 GCA_028644305.1 Xerus rutilus | reverse complement strand
GTCTTTCCCAGTGTCTCCATCCAACTATATTTTTAATTTCTTTAGACTACAACAGGCACTATGTTTCATTCATTCTATGGCATCCATAGCAACTTGCATAACATTTTGTAAATCATTGCTGTGCACAGAACTGCCCATATCATCTCCTAAAAATTGATGGTAAAGACAGTGTTATATTCTGTTACATATTCCTAGAACCAAGCACAGCACTTGGCACATGGTAGATGCTCAGTAAATATTTACTGAGTAAATGTTCTGAGAATTGAGCTGTTTGGTTGGATGTCTGCATTTCCAAAACGGTAACAAGTTTTAGAACTACCACTGTGGGACCCAGAGTGATGAGGTGCCTGTGGGGACTTTAGTCCCATCCAACAGCTTGGCTCAGGATTTCTTAAAGCCTTCCTGATGTCCTACCAAGGTTTTTCCCACCAATGGGAGCCCTTAACTCCTCTTCACCATCCTTCACAGAGCTCATGTGACTAGCACATCCAGCCCTGCCTTTCTTAAGCCTAAGCCATGGTGTTAGGAGGAGAGTAACAAGACCTCCTGGGCTTCCTTCTAGCCTGTATGAGAAAGGTAAATCCTCTAAGGAAACTACCCCTAGGTAAGACTGCCCCAGGATATAACCACTGAAGTCAGTGGGTGGCCAGTTCCCTACAAGGAACTTCAAGTGTTCATGAAAAGGGGCTCAAAATTCAATTGTGCTGATGTTAACCACACTAGTGAGAGCTGTGGAGCTCACTTCCATTTTGCCATCTTGTTACCATAGAAGAGATACATGAATTCAATAGTTCCTGACATGATGATTAGAGGCATTTCACAGGAGTTGATCTGTGAGGGTTTCTCAGCTGTAGGAATAGTCCATGTTGATTTAGAGCAGTGACATCTGCATTCCAGTACAGGAACCAGGAATTTAGGAATAACTGCACTGCACGTTCCCCGGTTTGCTGTTTGTTCTAATTTTGAGCTCAGTTCTCAATCTTAAAAGAGATTGAGATTCTCTTATCATTAAAAGAGATTAAAACATTTACCTCATTTACCAACTACCCCCATAAAAGTCTTCCGAATATTGGAAGACTGAGATACAGGAAATTTCATGAAGTCTTTAGACTGGCTACCACCTGGGGTCCATTTTTGTCAGTGCTAGAACTCAACAAAAAGACTGCCTCTGATATATAGGCTTTCTACCAATAAAGTTTTCTTTCCAATAAAACTTTAGAATTTTGCTTGTTTTTTTAGACCAGAAGCAGGGCTTGCAATTTTCAAAGTACTAAGAGAGTACAGGTGTGTAGCTCTTGAAATCTCAGAGCATACGCAATTGCTCCTCTGTTTATTAGGGCAGCACCTCTGCCCAACCAAATGTGACCCATGTGTGTGGAATGCACTGTTGGGTGGCCATGTGATGCTCAATTATGGTATAATAATAACACTTACCTGGTCAATCTGAGGTCGCAGGGAGCATTGGGTTTATTCTGGTTCTATTTTCTGAAACTATTGCAGTGTACAAGTATTGCCAGAGGTAGAGGTTTAAGTCAAGCTTCTTTAAATTTTTCAGCTGGGGGTGTAGCTCAGTGGTAGAGCATATGCCTAGCATGTATGAGGCCCTGGGTCCCATCCCCAGCACCAAAAAAAAAAAGAAAAAAAAAACACATACCCCTGAAGCTTTAAATAAAATTTCAGCATTTCTTGTTCCTTTTATCTTTGTGATTTCCTTGAATTACCTCATGCCCCACAAGTATTTGAAAGCCATCATGCTGATTTTTAAGTTCTCAAGACACAGTGGAGGGGCTGGGATTGTGGCGCAGTGGTAGCGTGCTTGCCTAGCATGCATGAGGCACTGGGTTCGATCCTCAGCACCACATAAAAATAAAATAAAGATATTCTGTCCACCTGCAACTAAAAAAATAAATAAATATTTAAAAAAAAAAAAAAAAAAGACACAGTGGAAGTGTACTAGGTTTTTCAGACATGTGACAGGATAAATCTTGGGGGAAAGCTCCTGACATGCCCACCATGAAACACTAGCATTTGGGAACATTCCTTAACAACTCAGAATCATTAAGAGCTCTCTTTAGCCGGGTGCAGTGGCACATGCCTGTAATCCCAGCTCTTTCAGAGGCTGAGACAGGAGAATCTCAAGTTCAAAGCCAGCATCAACAATGGCAAGGCGAGGCGCTAAGCAACTTAGTGAGAACCTGTTGCTACATAAAGCACAAAATAGGGCTGGGGATGTGACTCAGTGGTTGAGTACCCCTGAGTTCAATCCCTGGTACCAAAATAATAATAATAATAATAATAATAATAGAGCTCTCTTTAAAATGAATAAACAGACTTGATGTTTCTGATTTAGATTGCTACCTTGAGAATGTTTTGGCTTCAGTTTTGCTACCTTGTCCAACACTGCCAATCCTAAGGCCCTGCCTGGTACCCAGCTGTCCTCACAGGGAAGCAGAACATCAGAGGTGACAGTTTCCAGCTTGTGCTGCCGTTGGCTTCCTGGGGCTAGAGAGAGTCCTGAGTAAAGCTGAGCCAGATCCCTGCTTTGATTTCTTTTTCTTTTCCTTTTTTTTTTTTTTGTACTGGGAATTGAACTCAGGGGCACTTGACCACTGAGCCATATCCCTAGCCCTATTTTATATTTTATGTAGAGACAGGGTCTCACTGAGTTGCCTTGCTCTTCGCTTTTGCTGAGGTTGGCTTTGAACTCAATCATCCTGCCTCAGCCTCTAGAGCTGCTGGGATTACTGCACCCAGCTGCTTTGATTTCTTACTCCTTAAAAAAAAAGAGAGGAATCCCTTTCCGTAGTCTCTAGCTGATGGTCAATGACAGTTTCTCTACTTCAGAAGGTTATTCATTTTATTGGAATGTTCCACATCTCTCTGGTTTTTCTGTTTGTTGAATGAGGGGCCCACCCTGAAAAACCCACAGTTTTAGAAGGAAAAAAAAGTACAGAGCACTTGCTCCTTAATGACAAGGGGAGAGATGCTGCTAGGGCTATATTGCAGGTTAGGAACCCGAGCCAGTTCCCCAACCCAGGGCTCCCATTACCCTGTTCATATAACTGCGGATCTTTCTATCATGGACACATCTGTTAACTTCCAAGGAAATTGCATTTTCTCTTGTTTTCAGCTGAGCTGGGAGAATCTCCTCTTGATCTGTGTATCTTTTGCAGCCCATATTTACCTGTACTTCCTTTGATGTCCTAGGACAAGCAGGGGATACCATGGTGGCTGGGACTAAGCTACAAAGGCATCTTCCAGTATGACTACCATGATAAAGTGAAACCAAGGAAGGTAAGGGTGATTTTCTTTGTCGGCTTAAAGGCTCTCATTTTGAGAGAGAAACCAGGCTAAAAGTGAGTCCAAATACTAACAACCGTGTAGCCCACAGGCTTGCCGATCCCCTGCTAATTTAAGTGCATACAAATTACTCCTGAGTTCCCTGGGTAAATATTTTTTCTCCCTGTCTCTAAGGAAACCTAAGCTGTTATAATTACTTAAGGTAAGATGCCTGGCTCAGTTCTCCCTAGCAGATGGGAGACTGTTGTGTTCCTTACTTCCTTGGGGCTGTATACTCTGGGAAAATGAAAGACCATCTATTTTGCATCCTGAGGCCAGTCTGAGTTCTCTCAAAGATTTTTGGGTCAGGGAAGGGGAAAGTGGATGTACTAAAAAAACAAACAACAACAACAAAAAAAAACAGGTCTCAGGTCAGGAAGAAGTGAATAAAGAGATGAGCAAGAGGAGGTCCTGAAAATCCAGAGGATATCCTAGGGCTTAGAGGAAGTAGTCAGAAAATAAGGTTATTTGCCAAAAGAGAAAGAAAAGGAAGCAGAGCAGAGTCTGCAAAGTCCTTGGAAACACAAGACGGAACGCTGCAAGGGGGCACCATACTTGAATTTTCTGTTTTCATTTACACACATTTTTAAGACCAGAACAAATTGAAAAATTATCATGGAAAAATATCTTTGAGGCAAGCACTGTCATTCAGAATCTCTAGCAGAGGATGATAGAGAGATGGTATGTAGTTCTAACCCTGAAATACATATTTAAAATCTATCAAAACCACACTTGCTCTGAGAGAGACAGAGAGAGAGCAGGATTGGTCCATTATGTCATTGTGGTTTGAATGACAATCCGCAAATAGGATAGAAACCCACACTGCACATCCGAGTATATCATATCCAAGCCAGTTAACAATGTCTGTCCTTACCAACTTTGTTAAATTAATGGGGAAAATGGTCCTGGGTTGGGGAGGATTTTCATTCTATTGATCAGTAAGTCCTTTAAGTTCTAAATAAGATCCTGAGAAGGGATGGAGGAATTATTCACTGGGAACGAGTCAGTGGGAACCCGGCTCTTCAGGGGGATATGTTGTTTTGTGGCTACCTCCAAAATCTCTGCGTCCATCTATTTGTGCAAAACAAACTAGACCCTTTGTTCCTGTTTCTTTTTTTTTTCTTTTTTCATTTGCAGGGTCTGTATTTCTGTCTTTCTGTTTCCTGTGCTTGTTACCACGTGGCCTTTATAATTCTGTGCTTTTTCTTGTCGAATTTTCTCTTTGCTTCTTCCTCCTTTTTATGTAGACTCTCTCTCTCTCTCTCCAACTTGCCTGACTGATTTTGTTTGCAAAAGCTGAGAACAGTGACAGGGCCTTTAACAAAGGCCCGCTAGCACAGCATATGCAGCTTTCTCTTGCCCACATTGGAAGACCAAGGCCAGCGTGGATACTTGAGATCCACAGCAGAGTTCATTAAAATCCAGCGGCTGGAGTCTCTCCCTCAAAGCTTTTTGCAAGACATACTAACAAGTATTCCAGTCGTATTCCATTCAATGTAGTAATATATTTAAATGCTCTTTATTTTTCTAATTATGTTTCTAATGTAGATTGAAAACATAATAAAAGAGCACTTGATACATGTCAAAAACAAGGTGGGACACACAGCAAGGGTTCAATAAATTGTAATTATTAGTGTAAGAGTGGAAAACAGATTTGAAGATAAGGAAAGAGGCCAAAGGTGTGAATAATCAGCCCTGAATGAAAGAATTTACAACTTAATGGCACTTTCTCAGGTCAGTGAATTTAAAATATTCAAAGGTCAACATATATGTTTCCAGGGTATTGGCTCCAACTAAGATTGAATTGTTATTTGAAATAACTTATGTTTCTGTGGTCTTTGAGGAAGAAATTGGAATTCTCAAGCCTATTGCTAGTTGAAGGAAAACTGAGCTGTGGCGCTTTCGGAGCCATCATTCATTATTCCTTCATTCACTTATTCAGAAATGGTTACTGCATACCTCTACCATGCCAAACACAGAGACAAAGAAGACACTGTAGTCTTCCAGGTCTGCCCAGTGTGTCAAGGAGAGAGCCATGTAATAATTGAGCCAGTGTCTATTAGTCTGTTTGCTGTTACTAGTAACACAATACTACGGACTAGGTAACTTTACAAAGAAAAGAGATTTATTTTGGCTCACAGTTCTGGAGATCCAAGGTCAAGGGCTACATGTGATGAATGCCTTCTTACTAGAAGCATTGCTGGGCAGCACAAGGCATCCTCACATGGCAAGAGAGAGGGAATGTGTGTGCATGTGTGTGTGCATGCGTCCGTGTGTGTGTGTTTCTGGTCTCCTCTCTTCTTATAAAGCTACCAAACTGCAATCATGGGGACTTCACCTTGATGATGTTATCTAATCCTAGTCATCTCCCAAAGGTGACCTCTAAACACCACAGTCAGAATGTTCCACCCTCTTAATACCTCACAGTGGGGTGAGGTATTTCAACATAATGAATCCTTGAAGGACACACTCCAAACCATAGCAATGTTTTGGTGCCGTATAGAAGCCTATATGAGATGGGTGATAAATTAAGAGAGTCTCCAGCAGGGTGTAAGGAGAGAGAAAAGTCTTCACAGAAGAAGCAAAGATGAGCTGGGTCTTAAAGGGCAGCGAGTGTTATGCAGACGGACAACAGGACTGGGGAAGGGGTATGAGAGAGTGGCCAGCGTGCAGGGAAGCTCCGTGGAGGGCAGCAGGGGACAAGAGAGTCCGGAGCACACATAGAGCTGGAACATAGGCTGAGGAAGAAACTGGAGGAGAGGCTAGAAGCCTGCAGTGGCCAGCTCTGGAGGCCTCAAAGGCTTTGCTAAGACAATTTCACCCTATCTCAGCAGCAAGAGCCTCAGAATAGTATGTGGAGCCGAGAAAAATACCATCAGATTTTCATTGATACAGAAATATCCACCTGCTAACTGTGTGGAGGATGGCTTGGAGGAACACAGGACTTGGAAGCCAGAACTATTGGGGACTGGGGTTGGCTCTCAGTAATGGGGATAGAGGAGGAAAGTTGCAAAGGAGGTGTTTAGAAGGCAGATGTTATTGGTCAACTGTGTGGGGAGAGACAGCAGTAAGAGAAGAGGGCCACCTGGAGGGACTGCTAGGCTTCTTAGTCAGCCAAGGCATGGAATCTTGAGGAGGGGAGACCTGGGAATGGCAGATGGATACAGCTAGAACATGCACAGTTTGGGGCTTAACAGGCCATCTGGGTAGGGTATTCAGTTGAAGCTCAGGAGAATCAAGAATTTCCAAAGCATTGTTGAACCAGAGACAGAACAGGGAAATGCTAAGTAGGAGCAGTCACCCCTTTCCCCGAAAAGTCACCATTGACTACATTAAAGATTTCATCTCCTTGTCATGGTGATCCCTGGGAGACAGAGAAGCAAGTCCTGATTGTGTGGGTCATGAAACTTGTACATTGGCAGGGGACTCTCTGGGAGAAGCAAATCTGTAATCAAGTTAAGATTGGGACTTTGAAAGGCCCTTGTAAGGAAGTCTCAGTTTCATTAGCTTCAAAGGGTACCAACCCCTGCTAAAACAGTGGATACACTCAACCAGAACCATAGTTATGAAACAGCAGCTGCAAGAAGAGCTGGGCAGGGTGCCTTTTTCTTCTTCTCATGCCCAACATCATCACCATCGTGAAAAGACGTATCTGTTACATGTAGGACACGTGAGAGGCTCTGAGCACATAGAGCATGTGGCTTTGTTCCAGAACTGGACTCTGAGGAGGCTCATAGTGAGAATAGCAATGCACATTCACCAGGAAGCACCACAGTCCATCTATGGTGCCTCCAGACTGTGGTTATGTCAACAATTCATAGGAGACTGCTCGAGTGTCTGGATGCCTCCTCCAGACCTGTTTGCTCACCTCTGACCCTGCAGCTGAACAGGTAGAAAGCCTCACAGTGATTCTGGTGTGTGGCTGAGATAAGACCATCACTCATGGCCATCCATGCTTCCTTTGCACGCTCAGACTTGGAGAAAGTCAGCTTAGCTCAGAAAGTCAGCTAAGTCACACTGAGAGCTGGCGAGTCCCCAAGCATAGATTTGAGGCTTAGTGAGCTGCTTGTGAGGGACGCTTAATGAGCTGCATGTGAAGGATGCCCTCCAGGTGGCACCACACCCTCCTGGCATAGGGGCCATCTCCAACCTCCAGGGATGCTCAGGAAACAGCGGCACCCAGTTCTGAGCACCTGGAGAGAAGTCTGTGGTAACAGCTGCATCTGTAGCCCAGGAAGCTGCTCTTGCCTGGGGCAGACAGATCTTCGCTGACACTCTGACCCAGTTACAAGGCTCTGTCACATGGCACTACAATACTTAGAGCCAACATTCAAGTAGAGGCAGTGTCGGGGCTGAGCCTGCTGCTTTCTGTTGAAGGGCCTAAAGGCATCCTCTGATGTGCACAGCAAACCATTAGCACAGCCAGAGGAGTTCAGTAGCTGCCTGTGAGAATCTGCCCATGCATTTCTAAATGGCCCCCCAAAACCACTGAGGCTATCCAGAAATGGGCAGGGCTGTTGTAGCTTGGTCCTAGTTGTCTGGCTGAGATGCAATTTGCCATTCTAGCTCCAGAGTCTACCTTGTGTCACTGAATCCTCATTATGAAGCTTGGTGGCTTTGGGCCTTGGGACAGAAGTACCTCACAGGTGGAAGAGAGGAGAGAGAACATGCTACTCCCTCCCGATTGTGCCCTACTATCTGCTTTCTGGATCTTCTCGTAGCTGTAAGCTGCTGAGTTTTGTTTAAAATATTTAAAAACTAAAAAGCTAAGAAACAAAAAAATGTCCTTTGGGGCACATGTTGTATCAGGAAATGCTAGACATGTGGGACCATTTCACAGACTGGATTTTGCCTTTTGGATGTGTTCAGAAGAATTAAGAAATGTTGAACTTCTGAAGACCACATCCCTCGTATTTGGGGACAACATGCAGAAGAATAGCTCACAAAATGCCCTAAAAAAGTGGTAAACAGGACTAAATAAATTTCTGAAATCTATAATACAATCACATTCCCCAGAGCAATGGTTCTTGCTTGCTTATGTGAATTGTTTTTTAAAACAAAAATCAGGAAAAACTCCAAGCCATATCTGTAGATAGGTTGCAGTTTTTTTTTTTTTAAGAAATCACCTTTATTTTAAAATTGTATAGTTCTTAAATATCTGATTTTTTTATGTTAAAATATCTTTTTAAATAGTGAATTGCTGCTGCAAATAATTTTAAGTGTATTTATTTTTAAATCTTTCCATTAAACTATTTTATTTTATTTTTATTATTGGAGCTAGATAGTTACACATAGTGGTTGGGTTCGTCATGCCAAACTCAAACATGCATGGAATTGGATTTCAGTTCATGATCCCCAGGTTTGCAGAAATTTTTGTAAGCCATTAAAGGGCCCCTGATGGGCTCTCAGGAAATCCTGCTTCCACCCTTCAACCAATGATGTTTCCCTCTCACCCTCCACCTGCCACCCCCTTCTGAACTCTTGTCATATTCATGTGCCATGTGACACTTGGAAAAACATCCCTTTTGAATTTGCAACTCTCTCCTTTCCTATGGTTGGTAGTCTTGGTAGGGTTTACACACAGTGCAGCATAGTGTCAGAGCATGAAAGCCACTGTGCCTACACACCCAACACTGCTAAACCACTGTTTATCTTCATTTTTTTATCCTCATTACAGAATTCCATTTTAGCATGTACATATATGTTTGGAAATGAATGCTGCCTGAGTGACAGTTTCACAAGTTAAGGTCCTGTCGGCTTCAGGGAACAATTGAAACGGTGTCTGACTGGTGCTTGGGCCCTTGAGGTCAATCTCAAGCTTCATCTTAGTGTACATTTATGGTCCAGAAGAGAGACCTAGGCCATTGAAAAGAGAAAAATGACCATCAACAGTTATATTGGCTGTCCCGTGGGTTTCGCCAGTTGCTCTGGTACAAGCAAGCATATTTCCTATCTTTCCTGAAAACCTTTGAGTGAGAAGTAAAAGGAAAAGGCCTTGTTTATTAACTTTTGCAGAATCTGGATTCCATGGGCAGATTCTGACCTGGGGCTTCCATCTATAAAGAAGGAGGTCCTCACAGTCCTTAGATCAAAGCCTGAAGAAGTACAATAACTCTAATCTCTGAGACAATCTACCCGCTTTGAGCGGTATCAGTCCCAGTGTTGTGTGAAGGTCAGGTGGTGTGCACCAAAGACTCACAGCAGCGCCAGTGCCAGGCTGAGCCCTCTTCTCTGAAGAATCCCTGTATTTTACACTCTTCACAGCTGTGGATAGAGCATCCACTCATCAGAGGCTGTTATAAATTAAAGCAGAAGCTGATCGCAGTGGTGCACGCCTGTAATCCCGGCACTTTGGGAGGATGAGGCAGGAGAATCGCAAATTCAAAACCAGCCTCAGCAACGATGAGGCACTAAACAACTCAGTGAGACCCTGTCTTTACCTAAAACACAAAATAGGGTTGGAGATTTGGCTCAGTGGTCGAGTACCCCTGAGTTCAATTCCCAGTACCAAAAAATTAATTAATTAAAGTAGAAGAAAACTCCATTCGAATGGGACACTAAGAGAGTTAAAGATCCCTAATGCTGTATCTGAGGCTGGAAGCATCAGAGAGCAGATAGTGTGAAGGATATGATTCACAAGACCCATCTTAGAAGGAGCACTCAATATCTGTAGATCATCAATCCCAGATTCAGTCTATTCACCAGACACATTCAATGAAAGTTCTCCATTGGGAAAGAATGGCGGCGTTAGTCCTTGTTACATACTCAGCAGACAGCATCTACTTATTTATTTGATGTGCAATTAGGGGGGCTTTTATGTACACTTAGATGCACAATTAGGAGCATTATGAGGTCCCTTCTGAGGCATTAGGAGAAGGAACCAGAGTAATTAGCCTGCCCTTTGTCCCTGAGCAGCCGGTATGGCTTCCTAGGATTCCTAAGAGTATTCCAGAAGCGGGGGTGTTGGCTCTGGGAATTGATGCATTACTGTCACCTCCCCAGATTAGTAAAGACTTTTGAACTGTACAAGATGATGAGGCAGGAAGGGAAGATAATATTTACAGGAAATATTCCATTAACTATGAGCTGGCTCCTAGCAGCATGGCCCTGCTAAATTATTCAGTGTGATAAGAACTGCTGACTTGTTTTCAGCCTCTCTTTGGATGTGCTTGACTCATTTGCTGATTGCTGAGCCCTCTGACTTGGCTGGCCCTGAAGGGGTGGCTCCCTCATTCTAGCATCTGTGTTCCCCTCGGAAACCACACCCTGTGCACTCCTGGGAGAAAAGCTACACTTAATACATTTAGCATTCTTAGCATTTTGCAGCCTGTGCTCATTCACAGTGCAGGATCAAAGGGCCTCTTCCATTTGCCTCTTATCAGTCCTTCAGATCTCTGTGAAGGCCTGAGTGGACCTGGAAAGGTTTAGTGCCTGTGGGTGACAGGCCCTGGCCATGGGTCATCAGGGAGGGCAGCCTCAAAGCTGAGGAGCAGGCCTGGGGGAGAGGAAAGGGACATAGGAAGTTATCAGAAACTGCCATTTAAAAATAAACCCCCAATAAACAACCAAAAAAATACAGTGGGATTCTGATAAAATCAAGATCTCAGTCTGATATGAAGAAACATTTTTTATGACACATTTGTATATATTTATGAGGTATAATACAACGTTTTGATTTATATACACACACACACATATCAACATGATGAACTCCCATTTGGTAGGCATCAGTCCTAGACATGGCTCTTCTCAAACCACCACTATCTGACGTGCTGTGTTATCTGTGTTGAAAAAGAAACTCCAATCTCTCCTCCCATACAAGAATTATGGTCCCCTGAACATGTTGAGCTAGAGTGTTAGAACTTCACTGCAGAGTGTGGAACAATGAAGTCCTCACCAATAAAATGGTGCTCATATGAGGGTCTCTGGAGGAAATTCAGACTGAACAATGAGGCTCAGTGGAAAATGACCTGAGCTTGCCTCTGATGATGATATAGAGAGGCGAGATCCTGGGGTCAAGAGCAGGACCCAGCATTTCTGAGTGGACCCTTTTTACTGCACCACTCTGGCTGAGCAAGTCATCCTGCCTCACCAAGTCCCATTTGTCTTCTAGTGCTTGAAAGAAACTTGATCTTGCTCATATAGCAATATGAGCTTGCTATAAACACTGAATGAACTGTTTTAAAAAATAATAACTATGAAGTCCTAAGCAAATTCAAGGTATTATTAACTATAGACAACACTTTGGAAAGCACTTTCCATTTTCCCAGACTTCCTAGGTCACACAACACCTGGAATTGTTGGTTGTGGTGAGGATGTGTGGCTTTTCCCTCTGGAAGTTCATTCACTTGTTCATTAAATGTTGTCCAAGTGCCTATCATGTGCCAGAGCTTGCTCTCAGCTCTGCAAACAGAAGAGGCAAGCTCTCTACCCTCCCAGAGCCCATAGTCTAGTGGGAAAGGCAGTCAAACGACAGCAGTAAATAAATTTGTAACACAGAGGCTCCTAGTATTGAATCCTATGAAGACAATAAAGCAGGAGACTCAGGGCTTATGATTGGTCAGGAGTAGTCTCTGAGCAGGGAGCACTTACATGACCCTTTACCTCAGGTTCCCTGGGAAGGACAGGATAAGATGGACTCACGTGCAGGAAGTTTAATGGGGAGAACTCTCAGATGAGGAAAATGGGAAGAAGTAAGCAGGACAAAGCAGAGAGAGAAAAGCTAAGCTCCTATGCAGTCCTGACATGGCATCACTCAACCTAGAGTGATGTTCTGAAGCTAGAGCCCTCAGAACCATCTCTGTGAGCCTGGGAGCCAAGCCTTAACCCCCAGCATCAACCAATCATTGGTTCCAGCAACATGCACAGAGCAGGTCTTGACCTTGTGAAAGTGAATCTCTCTAGCTGAGGGAGATTCTAAAAGAGAAACCCTGAAAAGAGAGACTAGTCAACACAGCACAATGTTTTGACCACAATGGTTCTCAAAGTATGGTCCTTGGACGAGCAGCAACCATATCACCTGAGCACATGTTAGAAATGCAAACTTGGGATCCCCACTGGGACTTACAGATGGAGAAACTTACAACCTGCCTGCCCAGACCCTTAAGGTGATTTGGATACAGGCTATAAAATTTAAGGAATACTCTTCTACATATAGATAATTGAAAAGGATTCTATGATTATACTTTATTGATTTTGTTGAGAAGATGTTTTAGTTTGTTAAAATCAAATTCTTTCCTAGAATATTTGCAACCTTTAAGGAAAAAAAAAAGAAGATTTTGGGGACTAGGGATATAGCTCAGTTGGTAAAGTGCTTGCCTTGCATACACAAGGCCCTGGGTTCAATCCCCAGCACCACCCAAAAAGGGGTGAGGGTGGCAAACCAGTGATCTCCATATCCACTCAAATATCCAAAGTAAATCTCCACCAAAGAAATTGGGTGCTATTAACTCAATTTCAGGATATTCAGAAAAAGTCATGATAACTTATTGAACTTCTCTGTGTCTGTTTCAAACTGTGAAATGGTGACTATAAGATACAGGATGAATGTAGTCTACTTTTCTCTATCTTGAATAAGTTTGCTTCTCAAATGGTTTCTCATTCTCCAAGATAAAAGCACTGTTGTCCTTGACATAGCAAATATCATTCCAGTCTTTTATACTGATGAAAGGCAGGGTCTCCTCAGAGCAAACAACGTCTCTTTGTTAAAATAATTGATTTTTTTCCCTTGGTCCTTGGATCTGGGAACCCAGGGTCCTTCAGTTCCCACAGGTTCCTGTAGAGACCATTTTGACCCCAGTCCTGAGTAAGCCAAGCTTCAAGAGCACCAGCTTGTATATTTGTATTCTTGTTGAAATTCATGCTGGTGTCAGACTTTCACCTTCGAGGAAGGTTGATCTGTCTGTGCGCAGGTAAAAAGGCATTGCCTCATCCAGGTGGGTAATTCTTCAAAGCTATCATGTGAGACATGAGAGAATTTCCTTGGAAAGGTACAGGCAGAGTTATGCAATTATCCCCTAAGGAGAGGGGGATCCACTTCTCTCCCAGGGTGACATGCTCCGAGGCACCTCTTGGAGGAGGTACAGTCAAGCTCTGAAGATCCCCCCAATGGTCACTGGGGCCAGTCTTTAGACTTGACAAACTTTGGGGAGTTCTGTACCTTCCTTCACCTCAGGCACTCTGCCATTGCTGCAGTGGCCACATATCTGGGCCAGTAGTAAGACCGTTCTAGTTCCATTTCTGCAAGATGAATCACTTCCCGTTGGACTCAGGTTCCTCCCCAGTAAGGTGGTTGATGTAGCTGATCAGGAGTCTTGAGATTGAAAGAATCTTGACACACTATTCAGGAAGAGGAATAAAATGAGGCAAGCTCATTTTAAAGCCAGAGGGGAGTAATAAATAAAAGAAAAAATGAAAATGAGCATTTTTCGAGAAGAAAGTGGTAGAAGGGGAAAGTACCAGTTTCTGTGTCTTTGTTCTCCAGATGAGCCAAAGCCCAAGCTAGAGCTGATTGAATGACCAAAAGTAGTTTTTCTCCCCGAGCTGATACATCTTTTGTGGTATGTGGTCTCCCAGGACTTCTCTGATTCCCACGCCAATGCCGGGTCGCCTGGACTTCTTGTCCTCCCTGCCCCTGCACAGGCACATGCACCAGCACCAAGAAAGGCCACATATAGCCATGTTGACTGTGTGGACAAGAGGGGTCAAACATGACATTGAGTATTTATAACATGCAAATAAACACACAGCCAGACAACACAGTGGCTACCTAGAGACTGATGAGCTTCTAAATAACTCTGCAGATACAGATTCCCACTCCTCAGGCCCTGTTGACCTTGGGTGTAATTTGAAGAAGCAAATCAAAGCCAAATGCTATTATTGGATCCCAAATCACTGCAGAAGAGCATCCACTAGCCTCATTCACCCCACAACGAACCACGAACCAGTAGTAGCTAATGAATAGCTTTGGGGTTTCTGGCTTGTAAACCAAAGACTTGCACAGTAGAGCAAGAACATTGACCACATGGGTCTCAAGGGCAAATCTCTTTTACCTCATGTTGTTCCTTTAAATGTGTTCTTCCCTCGTCCCTTGATAAAACCACAGGCAGTCCATGGCTTTTCTGATCACTCCTACATTAAATATCAAGTCGCACAGTCCCTTTAAATAGCACAATAAGCTTTTCTTAAAAATCAGAATGTACAGTCCTTTAGGAAAGCTCCTGTGTTAGCTTTCTGCCCATAATAAACTACCTGACATGATCAATCAACTTATATAGACAAAAGCATTATTTTGGCTTGCATCTTTGGTGCTTCTAGTCCATTATCTAGTCCTGTTTTGCTTTTGGGCCTGTGCCAACACAGCACACCTGGCAGGAGCAAGTGGTGGAGAAAAACCACTCATTGCATCACCAAAGCAAAAGAAAAAAGAGGCAAGAATCGGAGTCTTAAAATCCCCTTCAGGAACGGAGCCCATGATCTGAAGTGCTCCCACTAGACCCCTCTTAAAGGTTCTACCGCCTCTCAGTGGCACCCTGGGGATCCAGGCTTTAACTTCAGAGCCTTTAGGGGATATTTAAGACCTAAACTATAGCAGTTGCAAGTTTGATTTGAAGTTAGGTCTTCTCCCGTCTCCCAAATGGACTCCACCTCTCCTCCAATTCAAGTGACATCAAAGGCACCTGTCAAGCTCTCCCAATGACCCACTGCACACTGTTCCAGTAAGTGGAGGAAGACAGTAGGCATCATCCACTTTTGCCCTCTGGAGAGTGCGGAGCTCACAGCATGTCCCTCTCCCAAGGACATCTCCTCTAAAAAAACACTCTCTGGGTTTCCACCCTCCTAAACATTTCATACCCCAGCTGTGGGTGAGGGATTTCAGAGTCATCTAACCAAGGTTATTTTTTTAAAGTGTGATAAAATTCACATAACCTAAAATTTCCTCCCAACCATTTTTCAGCGTCCAGTTCAGTTGTGTTAAGTGTTTTCACAGTGTTGTGTGACCATCTCCAAAACGGCTTTCATCTTGCAGAACTGACACTTTGTAACCAGTAAACAATGATTTTCCATTTCCTGCTCCCTCAGCCTCTGGCAGCCACAATTCTGCTTTGTTTCTATTCTTTGACTATTCTAGATACTCAGATAAGTGCAACCAAATTATTTATCTTTTTGTGACCATCCGGGTTTCTTTTGTTGTTTTGTTTTCTGGTACAGGGGATTAAATTCATGGCTCTCTACCACTAAACCACATTCCCAGCCTAAAAGATCTTTGTTTTGTTTTTTGGCTCCTTTTTTTTTTGGTTCCAGGATTGAACCTAGGGGCACTTCACCACTGAGCCACATCCCCACTCGTTTTTATTTTTCATTTTGAGACAGGGTCTCACTAAGTTTCTTAGGGCCTCACTAAATTACTAAGGCTGGCTTTGAACTTGTGATCTTCCTGCCCTAGCCTCCCAAGTGTGTGCCACCCCACCTGGCAGACTATCAGGTTTTAATATCTAAACCAGGCCACTTTTGACAGTGAAAAAAGGCACTGGGTTAACAATTGTGCCAGGATGTCACTCAAACCAGGGCTGCTGCAGGCAAGCAAAGGTACATGTTGACCCATCATCATCAGCCCGGTGAGCTTCCTAACTGGCTCTTGGTCGCTGCTTTTTTCCTCCTCCTGGATGGTCTGCTTACAACTTTCTTTGGAGGTATTGCTCATCTCAAGGTCTTGGCTGGGTCTTCCATTTTACCATCCTTGGCTGTAGTGACACAGAGGCAAGGTTACCCACAAACAGCATAATTCACAGCATACCTGTGTGAGGTCAGTGGATGGATATTCCAGAGAGCCCTGGGCATTGATGTAGACCATCCCACCACTAATTCTTTTTCTGGCATGTCCAACAGATGTTTTGGAGGGCTACGTGGGATTTTGCGCATCTTTTCACTCGTCCTGAGAATACTCTGGAAGTCACATACAGGCATCTAATGTAGCCCATGGGGTCCCTATGCCCCCTGCAGTGTGCTCAGCTCCTTGTAATGAGTCTTCCTGTTCTGGTTTTTAATAGGAGGGCAAAGAGCCAGAGGGGGCTGTAGGTTCCAACTTCTGGGTACTCAAGTTTAACTGGCAACCAAACCCCAGCCCTACCTTTGGTAAGCATTAGAAGTCACAGCTGAGTGAATTTCTGTGCGTGCATGTGTATTTTTAAGTACATAATTGAGTTGATGTTTGAGGTTTGAAGACTCATAAAAACTGGTCACTGGCCAGATTTTCACCAACAGAGCAGCAAGAGGAGAACAGCATACTGTTGGTGCCGCTGCCCTGCTGCCCTGGTGCTGATGGGCAGGGAAGTGAGTCGGCCCTGTAGAGGCCCCCATGGCAGATGAGAAGGGGTGCTGGCTGAGGGAACTGCCTGACAAGGGTGAGCAGGCTTCCTATGGAAAAGGGGTACACTGAGGATTAGGGGGCTGCTTTTTTATTGTGGACTACCGACCACTTTTGAGTACTTGTACTGAGTTTTAATCAAAGATTTTCATTGATTCATGATGAATCCAGCTAGGATTGACTGGCCAAAAGAGCAGAAGGCCACCCAGAACCTTCTTGTCACCCACCTTTCTTCCTAATCCCCAGCCCTAGGTACCCTTAATCTATTTTGTTTCTCTCTGGATCTGTCTATTCTGGGTTTTTTAAAAATAAATATGTGGCCCTTTGTGATTAGCATCTTTCACTTAGAACAATGTCTTCAAGGGTCGTTCATGTTGTGACATGGATTGATCCTCATTTCCTTTTTATGGCAGAATAATATTCCATATTCTTTGATGGTTACATCAGCACTTTTTCTGGACTAACATAACATGCAAACACACACACACACACACACACACACACACACACACACACACACACAAATGGTGTCCTAGACCTCTGTACCTGCTGTGGTCCCTCATATAGCTGCACAGTTACGCACTTGGTTTCTTTCTAGTGTTCACTTAGATGTCACCTTCATGAGACCTGCTCTGACTACCTTATTAACAATGATAACTCCCATCCTAGCCCCTTATCTGTTCTACATTTGTCTCTGCAGCCTGTTAGCCTTTGACTCCTGTTCCCTCTGCTTTTCTTATTTATTTCACACACCGTACACTCCACAAATGGCTGAATGGATGAAAGTAGTCAGAGCAGGGGCTGGGATGTGGCTCAGTGGTAGAGCGCTTGCCTAGCATGCGTGAGGCACTGGGTTCGATTCTCAGCACCACATATAAATAAATGAATAAAATAAAGGTCCATTGACAACTAAAAAAAATATTTAAAAAAAAAAAAGAAAGTAGTCAGAGCAAAATATCGAATAGCCTGTTGCAAACTGCCGCTAATTTTGAAGACTCTCCATACGTATTTACAGTGGCTTCAGATTTAAGTATAAATAGGACGACTTGTGTAAGGAAGGGTTTGTGAGAGCTCCCTCTACGTGAAGAGCAAGGCATCTGTAAAGGAGAAGAGGGTAACAGAGAGGTCCTCTAGCTTTCTACAGCTTCACATTGTGGATGAAAAAATGAAAAGCATTAAAAATTGCTCCCATCTGGGCTCTCCTTTGATTTCATTTTTTTTTTTTTTTTTGTCCATTGAACCAAAAGGAAGCTGAGAGTTAATAGTAATTAGATATCCAGATCCTGTAGCTGGAGCCCTGCAGACCCTTGAACAATTCCAGTTCATCTGGACTCCTTTTCTTTCTTAGAAGCAGGAAGCATTAGGTTGGAAAGCCTGCTTGTTGAATTCTAGTAACCTCTTTGTCTTAGATCGTAGCTGCTTGTTTCTGCTGAACCATACGATACTTAAGGAGTTCCGAGTTCTGTGAGGTTTTTTTTTTTACCCCCTCATATTGTGCATGATTCAAAGGGGGAAATCCAGGCTGAATTGACCTTCCTGAAACTGTTAAACCTGTTCAACACCAAGCCCCAGCACAGCCAGAACCTGTTGTTCCCAACTCTGCCCACCACTGTGGGACTCAGAGTCGATACTGGCTGGTGGGGCCAGTGAACTGCACCATAAGGTCCAACCTGTCCCTACCCCATTCCTAACAAAGAGCCTGGAGCAGAGAAGGATGTTTCCAGGCAAGATGAGTTGTGACAGTTCTCTCAAG
>CM053410.1:26507232-26577255 GCA_028644305.1 Xerus rutilus | reverse complement strand
CAGAGCTTTAAATAGAGCCAGCCAGCCCTTCTGGAAAGACAGGGAATTTAGATTTGAAGTCCTCACCCCTAGAAAATATCCCCTTGCCTCTCTTCTTTCCGAGATGGCATTGCTCCAGCAAGAGAGCACCAAGAGAGGGACAGCACCAACGTCAACAAGGGCTCGAGTGCAGAGAGGGCCCCAGCCTGCCTTGGGGCAAGCAGAACCCAGACCTTCAGCAAAAAGCTGGGAGTAAGGAAGGCAGGCCCAGTGCCTCGCCCCCTGCTGGCTGCAGCCACAATTGCAGAGCAGCCTGCAGGACCAGGAGAGTTATCCAGCAGCAGCTGGTTTGAAAAGGAAACTGCAAATAAATGCTTGGGGGGCTGGGATTGTAGCTCAGCAATAGAGCACTTGCCTTGCATGCGTGAGGCCCTGGGTTCGATCCTCAGCACCACATACAAAGCAATAAAATAAAGACATTGTGTCTATCTACAACTAAAAAAAAATAAAATAAATAAAAATTAAAAAAAAAAAATGCTTGGCTGGCTGCCTGCTCCCCTGCCTTGCTCCCTGGCTCACTCTCCAACTGGGGGACTGTGGAACTCGCACTTGAAATCTCAGAGCACACAGCGCACCTCCCTCCTATGCCCACCAACCTGAAGACAGTGATCTTACCCCTCCCCAGCAGCAGGCCGGTTCTTGAAGCACCAGGGATTTGAGCACACAGACAAACTGCTGTTGAAAAATGATTTCTGAACAGCACTTGCTGATCCGCCTTTTTTCCTTTCCTTTTCTTTCCTCCTTTTCCTCGTTCTCCACCTTCTCCCCCTCCTCCTTTTCTTCCATAAATGACATTAGAGTATTGTCATTTTATCTTTTTAAAGCTTGATACCTTTTAGTTATGAGGGTATACCTGAATTTCCCTGGACAGCTGGTAGCCAACACATTCTCTGCCATCCCATCTGTGTCTTCCATGGGGTCAAGTGACCTCCACAAAGGGCACTGGGATGTTTCTGTGATGCCACATCATTGTATAGAGCTATCAGGTGTGGGGGAATTGACAAATTCCCCAAAATAGAAAACTACAACTCCCCCCCACCTCAAAAGTCTGCCCTCCAAAGTAGTAAAACTCTGCTTTAAAAATAACACTTTACAGCAATCCAAAAGATGTCTTTGCCAAAACTGGTGAAATGGCCCATCCAGATTTTCTCCCCAGATGCACCCAGTGCTCCTTTGAGGCATCTGATTGAGTTAGATTCTTTCCAAGGAAGGTCTGGGGCACAGAGAGGTTAGGCCACACATCACTAGGTCACAGTGCTCACTGCAAGGAAAGTCAAAATTAGGCTCAGATGCTCTGTATCCTTGGGCAGCTTTTGCCCTTCAGACAGTATCCCTCATTGATCCTCAGGAACACACTCTGAGGGGGACAAGAAATTACATCAGGAGGTAGAGGATAAGGAAGGAAAGACCTGGCCTGCCTTTAAAGTATTTACGTTCTCCAAAGCATTATGGTAAAGTCTTTCTGCAAAAAAAGCCAAAGTACACACAAGAAAATAATATAGAGAAAGGCCCTCGGGGGAGAAAAATAAAAGAAAATCTAGTCCAATGGGATAAAATAAACTGGCCTGTTTCTCCATAGACTTGTTAAGGACTCGTTAACCTCTTTCTCTCTTCCCTTTCTAAAGACTCTTAAGCCAACGGAAGCTAAAAGGTTTTTGATGGGTTAAAAAGAGGCCATCCATTAAAGGGTCAAGGCCTGGTGTGCTGGGCATCTGTCACCGGATTAACCAAATCAATTTGGAGCTCATGTTGTCTGACAGAGAAGGCAACTGGCCGGAGGAACATCTTGATTCCATTAGGTCTGGCTGTGGAGAAATATTAACCATTGTTTTGTTTGCTGGGTGTGGGGCCATCTCTGCAGAAAAGAGATAAAGAAATGCCAGGGAGCCCTCTTCAGCACAGGTAATGTGAGAAACACAATTACCCATGATCGTGGTTTGCATAGTTTGGAGGGCCTGATTTGATTCTGGTGATAGGCCATTGTACTGTGGTTAATACCAAGGCACATTATAATAGGATACTTGCTTCTCGGGTCAAACATTTCTGAGATTAGAAGTCACAGCCAGAAAGTAGTCAAAATGAACTGTAATCACAATTGCAGCAGATGTGGGAGTTGGCTGGAGAAGACTAGAATGAACCAGCCCAAAGAGGACACAGCAACCTGCAGCTCAAATGGAATGATCGAGCACCTTTGGTGAGGCGTAGGCTTGCATCGCAAAAAAACCAACAGAACAGAAAACACCTTTTTTTTTTTTTTTTTTTTGTACTGGGGATTGAATTCGGAGGTACTCGACTACTGAGCTACATCCCCAGCCCTGTTTTGTATTTTATGTAGAGACAGGGTCTCACTGAGTTGCTTAGTGTATCGCCATTGCTGAGGCTGGCTTTGAACTCGCGATTCTCCTGTCTCAGCCTCCCAAAGTGCTGGGATTACATGTGCCACCACACTCTGCTCAGAAAACATCTTTTTAAACACCCCTGGCACCATATTAGTCATCTTTCAAAAAAATTACATACATCTGTACTTTGGGCTGATAGGTACTCAGAGTACTCAGAAGGTTTTTTGTTTTGTTTTATTCTATTTTGTTTTGTTTTAGTTGTCAATGGACCTTTATTTTATTTATTTATATGTGGTGTTAAGAATCGAACCCAGTGCTTCCACACGCAGCTACAACCCCAGCCCAGAAGTTTTATTTTTTACATAAAGACTAATATTGGGGGCTGGGGTTGTGGCTCAGTGGTAGAACACTTGCCTAGCATGTGTGAGGCACTGGGTTTGATTCTCAGCATCACATATGAATAAATGAATAAAATAAAGGTTCATCAACATTTAAAAAAATTTTTAAAAAAGACTAATATTGGAGCCGGGTGCGGTGGCTCAAGCCTGTAATTCCAGCACTTAGGGAGGCTGAGACAGGAGAATCGCGAGTTCAAAGCCAGCCTCAGCAATGGCGAGGTGCTAAGCAACTCAGTGAGACCCTGTCTCTACATAAAACACAAAATAGGGCTGAGGATGTGGCTCAGTGGTCGAGTGGCCCTGAATTCAATCCCCAGTACCAAAAAAAAAAAAGACTAATATTGGCATGTAAACAATGAAGGAGAATGGACATATTAATCTCTAGTATTTATTGAGTGCTTACTATGTACCAGGCACCATTTGAAGCATTTTTAACGTAGGGACTCATTAATATAACAACCCTATGAGAACTGTTATCAGTAGCAGTATTTTGAACATGAAAAAATTAAGGACACAAAGAAATTAAGTTGCTAAATATATACAGCCAACAAGTGGAAGATAGTATGACTTTGAAAACCATGCTTTTAGCCAGTACTATTCTGCATGAACTCTCACATAAACGAAATGTTTAGAACAAAATACTCGATTTTTTTTTTTAATTCAGGAGAGTAGCTGTGGGGCATCCTTGGATTTACAGTCTGAATCTGACCTGTGCATAGAATGTAGCAACACCTATGCACCCTCACATCTTAGAAACAAGGAAGCTAAGATGTGGATGTACCATCAGGCATGGGCTTCCCAGCTGGAGTTCTTGCTCTTAAAAATGATGAACTGAAACAGTCAAGAATGAGTGACAGGGGCTGGGCTGTAGCTCAGTGGTAAAGCACTTGCCTAGCATGCGTGAGGCACTGAGTTCGATCCTCAGCACCACATATAAATAATAAATGAATAAAATAAAGATCCATCAACAACTAAAAAAATTTTTTTAAAAAGAATGATTGACAGTCATAAGTACTGATTATTTGGAACAAAAGCAAGAGCTCTGACTTGATGAGGTGGACAATGCCTCCATCGAGTTTTAAAAGGCTGGTACAGAAACCAGAGACAGTTTTCAGCTCTACCATGGAGCTAACCACCAGCACATGCATCAGGCTACTTTTTGTAAGTCTTGTCTTCCCAGCTAGATTCTAAACTGCTTACAAGTACAGTCATCCCTCTGTGCCTATAGGGGGCTGGCTCCAGGACCCTACTTGGATACCAAAATTCACTGATGCTCAAGCCTCTAATATAAAACAGTGCAGTATTTACACAGAACCTATGCATACCCTCCTGTATATTTTAAGTCATCTCTAGGATACTTATATCAATGTAATGTTGATATAAGTAATGTTATAGCAACATAAATAGTTATATTTATAACTATTTACATATAACACATTTATATGTGTTGTTTAGGGAATGATGACAAGAAAAAAAGTCCGCACACGTTTCTGCATTGTGTTGCAAACAGGATTTTTCCCCACCCCCAAGTATTTTCAATCCCTGGTTCGTTGAGTCAGGTGCAGACTCTATGGATGCTGAGGGCTAGCTGCATAAACATGTGCTGGGCATGTTTCCTTCCTCTTGTCCATTAGCATAGGCTGGGGCAAAGAAGACATTCACTACTTGAATCTGTGGAAAAGGATGGGGATTAGATGTTGCCTAGTACCCAAGGGCTTTGTTTCTCTTAACGAATAAAGTAAAATATATTGAATGCCTATGGGACTGATATAAAATTGACATATGATTTCAACTCATGGCTTCATTCTACTTTTGTACACTTGCTTTTGTTTCTCCCTGAAAATGATTGTGCCACCCTACTAGAACCCTACCAGGGTGCACATGACAAAAATCCCCTGAGCACAGGCTTGGGGCCCTTGTGGCACCTCACATTTTAAACTCCAGGCAGCTCAGGTTCAGCCACTTCCTCCTTTTGTCCTGCAGAAGGACAGCAACTCATTTTTATTTGCTAAGTATGTAAATAAACCTAGAGGCTTGCGAGTGACTTTCTGCATATAGAAAGTGGAAAGGGCAGAAGTGAAAGTAGGTAGTAGTAGAGTTTTAGTTTGGATGTCTCATCCTGAGCTTGGAGTCTAATTCTTATTAGAGGAGTCCCTGCTGGAATTTGGAAAGCGTGCAGCATCGTTTAGACTGCCAAATCCTGATCATTTGAAGAAGCGAGAATTTATTTAGCCAGAGCTTGAAACATCTTTGTTCTCACTCATCTCATTGTCAGAGCCCCTTGTGGAGTGTTAGAAAGAGCCCAGGATGGAAAGTCACAAGATGTGCCTCTCAGCATCGATGACTTATTTAACCTCTGCCCATCCCTTAACCCCTCTCGCTGGGGATGCTTCATCTGTGAAAGGAGGAGGTAGAGCAGATTGCTGCTGTGATTCTGTATAATAGCCCCTCTGGATGAAGCAGGAAGTTACTCATAGGGACGTCATTAAGAGGCTTGGTGACTCAGCCTTGGGGACTGGAGGAAGACAAGGCTCCCTGAAGTCCTGATCAAGAATGAGAGCCACCAGACCGAGCTTCCTCTCAAGCCCGAATTTCCACATCATCCTGATCACTTGCCCACCATACCACGTGCTGTCCCAGCACTTGATAAACCCTGGATGCAGAGGAAGTCCAGTGGAGCCGAGGCCTCTTCCTCTGCCCCAGTCTTCGGCCATACACAGGATGTGGGAATCCAAGTCCGGCAGACTAGCTAATAGGAACCAGTACCTAAGCCCTGGCTCATTAAGGATTTATAGTGCACCCTGTTGCACTCAGGGCTCAAAAGCAGTATTTATTAGCCACTCTTGTTTGCTCTCTGTGGATAAATGTTTCCCATCTTCTGTTTTATACATGAGTTCATTAAAGCCCAAGTAGAGGGCATGTGACCACATTTGGAATCACAGCACATTGAGATCAGAAACTAAGAACCCACATCTAGGGCCAGGATCTCAACAATGGGGACAAACCCTGTTTTGGTGAAACCACTTCTTTTTTTTTTTTTAAGCCACTGAGCATCCCCAGTCCTTTTTATTTTGTGACAGGGACTTGCTAAATTGCTAAGGGTTTCACTGAGTTGCCTAGTCTGCCCTTGAACTTGCGATCCTCCTGCTTCAGCCCCCTGAGTTGCTGGGATTACAGGTGTGCACCACTACACCCAGCAACTTCCTGATGATTTCTCGAAGTTTCTTTTCTGTGCAAGCCCAAATCATTGAGGATGTTCTTAATCATGATTATTGTTGTTTCTTAGTCATTGATTGAAAGCTACTAAATACTGAGGTGATTGCAATGTGGGAAATTAGAGGAAGCCAGGTCTCCAAGAAAAGAAATATTTGTTATCATTTATAGTATAAACAGAAGGCAAAGCCACTGTTTATGACTAAAATGATTTGGTTTTATACATCCTTCTTGCAGTCACATTGTTGCTCATTTGTGAAAATCATTCCACTTGTAAAGTTAACCACCCATTAGTGACTAGGAACTGTTCCCACTAATTGGTGGATTCAAGGGGAAACCAACATAGTTAGAGGTTGGAGTAATGGACCAGGTGCCTTTGACTTCTATTTCTGGTTCCTTCACTAACTTGCTGTGTGGCCCTAGGCCATTTCCTCTCATTTCTCTGGGCCTCCTTTCTCATTTTCCCCAAGAAAATTTCCCAGCCACTCTTCTTGAAAGATACTAAATGATAAAAAAAAAAAAAAAAAAAAAGAAAGAAAGAAAGAAAAAAGACATCTGCAGAGCTTTTTAAAGATGACTAGATGAGGGCATTAGAACGGCCTTGATTTAGTAGGTTTTAATTAACAAATCCTTCAATTATTGATAGAACTACACAATTGAGCTTTTAATTAGCTCCGCAGGCAAAATTGGCCATAGGAACGACACATAATCCGAAGGGAACTAGCCCAGGCCTAAAGATGATCATTATGAGTGTCCCATGGGTCTTTATGTGGAGTTGCAAAGCACAGCGACATCTTTAAGTGGTGGCTGGCATGTGGTGGCTGCTTGGATAGCCAAGAAAAGGAGGCTTCCCTGAAGTGGCTCAGGCCATGAGGGGCTGCCCTGGAGCCAGCATAGTCACAGGTAAGAGGGAGGCAGGATCAAGCATCTTTTGTATGCTTATTTGCTTATTGATTTTGCTCTGCCAGCCACAGAGTGGAGTGTTGAGCAGGCAGGGGCTCCAAGATGTGGGCACAGGGCACATGAATGGAAATACCCTAGGCCCCAGGAAGAGCCCAGTGACAGCCGGCCTGGCCTCCAATAACAGATGTCCCTGTCCTCTCTGTCCCTGCTGTCTTCATATTTCAACTCATCAGTATGTCCAGCTCCCCATCTCTGCCCCCTCCTCTAGGTGAGGAGAAAAGGAGCATGCCTGGGACCCTTCTCAGGTCCACTGCAGCAATCTCATCCTGAAAAACTGCCTTGTCATTCATCTCACCCCCACACTCCCTTCCCAATATTTCATTTGTAAAATAAAAAACACACCTAAAAAAAGTGCTTAAAGGGAAATCCATTGTGCTGCACCCTGTTACAAACGTTTCTATAGACAGTACATCATCCTAGAGACATGCCTGGGAGTTAGAACTCCAAGGTTCACTGCTGAGTACAGCAGCCAGAGGTAGAAGCTGTCCCAGGGGCAGCCATGGTGGCCGCAGACAGAGGGTCCGCAGCAAGCCCAGATGGTTTTGTTTGGACCCGTTGGCAGGCACAAGGATCTCCATGATGAACAGCATCAGGGACCACTTAGAGCAAAGGCGTGGTTTGTGTTTTATTTTGCAAGGAGTTGGGGGGAAAGAGGGGTTGCCAGGGAACCAACCCTCTGAGTATTCTGCTCTGGGTTCTTTATCTGGGGGCTTCAAACCAAAGGCACAAGTGGGGTTTTCTCACCCATGCTCACTTCAGGTGTGGCTACCTTTTCTCCTTTTAGGGGATGGGAGAATCCAACCTCTCTGGGTCCTCCTTTCACCTTATCCTCCACTGTGCTGTTGAGTCCTGGGCAGAACCTGTCAGCACCAGCACCAGAACCAGACCCAGACCAGCTACATAATTGGCAAGGCCAGTATAAGATGGAAATGGAGGACCCCTTGATGAAAACTTATTAAGAATTTCCAGATGTCAACAACATAGCATTCAGCCAAGCACAAGGTCCTTCTTAGTCAAGGTCCTTCAGGTTACACACCTATAAAGCTAGTCCCACCCAAGACCCACTTTGCCTGGTCTAGGTGGGTACAAGGGACAATGGGTTGAGGGACCAACAGCTATCAATCATCCATCTCCCTTTCTTCAGAGGAAAAAGAACAGTCAGTAGGGTGGGAAAATAAATCTTTATACTTACAGATTTCCAGCACACAAATAATACAATTCTCCTTAAACTTCAAAGTCAGGGCTTGAGTTAGGAAATTTAAGAAAAGCCTTGGTCTGGTCATTCTGTATTTTTTTTGTTTGCCAGCATTGAGGAGAAGTGAGAATAATTAGGAATCAGCAAGATCCAGGTGTGTGGAGTACTTATTTTGTGCCGATACTGTGCAGAGGATCGGCTGCAGCTGAGATCTACCTTGGGGGCCCTTTATTGCCATTTTATGGATTGGGAAAACTGAGGCTAAAGGAGATGCTGCAACTTGCCCAAGGTCTAGCAACTTGGAAGCATGGGAGCAGATTCCAAATGTCTTAGTCAAATTCCAAAGCCTTGGTGCTTGGCCATGTCACTGTATATGCCACCTGCGGGTGAAAAGACGAATGTCATGGAACCTATTAGTTCTGGTGTTTTTGTGACTATGGTGAAGTTTGAGTGAAATGTCCATAAAAACCTAGCAACCAGGGATCAGAGAAGAACTCTGGGTGTTTCCACTGAAGGATTCACAGTGGCAGAACATCCAAGGCGAGCCCTTGATGTGATATTTGAAAAATAAAGACCCTACTAAGGCAGTGTGGACACAAAGCTGTCTGAGCCAGTGAATGGCTTTGACTCACTTGCTTTCCTTCCAGTGTCTCTCCACCCACGTGGAATTGATCCTTAAAGAAAAAAAGAGGTACGGTTTCCTTGGGTTTCAGAGTGCAATGCACTCTGAGCTGCCAATGAAAGAGGGAGCTCTGTAGGAAGAGACAGGTGATATCTCCATCTTATTACTTGTACAGACAAAATAATTTTAAAATTTCAGAGAGGAGACTGTAAAGATAAAAGATTCAGCGATCCTAGAAACCTGTTTTATTCCAGCTCAGCTGTATTTGGATGGTGAACCCATTGGCCAAGCATTGACCAGCAGCTTCCTGAGCCTGAGAGAACAGGGTGATCTGATGCAGAGAAATGGCCTTCACATCTTTAAGGTGGAGGAAACAGAGCAGGTCAGAGAGGGCAAGGAGTCTCCAGTCAGAGGACTCTGGGTCTGAAATGACACCCTACAAAGTGTATGTCCCAATTTAATGGGCAGAGAAAGGAGGATCCCAGGGAAGAATCAGGCATCTCCAAGGGGAAGGATGAAAACAGGATTCCTGCTCTATTTCAGCAAAATAAAGTCACATTCTAAGTTTATGGAAAGGGATACAACATCCATCAATATAAATGCAAACATGTGGGCGCTTGACTTTATCCTCATGACATTTCCCAGAGGGTGAAGCAACTTTCATTTTCATCCAGTGAAAGGAACCCCATTCCTAGAGCAATTCGATGCATCCCTAATTGCTTCCCAACACTACCATCAGATTTCTAGTTAACGGGCTCACTGCTCTTTCTGTTGCTGCAAGGGCTCTGGCTGCAGTGTCCCTCCAGGGACACAACTCTTGCTTTTCTTTGTGCCACAGGGAAAAAATAAAGGGCATGACAGGCTCATATTATGATCTCGAGTCGCCTGCCCCTAACTAAGGTCCCGGCAGCCTCCGCCCTTTGCGAGCGCGTCGGAAGCTCTTGCACATTAGCGGGCAGGAAGTGGAGTCCCGATGGGAGGCTGGGAATTTGAACGCCTTCCCATTTCAGCACTTGAGGGGAGGAAGCGCGGCTCGGCGCTGCACTCCGCCTGCACAGATGGCTCCCGCTCCCCTCTGAGCGCCCGGTGCTCTCGGCCTCCTCTCCCTCCCTCCTCTCCGCGCTCCCTTCCCCTCCCCCGTCCTTGGAGGGAAAAGTCTGCGAAGCTGGGAACTGTCTTGAGAATTCAACAAAGGCGAACCAAAGGGGAGCAAGTGGAAAAGAACTTGTTTTGTTCCCGTTTAGAAACCTGCAGGAAAATCCACACCCACGGTGCCTGGTTTTGACTGGGGAGCTGCTGGTGTGTGTGTGTGTGTGTGTGTGTGTGTGTGTGTGTGTGTGTGTGGGGTTGCGGGCTCAGGCCGAGGAGCACAAACAACTGCATGGTCTCTGCTTTGATAAGGAAACTGCCAGCTGTCGAAAGTTGACCGGCAAAGAAGGGACAACGCTGGGAAGGCAGTGCTCCTGACTTTAAACTACACTGTTTTCTGTCCAGATATTCCAATGGAGGCAATTGGAAAACCTGTATTTCAGAGAAAAGAAGTTTTCTGTGGAAGTTCATGACCCCCGCAGGTAAGCTTGAAAAGTCCTTTTCTTGCCATTGCCTGACATCTTATTTATGTGATTATTTTTGGGTTGTCATTGTTTGTGTTCATTTTGAGGGAGGGGAAGAGGATGGTGAATCATGGAGAACAAGGGTTCAAATCAGAATGTAAAGCTTTGTTGGTAAATGCAGTAGGTTCAAGCACATGTGTGTGTGAGTGAATGTGTGAAATTAGCAATTCCATGACTGTCTCATCTGTGTGTGTGTGTGTGTGTGTGTGTGTGTGTGTGTGTGTTGCATGCCACAGAGCTAGAGGGAAGCTTTGTGGTACTCTGTAACAAACACCCAGTTAAACCCAACAGTGGCCTAAGTCCCTTTAGGAAGCTTTTGCACGAGAAGAAGCCGAAGGCTCTCTTGTCAGGGCAGTTGAGAGTAAGTGGTTCAGGCAGGACAATCAGAAGGAATCTGTCACTGAAGCAGTTGTGCTCAACTGTTTTATTCCAGGAGCTATAATTTTAGAATGTTAGCATTGTGGGCGGATATGAAAGAAATACAATTATTTCTCCCTCCACCCCACACTGTACCCCAGAGAAGACCAGGGTAAAAGATCCTTGCTCCAAGTCAGCTGCCAAACAATAAGGACCCAGTTAGGACTGCCGTGAGCTGGCGTAGAAGGGGTCGGGCAGCTCCTGCCCTCTGCTTTTTCTTTGTCTGCTGGCGGTCCTAAAGGTGCAGGCAGCCCATAAGCAGCAGCAGAATTCCCTAGGATCAGGCCTGACACATAAGAATAAATCACTTTACTCAGGTGTGAAAATGGATGGGCAACAAGAAGGTAGCCCTGGGAAAGCAAGAAAAAGGTTAGATGCTCTAGAGAAGCCTAGGCAGATTTTAGGTGCTGTTGACAATTAGCTCTGGGCTTGAGAAGAGCTGGCACCAGTCCCACCTCACACAGGGCTTCTGGCTTGTGAGACAAGCTACCCTCTGGACGCTGAGATGTCACCCACAGTGAGAGAGCTGAGGCTTGTGCAGTAGCCTGAGTTCCTGCTATATGATAAGCCGTCAGGACTCATGCGCTGCTCACCTCGCCATTTAATCTGCTTGAAGCAGACTCATGCATAGGCAAGAGCTTCTCTCTGCCCCACAGTTACTACAGGTCTAGAAGCTGAAAACCCTTCTAGAGCTTCCAAGTCTCAGCAGTCAGGTTATATGGTATCATCAGCAGGACAGCTTGTTCAGCATTTCTCAGGGTCCTAGTACTGGTTCACAGTCTGAAGATGCTCCTCTGCAAAGCACACATATGCATCTGTGCAGTCCAAGGAGAAAGAGATGGATACCAAAAATAGAATCCTAGCCAAGAAAAAACTCAGTGTTATTTTTTCAGGTGAACTGTATTGGACCAGATTCCTAGGCAGATGAGGGGAGGGGAAACAAGTATAAAAAAGGGTGAAATGAATTCTTCCACCATGGGTCAGATGCATGAAAAGGATGCTTGACAGTAAAAATTAAGTAAAAATTGGATAATCTAAGGGGTTGTGTATAGGAAATAGACAGATTTTCCATGCCTGTGTTCTGTTAGGAATTCTGCTAACTCAGAAGCACCTTGGACAAATCCATTAACTGTGTGTGTTTGGGAAGGGAGGGGCACACATTCTCTCTACCTCCATCATCCTATCAGTGATGTAATACTAAATCCCTTTTCCAAGGTCTGGTGCAATCAGAAAGGGTCCAAACCTCACACATCACCATTAAGTGATCTTGAGCTTATTCAACAGAAGGGATCAATTCTATGTGCATTGAGATGGGGTCCTCTTCCTTATACTTTCTGGCATAGTTGTGGAGACAGGCAGAAGAACGAATGGACACCTGGGGAGGTTTATGGTGTGTTCTACGTCCTGTACACATCTTCTCACTGCAACCCAGGAAATAGGTCCTACTGTTGGTCCTTTTCTGTGTGAGGGGCACAGGAATAAAGTGACCTGCTGTGGTTACAAATAGCTACTATGTGGTACAGGCAGGATTTGAACCGGAAAATCTGGGGCCAAAGCTCATGTTCTTTCTGCTACATTATACACAAAGTAGGAATGCCAAGTGTCAAATGGTACAGAACATAAATTCTGAATGAGGCTGATGCTGAGGGCCCAGCTGCTCAGGAGAGGCTTCCTGAGGAGAGGAGATCGGAGTGGAACCTGGAAGGGTAACTAGTATGGAGGCCCTGAGGTGGGCCCTCAGGGATCTAAGGTGTCAGATGGATGTTCCTCAGCTGAGAAAATGAAGTGAGGGAGGGAGGGCTTGGTATACACAGAAGAGGGAAGTGAAGGAGCCCAAAGGTGGCAGCCTGAGCTTGGAGCATGACCATATTCTTTTTTTTTTTTTTTTTGGTACTGGGGATTGAACTCAGGGGTACTCGACCACTGAGCCACATCCCCAGCCCTATTTTGTGTTTTTTTTTATGTAGAGATAGGGTCTCATTGAGTTGCTTAGCAACTTGCTGAGGCTGGCTTTGAACTTGCGATTCTCCTGTCTCAGCCTCTCTAAGTGCTGGGATTACAGGCTTGAGCCACCGCGCCTGGTTACGACCATATTCTTATCTGCACAACGGTAGCCCAGAGTCTACCATGTTCTCCTAGAAGTGAGCAGTATGGTCAAGGGAGGCAAGCAAGGAAAAAGGCCCAGAGATGTAAAAGCTCATTTTGGCTTCAGCTGGAAAGACCCACTCTCCAGATGCCCAAGGAAAGGGAATTGCTTCAGGGGCAGAGGCAGTGCTGCTGCCAGGCCTTCTGCCTCACCGGTGGTCCCCTCTCCATGGCCTGGTGGAGCAGTTGAGGCTAGACATGTCCTCCTGTTGCTTGTTGCCTTGCCTATTTGGAGCAGGGAAGATTCATCTAAATGCCTTACTTTATGGTGTTCAGGGTCAGCTACTCCCCCAGGCCAGGAAGGGAGTGGGAACCAAGTTGATAGGATGGAAAGTGCCAGATAAAATCTTGTAACAAAGATGTCCTTTGTGGGAAACTGGGTCGACAGGGATATCAGTCAGGGCCAAGGGTACTTTCTGAGTGAATCAGGACAGGTGGGATCCCATCGTTTGTCCTTCTCCCTCAGGACATAGGACATGCAGTGAATGGCAAACCCCCACACAGCCTCCTACCTGCCTTTGTTTCTGCCATTCTGTAGGTTTGCAGATACTATTTTATTTCTAAGGTTTGGGGAAAATAGAAAAGTCAGGGGGGTGGGAAGGGCCTGAGAGAAGAGATGAATTGAAGAGATAAATTAATGTTAGAGCCAGAGAAAAACTCCTATCTGATTTAGATGCTTCCACAGAACCAGCCCCACATCCCTGATGAGTCACGAACTCTTCCTCATTTACCTTAAATGAATAGCAGCTCTTCCTACCTTGATGAAAATACACATCAAGGTACTTTTCCTCTCTACTTTGACTTTTTTTGGAAAAAAAATTTTTTTTATTGTTGTTTGTTTACTCCCAGGAGTAATAATTTATCAATTCCCATGGACAGCCAAACTGGGAGCTCAGGTCACAGTTTCTTTTCAAATCCACAGAGACCCATGGGGTCCCCTCCTCCTCGCTCACTGCCTTCTTTTCATTTACTTTCAACTGTGTGCTGTTTCATGCTCTGGCATTTTTTTCCCCACCTTAACTTTTGTTTGAACCAAAAGGAGGAAAAACCTGCCTAGAATCAGATTTCTAACCACCAGACTTGAATTTCTCCTTAAAAGTTGATATGAAGAAGACCTGCTGTTAAATCTTTAGCCTCTAGAGTAAGGTGATAGGAGCAGCTTTAAGTTTTCTTGCAAGGAAAATTGGCCATGGGGTGGGGAAGAATGCTTGTATTCACAAATTCTAATGACCCCACATTTCTTCTAAATTAGATATCATAGTCTTGAGAACAGTATTCTTCTGATGTACAGGTCGAATGCCCCCCCATCCCCCCTAAGGATGTACATTCAAACACGTGTTCTCACATTTCATTTGTTCTGTTTTAATTTGCCTGTCCTATAAAGCATACTTCATTGAGAACATGACCATGGGACTCTTCTCCATACTCCATTACCTTGTGGACCATATTGATTGAGATTAATGTTGCCCATTTTGATTTTTAAGGTCCGACTGCTTCTCTCTGCCCCATACATACTCCACGTGGGCTTATCTCATTTACATGGAGGTTGGGGGATCAGCTGGCTCCTTCCTGCCTGCCTTCCCTTTCCTGATTCCTTATAGCCCCCTGCTCTCTGGATATATTTGAAATTGGAAACCAGACCTTTCGAGGAGCATTGAACTGGAGTGCTGTAGGAAGTCCTGTTTCCCTCCAATGCTGTGGCCTGTAGCCATGAGGAAGGAATGTGTTCATCTTCACCATAGGCAGCGGTTGCCTGCTTAGTAAAGAGCACCTTGGAAGGCTTTTCCTGTCTCTGAGGTTTGTCTTGGCCTACTGCCACAAGCTGAAGATCAGAAAGGACCCTCCAGTGACCTAGAATGACCCATTTTAGCCCAGACAAGACAGAAGGTTGGCTGAATCCTGAGCCCTGAGGAGTCAGTTTCCCTACCTGTACTCAGGGTGCCTCTGTGTGTGTGTGTGTGTGTGTGTGTGTGTGTGTGTTCCTGCACATGCCTGTTTGTGTGAGCTCATCTGTTACCTTCATGCCAGAGTTTTTAGGTCCCAGTGTGTTCTCACTAAAAGCCCTGATAAATGGCTTTTCTCCCCATAAACAAAGTTGAAACTTGTGATTCTTGCTTTCCCAGGGCTTCGGTGACAAGGAGGACATTTGGGCACAGTGGCATTGCAGTGCACACCTGGTATGCGTGTCCAGCATTAATCAAGTCCATTTGGGCTATGGCTATTAGCCAACACCAGTTCTATCTGGACAGAAAGCAGAGTAAGGTAAGTGACTGGGCCTTTCACCAAGCCATGAGCTGGCCTCAGGCAGTAGTTTAGGGAAGGGAATAGATGGGTAGGGGAGGCTGGGTGTCCTTGACCCAAGACTTGCACAGGTGTGGACTTGCTTCTCAGGGCTACAGGTAGGAGTAACAAAACTAGTTCTTTCAGAGGGCACTGCTCCGTACAACTTGGTCAAGAACAGCCCAGCAACCATCAGCTGCTCAAGAGCCACTACAGCCAGGTAGGGCCCTTCTGAGGAATTCCAAATGTGCTTTTGGGCCTCAGGAGACTCTCCCAGGAACAAGCAGTCCAGCCCTTTTTGGTGTTTAAACAGTAACATGTTGTTTTATTTTTGAAGAGTTAAAAAAAAAAAAAGAACAGTTCTCAACTAATAGACACCACCTAACTGTTTAGGGTAATTGCTGTGAAAAACCCTGCAGGCTTTTCCAACTGCCAACTCCATTTTTAAAAATGCAAAACTGGAAAAGTGAAAAACAAAAAAAAGCAGCAGCAACAAGTCTGTTTCCCTAAGGTGGACCCAGAGCCTCAGGCATAGTAAACAGTCATCAGTCCAGGGAGATTTCACCGCCCCCAACCTGGACTTGTGGCTGCATTTTCTGGTGGGTGGGAGAATGACGTGGCCTTGGTTCACACAGGGCTTCTATCAGCACTCTGCACCCTCTCCTCCACCAGGACTCCCGTACCCTCAGGCAAAGGCCCTGCCAAGATGGGTCCTGCACTTTTCCCAGGATCCTGTGGCTTGAGGTGTTTGAAATACAGAGTAAGAACAGCCTTGGACCCTAGGCGAGTGGGCTCCACTACCCAAGGGAGCTTCTCTCTATTGACTTCTCAGGAGGAAGAGGCAGGACCCTGATCACTCTGGATGGGTACCCTCTGGGGTTCTTTTTCTTTTGTCTATTTTCCCTTATTGTACCTTTCTGTTTCCTGGAGGAGAAAGAAGGAACTGAGGAGATGAGAGATAGTACAGGAAGAAATGAAGCTACCCCTTCAGTCCTAATTTAGTTTTAAGTCAGGGCCTATCACACACATACCCCCACCGCTGTTGTTGTTGTTGTTGTTCCTGGGGACTGAATCCAGAGGAATGTAACCAGTGAGCTATATCCCCAGCCCTTTCTTTTTTTTCATTTTTTGAGACAGGGTCTCTCTAAGTTGCTGAGGCTGGCCTTGAACTTATACAGATCCTCCTGCCTCAGCCTCCCAAGTCGCTGGGATTACAGGCATGTGCCACCATGTCCAGCTTTACTTTCTCCTTTGTTTCCTTTTCTAAATCTTCTTCCTGATTTTTTTTTTTTTGGTCACTTTCTAGGGTGACTGAGTCCAGGGAGGAGCATTTTTGTAGTTGGGAGTCATGAGCCTTCCAGAGCTCTCCAGGTGTTGATGGGCCTTGGCACAGGAATTTGAAGCTCAGTTAGATCAAAAGAAATAGGGCCAAAAGGTTTTGACTCGTGGTGCACATTGAGACAGCCAGCAGATGCCAACGACTTGCTCTCCAGTGGCAAAAGCTGGAGGTCAGCACCTTGCAACACCTTCGAACATGGATTCATCCTCTGTGTTGTTTGGTGATGGGATGGTGAGGAGTAAAGGGTTGAGTGAATCTCCTGGACCCCACTGCCAGTTGCTTTTGAGGGCAGACCACCCACACACTGGGACTGCAATATCAAAAGGGAAAAAGAAATAGCACATTTCACCCAATGGATAGTGTAACATGGCTGTTTAAGGTCCTCCTCCCTGTGTTGTTTTCTGCATAGAGTCTCCAGGATGGCTCAAGCAGCTGGCCTCAGTGTGACCATTCTCAAAGGTAGTCCTACTCTGCACGTGGGAAGGCTGCTCAGCAGGTTTCAGGTCAGCCATGATGCAGAGAGTGAACCTCACGAAAGGATAGTCACAGATCACTTATTAACAAGAGTATCTTTTAAGAGGAAAAACCAAATGCCCACAGCATGAGGAAGAACTTGGCTGTCCCTCTCAGTAACCCTGAGGGACAGAAGAAAAAGCCCACTCCCAGGAGGAATAGAATTTTGTCCCAGAAAGCCTCGCATGTTCACAGATGTCCCAAAGCCCTTTTACTTCTCCTAGGGATGAACTCCTCAACTCCCAGAGACAGGTGAGGAAAAGTTCCCCTATCTGGAAGTGGGAGGACTGTTTTCCAGCACCATGACCTTGGGCAGGTCTTTCATCACATGCGCTTTGCTCTCCCCAATTAGAGAACAAAAACGGAAATTCCTGACCTAAATTAGTAATTGGTCAAATGACACAATGTTTGTGAAATTGCTTTAGGAAGTATGTGCTGTCTCTTATTAACATCAATATTAAGCTAACATACTATTCTCTTGGCCAGTGCTTGAGACAAGTTTAAATTCTCTAAAAGGTCCCCAAGTTAAATCAGAAGTGATCAAATTCCCCAAAGGAAATACAGCACCTTTCATTTCTGGAAGGTCGTTCTTTATAGAACAGTGATGAGATCCATCTCTGGTGGGCATCACTCACATGAGTGATGGCCGACAGGCCTTCCAGGGAAAAGCTTCAAATATTTCTGGCCAGCTAGTGTGGGCTGGCATCTGGTAGAGCTTCCCACCCTACTCTATAGGGCCATGCCAACCATTCCTTTCTCTGAAGTGCTTCAGCAAAGCCCAGGCCTCCCAAGTGATGTTTATCAACTCCAGAGAGACAAGTGTGGTCTAGTGGTTTGAATCAGCAAAGGGGGTAGCCAAGATTCTTATGTTCTTTCCTCACACTTGGGTACTTCCTTCTTTAAGGGGCATCACACAGTGTCTGTCCGTCTCTCTCTCTCTCTCCCTCTCCTATTTCTTCCACTCCACACCCCGCATCAGCTCTCCACACATGTGCATAAAGAGACCCTTCCACCTTCCAAGGTAGGGCAGAGGGAGGCTATACTACTTGGTTTCCATGGTTCATCTGGTATGAGAAGCTAGGTAGGCACTAATTACAATTGGTAACTTATATATGCTGACCCCAAAGATCAGAAATGTTGGCAGCGAGATTCCAGCAACCTCTGCAGCCGGGAGCCAAGGAATGTCGTGTGGACTTGGGAGGAAAATATTTGAAAATATTTGAAACAATTTCATCAAATTGTTTAGATGAAACATCAGACACTTTCCCTCTGAACTTAGAGCTCGGCCTTCTGGAATTGACCCCCAAAGCAAATGTCTTTCCTCCTTATTCTGTTTTTCTGTTTTTTTGTTTTTCCCTTTTTAAAATCCAGTTTGCTATCTTTATTCCATCTGGAATCAAAAGTAGAGAGACAGCATGGTAGGAAAAATTAAATCTTGCTCACAGAACATCAGCCTTTAAACTGAATAATGTGTATAGGGCAAGACTTTCAGAGAAAGACTTTCAGAAGTCTGAAGACTCTGCCAGGTTGGCACAGAGACTTGACTCTGCAAGGAGAAGATGTCCCCAACAGTGCTCATTTCCTCATAGTTCTCTCTCTCTCCTCACTAAGACTATAGGATCATTGTGATATCTCCACTCCAGAAAGTTTCTAAAGCTTCTAAGAATCTGGTCTCCCTTATAAAGGGCAGCTGTGGTTCCCTTTCCATATTTTTGTTTTCCACCTCTGAGACTGATGTGTGGCAGGAGTGGAGGGGCCAGGCAGAGGACAGAGTTTTTTTTTTTGTTTTTGGTGATGCTGGGGATTAAATTCAGTGCCTTGTGCATGTGAGGCAAGCACTCTACCAACTGAGCTATATCCCCAGCCCAAGAGGGCAGATTTTCCATGTGATTAATAAGATCCCTAAAATACCAGGTGGAGCCATCAATCTAACCTTGTTTAGCAAATTACTTCCAGGCCTTAATTTATATCCTATTCCTGTTGCAATGGCCTTGACACATATTGTCTAACTTAGCCCCCACCTCTGTGATGTGAGCTGTCAGATCTCCAAGTTACAAACAAGAATCTGAGGATCAGAGTGGTCAAGGGTCAAGGGTCAACATCACCAGAGATTAACTGGGAAGAGTTGGGATTCTAACCCAGCTCTCTCTGGCTTCAGGCCCCAGGCCATTACCACTGTGCAGCACTGGTCTAGGTCATCCTGAGTTACTGTTATATAACTGGTTAAGTGTGGGCTTCCTTTTATTAAAACATGGGTCTTGATAATAGAGTAGTGCAGAAAGAAAAGAAATAATGGATTGTGCTCGCGCTGCTTGCTTGAGGATAAAGCACAACCAGATGGGTGCCATTGATATGCCGAGTCAAGGCCTTTCCTGCTTTCTGCTGCAAGCCAAAACCCTACAAGGGCTGGCAGCTGGGATTGCTTTGTGAACAAGGCAACCCTAACCTGAGGTTGCTGACCTGATTCTAAATGCAAGGGGGAAAATCCAAGTTAGAAAGAAGACTTAAGTTTACATTGAGGAAGGGCCAGTGGGGGAGAGGAGAAGGAAGACCAGTTCACACCAGGTGAACAAAACAAGCCAAAGCCTCAAGAGTTTCCTCTGGCTCACATTGTCTTGCTAATAGAAGGAAAGTGCCCAAGGCCGGAAGTTGTGGTCATTCACCAGTGTGGACAACAACACTGAGGCCAGAGGAAGGGCATGGTCTCAGAGCCCCAGACTGCTTTTGCAGGACAAATGCAGGCCTCTGGGCTGACATCTGGGCCCAGACAGCCTTCCTAAAAGCAATCGCAATCACTTTTAGGGACATAATTGTGAATACAGAACCATTTTCTAATTATTCTCACTTACTGTGTCCTTTAGCCAAACGAGGCTAATTAACATGTGGACTGGAGTTTGAGCTTTAATATGAAGACTCTGGAACCTACATGCAGGTATCAGAATAGAAGCCAAGCACGTGCCAGAAGTTTTGGGTAGTGCTCAAGTGTCCACATGAGCAGTTGTTCCAGAGGCTTCTCATCATGTACACTGAGGGTACTGATACTTCAGGAAAACTTTCCAAGGTCACGTGGATGACAATTGAAGAGGTCTTAATCATTGCACAATTTATTGGAATTTCTTGAATTTGTAGCACCTGTCTCTTATGTCATTTAGAAAGCTGAAAATGATTTTTTCCTCCATGTTTAAGTACAACATAATTACAGTCACTACTTTTTATTGATTGCTGTGTCAGGCAGAGAGGAAAGGAGAGGAGGGAAAGGGAGAGGAGAGACAGAACACCCCAAACATGTCTCACTTCCTGTGACCCCAAGCACCCTTGTGTGGTAGTTTATAGTTGGGAACAATGAGGCCCGTGAGATTAAGTAATTTTCACCAAATCCAGACTCGTAAGCTCTCCACAGTTCAGCCTACAGGATCCTAGACTGTGACATTCCATCATTTGCGTAGCTCTGAGCCTCCTCTGCTCCTTCATACAGAGTCGGTGATCAGTGATAGGGCTGAGGGACACAAACTTCAAGAGGCTGCAGATCCTGGGATGAGTCACTTTGCGAAATTTCAGGATACTGAGCAGGCAAGTGACTTCTTTCCCTTCTTTGAGAGGAGCATCCCTCCATGACCTGCTTGCCCTTCTGTTCCAGTCCAAGATCCATGCAGCACGAAGTCTGAGCGAGATTGCCATTGACCTGACCGAAACTGGGACGCTGAAGACCTCCAAGCTGGCCAACATGGGGAGCAAGGGCAAGATTATCAGCGGCAGCAGCGGGAGCCTGCTGTCCTCAGGTAGGGCTAGACTGTGAAGAACCTTCTGGAGAATGTGAGAGAAGGCCTCCCTGTCATGGGGCTCGACCCTTGGGTAGGCTTTGGGAAGCCTGGGGACAGCCATGGCGCAGGAGGCCACCTGGCATGCTCACCAGAAGCTGGCTTTGTTTCCCACCAAGGTTGGGGCCAAATAGGAATGTGAGAAAAATGTTCAAAAGTATCCAAGGTGGCGGAGGGAGAACCAGTGTGTCCACATCATGTAGGGCACATTGCTGGTCACCCACAGGTTTCTTCAAGAACCCCCAGAGCCTTTCAAAATACTGACTGTCCTTATGGTCAAGTCAACCTTCAGGACTGTCAACTGCCAAGGCAGAAAGTGAGGTTCACTCTGTGTCTTCAAGAGAGGATTTCAGCGAGAAGGGGTGGAGATCAGAGTCGTGATGCTAAGACACACTCTCCTCCCAGGAAGCCTCCTCTGGACTTTAAAAGATGTAGGTTACTCTAGCTCAGGTAGGTAAGGAGAGGCTGGGCCGCCAGTGGCCATGACAGGAAGATAAGCACCTGTCTTCTCCAAAGGTCAGGAGGCCTGGTTCTGCTATTTCTGAGAGCCTTGGGCTGGTTGTTTTGCCATTAAATGTTGAGAGGACAGAAGAGCTCTGACCTCCCAGATATGACTGACTTCAATAGCAAGGTGCCTTCTGCTGAAAGGACAGGAAGAGGTTGAGTTGGAGGAGGGCAGGGAGAGAGGAAGGCAGCAGTTACTTGGAAATGTGAGAAGTGACTAATGAAGGTTACTCCAAACCCACATGGTTAAAACCTGATTGATCTGGGGAGCTGTGTCACCTTGCCGCTGAGCCAGGAACATAAAGCAAGAAGTTTTCACCCCACCCCATCTTCCAGGGTCACTCTCTAACTATTAGATAGTGACTGCAACAACAGCACATTAATAAAGGAAAAGACAAGAGAGGAAGGGAGGCTAAAAGCAGTCCAGTTAGTTTCTGCGCTGGTGTTGTCCAATCAGAGCCAGGAGAAAGTTTTAAAACTGAAGAACCAGGGAGAAGATGTACACCCTTTCTGCGCAGAGAGGTGGCTTTACTGTGAGGCTGTAGGAGCAGTTAAGCCCAGGGCCTCTAGGTGGATGGACTGAGGCCGCGGCATGGCCCTGGTGGTGTGTTCAAATGCTCATGCATTTTGTAACATCTACTACATTTGTGTATTGTCTTAAAAAGAGCTACCAACATTACATAAGCTTTAGGCCCTGCAAAACCTGGATCTGCATCTGCCAGACTATTGTAGGGTTCGTGCTAACCTTTCCCCTCCCTCGGAGTCTTCAAAATGGTTTCATGCAAAAGATGTACCATATGATCATTCTTTCTGAGGCTTAGAAGATCCTCCTTAGAGAATGTTGTCGTCTTTTATCAGAGAGAATGCTGTTCAAACCTAAGCCTCCTTGCCTGGAATTACAGCCATGCCCAGGCTCCCCCTGAAAGGCAAAGGGTGGAGCCAAAGCCAACACCTTGTTTGTCTTTTAGACACAGCATACAATAGTTTTCCTAACCCCTGTTAAAATCCACAGTCTCAGATTAGAACCTGGGTCATCCAGCTCACCTGCCTCCTTCTCTAGTCACAGGGAACCTAGCCCTGCTCCAATCTGGATTCTTCCAGCTCCGTGGTTCTTAGGCAAACATCAGAACCCCATCAGAGGAGGTATTGAAACAGAGATTGCCAGGCGTCCCCCACAGAGCCTCTGCAGGTCTGGGTAAGACTGAGATGAGTGCCTGTCCAACACGTTGCCTGGTGATACTGATGCTTCTGGTCCAGTGTCCAAACTTCTTGCTGTAGATGAGATAAAAGCTGGAGGTGAACATGTTGCTTGGGAGCACGGAACCCAGGTCCCCCCACTTGCAGCCTTTGTCCTGGTCCATCTGCCTGGGCCTTTCATATCTATCGGGCAACCTCCAGGGACACCAAGCAACACCTACCAGCAGTTATCCACGAGGTTGTGCCAAGAGTCACACATCTTAAGATGAAACTGACATTACGCAACCATCAGGAATGAAATCTAGGCATCTTTAAGACTAAAGGGCAATAAATCTCTATTACTACCATCAGATTGCCATTTATAATCAATTCTGTGGGATTGAAAAGAAGTTACAAAAATATCTTTCTGCTAAATCCACCCCTACACCTACTATATCACCTAATATATAAGCGTCTTTCTCCCAAGATATTAAAGTGATTTTCAAATGTTTAAAAATATAGTGGAGAGGCCCCAGGCGAGGACATTTAGGAGTTGGTAGAAGTAGCTGAGGCCACCTGCTGTCTGGCTGTGGTTCGCCTTTCGCTCCCTAACCCCTTTCTGATGCTGCCCAGCAAAGCAGGAAGAAACACCAGGTGAGGAGAAGGCCCCACAACTAGGCCAGGGATCATGTCAATCTCTTCCTAGCACTGCAAGTTCAAGCCTGAAAACCTGTCCTTTAATGCCAAGGCTCCTTGGGGATGCCTCCCACCCACTACTACCCCATGACTTAAGAGAAACTCTGGGGACAATGGAGGGAAGGACCACAAACAGGAAGCAGTCCATCCGTGCACAAAGGGAATTTCTCCATCCTGTCCTCCCTCATGTTGCGGCTGCTGCCAGCTCCTGCTGCCCCTCCTGCTTTCCTTGCTGGGTGGAGGAAGCCTGCCCTGTGGAGAGCCTTTGGCAGTCTCGTCTGGAAGGGACTGATTTCACATCCCTCTCAGTCCGGAAATCCAATCCCTGGCCTGAGAATCCAGGAGGCTGGCTAGGCTCCTGCCACTGGCTTTCTGTCCCATCTGTCCTCTTTCCCACAATGTACTCCCACAGTCAGGCCAGGCCCACATGCTTGCTGCTGAAGGACAGCCCTGGTTTTAAGCACTCCCCTGACCTTCCATTGCTCCTTTCAGAAAATGAAACACAGACAACCCAGCATCCAAATTGATAAACTGTTTCTTCTCCTTCCCCTCCTAATTAAATGGTGTCTAATAATTGTTCCATAAAAGCAGATTTAGTCACCATTTGAAAATCCTCTCTCCTAGCCCATTGTAGGGAGCAACTGCCAGTAGCACTCAAGATACAGTTCCTTTTTTTTTTAATATATTTTTTCATTGTATATGGACACAATGCCTTTATTTTTTTATGTGGTGCTGAGGATCAAACCCAGTTCCTCACACGTGCTAGGCAAGTGCTCTATCATTGATCTACAACTGCAGCCCCAAGATACAGTTCTTGAAATGAGATGTTGGAGAATACCATCAAGAGACCTGCATGTGCCGCACGCCAAGAGTTTCGTGTGCCCAGAGGGCGTGGTGTCTGCCTTGCTGAGGGCTCTCCTGTGACCCGCCACCAACATTCTCCCTCCCCTGTACAGGGAGCCTTTGTCACACATTCTTAGACCTCTCAGGCTTTCTCCTGTCAGATCAGGCTCCTATTGCAGTAGCACCCACCCTTGTCCTCTTTGATGCACCCCTCTCCTTCACCAGACCATGAGTAACTAACTGAGCCATGTAACAACCGAGTCTAAGCTGTGGGCCTGTGTTGGGATGAATCTGCTTGTGTAGGGGCTTGTAATATTTATAATATATCCATGGTATAAACATTTTCTCCAGCTCCCAAACTATGCTAGATATTGTACACAGCATTTAAAAAGTTGTAAGCCCTCCCTGCCAGGAGTGTGCGTACTGCTGATGGATGCAAAACAGAGAAAGTATTTCCATACTGCTAGAAATGTTAAAGGCGATTTTCCTATTTAAAGGTATGTAATTACCTTTAAAACTACTGGAAAGTCTAGTTCTTCATGTCCGAGGCCTCAGATGCTACAGAAATGAATAAATATCATTGCTATCTTTTATTTATTTATTTACGTTTATTCATTCTACTATCTTTCCTATTCCCATCCCTCCTCCCTTTTCTTCATTCCCTATTGTCTAATCCAATGTACTTCTATTCTTCCTATCCATCCCCCCGCCTATTCTTTGTCAGCATCCACATATCAGACAGAACACTTGGCCTCTGGTTTTGGGAATTGGCTTATTTCACTTAGCATGATAGTCTCCAGGTCCATCCATTTGCCAGCAAAAGTCATAAAGTCACTCTTTTTTATGGCTAAGTAATATTCCATGGTGTATATATACACCACTTTTTCTTTATCCATTCATCTGTTGAAGGGCACCTAGATTGGTTCTACAGCTTAACTTTTGTGAATTGAGATGCTGTAAACATTAATGTAGCCGTGTCACTATAGTATGCTGATTTTAAGTCCTTTGGGTATAGACCAAGGAGTGGGATAGCTGGGTCAAATGGTGGTTCCATTCCAAGTTTTCTAAGGAATCTCCATACTGCTTTCCAGATTGGTTGCACCACTTTGCAGTGCCACCAGCTATGTATGAGTGTACCTTTTCCCCCACATCCTCACCAACATTTATTGTTACTTGTATTCTTGATAATTGACATTCTGACTGGAGATTGAATCTCAGTATAGTTTTAATTTGCATTTTTCTAATTGCTAGAGATGGTGGACATTTTCATGTATCTGTTGACCATTTGTGTTTGTTCGTCTATGAAGTGCCTGTCTTGTTCCTTTGCCCATTTATTGATTAGGTTATTTGTTTTGTTTTAGTTTGTTTTTGTTTTTTGGTACTAAGGTTTTTGAGTTCTTTATATATACTGGGGATTGATGCTCTATCTGAGGTGCAAGTGGCAAAGATTTTCTCACGTTTGTAGGCTTTTTCTTCACGTTCTTGATTGTTTCCTTTGCTGTGAAGAAGCTTTTTAGATTGATACCATCATTGCTATCTTCTAAAGAAGTCAGAAGGCTTACTAATGCTTACTAATGCCCTGAACCATGGGCTAACATTTTAAAAAGAAAAGGTCAACATAGTTGAATGATTAATTAAGTTTAGGGCCAGGACACTCCAAGTCCTGTGGTTGTGAGATGTAGGGCTCTCCCATGGTACACCTGTAGGCCTGTGTCCCAGCAGAGAGCCACAGGGAGAGAGCCACAGGGGAGGCGAACCATCCGAGTCTAAGCTGTGGGCCTGTGTTGGGATGAATCCACTTGTGTAGGGGCTCAATAAATCTGCCAGTTGGCCACTGGAGGAGGAGAAAACAGGGGCAGAGCCTAGATAATTCCTCCACCTTTTTAGCTGCCTATTGATTTTGCTCATATGTGCTTCAGGTAACAAATTTTCAGACAGTTTAGACACAATTTAAGAGGACAAGTATGGATTCACACCACTTCGTTTAGATGTTTTCAAAGTTTTTGGTTTTTTTTAAGGACCTGAGATCCTTTTCATGGGATCTTTAGGGGGCTTACTGCTTACTTGAAATCTCAGAAAGGACTTGTTGCGGGGGGGGGGGGGGGCGCAGAGAACCAAACAAGCTGCCTTTGTTTGGGTGGCAGAGCTTGTCTGAGAGTGGGAGAGAGTCTGGGATTTGCTCTGAGCATTGTTTCAGGGATTTGCCTCCCAGAACAAGTGGGACTTCAGTAGATGCACAGGGGCCCACCAAGCTGTGTTTTTGCTCTCGGGCCATTTAAAGAAAAAGGTATAAACCTGCTTAGGAACTACCCAGTGTTCTTCAGGGTAGTTCTGCGACTTGATGCATTAACCACCCAAACAAAAAGTGTTCCTGTGCATCCTCTCCGAAGTGGAAGGATGAGACACTGTTGGCTTCTCGAATAGAAATATAGGGGCATGAACTACCCACGGCCTACAAAACAAAGCAACACGTTCTGTTTATATGTAGGAGTTTGGCTGTGTGGTCAGTCAGATGACAATTAAATCATCTTCCTTGTGGTCAGCAAGGAAGCCTGGCGCGGTGGCACACGCCTGTAATGCCAGCACTTTGGGAGGCTGAGACAGGAGAATCGCGAGTTCAAAGCCAGCCTCAGCAATGGCGAGGCGCTAAGCAACTCAGTGGGACCTTGTCTCTACATAAAACACAAAATAGGTCTGGGGATGTGGCTCAGTGGCTGAGTACCCCTGAGTTCAATCCATGGTACCAAAAATCCCCCCAAACAAACAAACAAAAAAGCAACAACCCTGCAGTGTGCTATTGCACCGCAGCTCCAACACTTTCCGTTCTGGGAGAAAACATGTGCTCAGCACGGGCCCCAGCCTTGCCTGGGATCAGTCCATGTTCATTACTCAACTATTCACACATTCTCGTTCTCTCAATGTAAGCACTTCCTTCCATTGTGAGAAAGTTTATTAATAACTAATGTAACAATGAGGATGCCAGCTATCTGACATCTCTCCCTACAGAGAGGTGATCTGATAGGCGTCTGCCAGCTTTGTGCTCATAGCTCAAAATGGACTTGCCCAGCACTGGTGTAAATCACACGATGGTTTTTGTTTTGTTTTTCTTTTTGCTTCTGCTCTGTCTCCTTCCTGTATCTTTTTCTGGCCTTTTAAAGTTCACCTAGCACCAGTAGCCTGTTGCCTCTTCTTTGGGGTCTAACAATGGACAAGATTCCAGGGGCCTTAATTTTGGTCATGACCTCAACTCTGCCACTGGGCACAGCCTGCCACACAGTGCCAAAGGAATTGGGCTGCCAGCATGTGTTTATGCTGGACTGTGTAACAGTGAGGCCTGGGAAAGCTCTTTCTGTGGAATGGATGTTTCTGGACTCACTTGAGCAGGACTGGCCTGAGTTAAAATTGAGGAGACAGAACAGTTACCTCTTCTGCTCCTGTTTTAGAAAAAAACAAAATTAAAAACTAATAAAGTCACTTATGGGAAAAAAAATAAAATAATTTAATATAAAAAAAAAAAAAACTAATAAAGTCACTTATACAGCTGTATTTATGCCCTGAGGTATTACTTGTATAGGAATTTTTGTCTACTCAAAAGAACTGGGACAGAATGACAGTATGTAATCTAAACGAACAACTTTCTGATGAAGAGATTTTAAAGAGTGGAGAAGAAATCCCACTGTCACCTCAGGGACATTTCTCTGTTCCCATTGAAGCATGTTTTCTGTTTGACTTCCCCTTTCCTGGGAGTATAGAATAAGTATCACTGGTATTTGCAGTTTGTATCCAAACCTTCATATTGTAATAGAACAACGATTCTAGAGCCAGAAAGGTCAGCTCTTTGTTTCCCAATGTAAGAAATAGAAACTGTATGAGCTGGAAACAGTTATTGCAGGTAGATATTTTATTTGCTACTGTTAATTTTTTAAATTGACTATTCAATTCTTTGTGTCTGTCTCTCTGTCTGGGTCTCCCATCCCCTTTCTCCCCCAACTGTCCTTTTAAATGACATTTGTACTCTTTACCTTTTGGTAAAGTACCACTGAGGCATGCATGGACTCTCTCTGGAGAATAAAGCCATCCCAGAGACTCCCAGCCGCCATCAAAATGTGCTTGCCTTTGAAAGAGCTTCGCTGGCAGCACTCTCTGAACTATTTTATTTCTAAAATGCCTAAGTCTGATGGAAAGTTTTCCAAGCATGCATTTTTCATGTTAAAAATCACATTAAATTCACTGAGACAATCCCTAGAGATACCTCGTGGATCCTGCCATTTGCAATGTGGCATTATTTCACAGGGTCTCTTAGGAATCTTTGATGTAAGGAATTGATCCTTGAGGATTTGTCAGGGAAATAAAATATCTCTTTATCATAAAGGAGAGTTCAAACCTTTTCCCCGTATTTATTCCTGGATATCTGCCAGAACTTTCCCTTACAGCTTTTAGGGATCTGCTGAGAATATGCTGTCTTCGTTGTGTTTTATTTTTATATTTTTTTAAATTTTGTACTCCTGAGGCCTAAATAAACAGATTGTCATTTCTCCCCTTACTTTGAGGACAACAGATTTCTTGCTTTTGGAGGGCACTGTTTAGAATTTCCCCTCCTTCCAGAGAGGAAAACACCCTTTCTGCTCTCTGGAATCAGTGGCTGCTCATCAACATCCCATCTGAAAAACACATGAACCAGTTCCTGACTGGTTCCTCGGCAGGATGCTCACTCATATCCGGTGCCAAGTTGCCCACCTGGGATATTTGGAACAATTGGATCAGATTCTCCATTACAGCTGAATGAGGAGACCCTTCCATGAGTTGGCCACCAAGAAGAGAGCTGCTGTTGCTGCTGGTATCCCTCCACATCTGGCCCTTCCATATGTAGCTGCCCAGTGGCCTGATCTCTGGGATTCCCAGCTGGAAAATGGGAAACTAACAGTGACAGAGTCAGCGACTCTTAAGGTCCCCAGTAACATTGTAGTGTCAGCTAGTTATCTCAAAGATTTCCAGATTCTCTCTGAAAATGACTTTCTAACTTTGACCAAAATCACTCAGTCCCTCTCTGGCCCTGTTTAGATAGCAGTTCTCTTCTTTATGGTCAGCTCTCTTTCTTCTCCCCATCGGCCAGATTATTTCAATAAGATCCTTTGGATTAGGATTGAAATGTGATCATAAAATAGCCAAAGTCAAAACATGATATTTTCAGCCTCCCATCATTCACATATATTTTTACTGAGCACCAACTAGGAGGAAAGTTTTGCTGCTCTAACCCAATATCAGTTTCCCTGGCAGCAAACTGGAGAGAGGCTTCACCTCAGAGAGTGGGGGTGATTTGCAATCCAGGCTGATCATCCTGATAGCTCAAGGGCTGTGGGTTCCACCTTCCCTGGCAATGCTATGCAGCTTTGCTTGTCTTCTGCCTCCTCCTAGTGGGCAATTGAGAATTGGAAGCATGGCTGCTCTTCCTGTCCCCCCTATACCACCTATACAAGATGCTCCAGAGAGTTCTGTGCTTTATTGACAGATCTGAAGAGCACCTTGGCTCCACCTTCTCCTACATCTTGGTCCATGCAGTACTACAGAAAGAACCTAGGCTCAGGAAGCAGATGTAATGGCTTGCTACTCCAAGTCACCATGGCAATCCAGCAGTGACCAAGGCAGAAAGCCACCTTCATGGAGTTTCCATTAGAGGGACAAAACAGGTTACACAGCCAAACTGAAATCTGGGTTCTGCCTTCCTGTCACTTTGCACCCTGATGACCTTTTCTATAAACAAGAGGACAGTGTTTCTGTGATGATCAATGGAGCGTTGCATGTAGGACGCTTCTGTTTAGCAGTTCTAGAAAAGCTCCTCCTGAGCTTTCCAAATTGGTAGGGCCACAGTGGTTGTACACTACTAGCATTCCACATTTCCTTGCTTGTCCACCCATTGTTCTTCCCCTTTTACATTATGGGGCTCTCTGAAATTGGGGCGCCAACTCCTCATAAAAGCCAGGAACACTTTCTAATAAAAATAACAGCTGCTATTCATGTAGCACTTAATATGTCCTGAACTCTCTTCTAAGCATCTTCCAAGCATTATCTTTTAATTCTTCCAACTTTTAAAAACGTCCTGTTTTCTTCTCCATCTTACATGGGAGGAAATTGGGACTTAGAGAGGTCATGCAACCTGCTCCAATCCTGGAGCTAGTGAGTAACAGCACCAGAACGCACATCCAAAACTGTTAACCCTAAGCCACAGACGGCAGACTTCTGCCTTAGGAGGGTACAATGCCAGTTTGTGTTTTCCAAAGAATATTCAGAACTCTTTCCTATGAATTTGAGTGTGGCTTGGTGCTAAGTGTTCATGTATTAGGTATATTTTTCAAAACATTTCTGTCTCCTGTTTTTCTTTGGGCTCCTGCACCAACTTGGTCAGCCCTTTCCAAGCAGCTCTTGGCTACTGGATTTTAATCTATGAATTTTGAAATCTGACTCTTCAGTACAGTAAAGATGTTCCATCCACCTTTCTACTTCATTATTCTACTTCATTATTCAGTATTTGTGTGTGTGTGTGTGTGTGTGTGTGTGTGCGCGCGCGTGCTGGAGATTGGACCCAGGGCCTCATACATGCTAAGCAGGTACTCTTCTACTTAGCCACATCCCCAGCCCTTCATTAATCTTAAAGAAAACTCAGATTAAACTCTGTTTAGCATTCAAGTTTACAAATATTTGCTTTGGCCTGTTGATAAGAGGAAGAAATAAATCCTTTAGGCACTGGTTGATAATTACACATGCTCCTGGAGGCTATGGCGGTAACTGAAATGAGAACAATTGGCAGAATGCTTGTCTTTCCTAGAGGTTTGGATGACAAAGTAACATGGCTAGTGGCAAAAGGGGGCTCCTGAGTAAGTTGTTTATTAAGTAGTAGGTTCTTCATGTTTGGGTGAATCTTGGAAATTAGTCAGTTGGGCACTGCATAGATAGAAACGTGATGGCCCTGAGACTTTATGATGTTTAGCAGCAGATACTTGGTGAAAATCCAACTGTCTATTCTACAAGTCACTGCCCCTTCAAAGAGATCAGTTTTATGTCCTTGTGTCATTTCTAAGGGACTAAACATAGAGCCTTGGGGAGGGTGCATGCGTGTGTTCCAGTAACTGGCAGTGGATGGAGCATAGGAACGCAGAGCTTCCTTCCATTCCCCGAATCCAGGTCTGATTTGAAATTGCTTCTAGAACCATGTTCTGTGTGCTCTTGAACCTTTCCCATATGAGACTCCCATTGACCTGAGCCCTGAGGCTCCTCCCTGACTCGGTTTCTTCCTAGAGCTGTCAGTTGAGGGGACTAAAGTGACCAGCCACAGAGTAACTCTGCCCTCTAGGTCCTGCCTAAATTGCTGGCTTCTTTCCTTCTTGTTAGACCAACAATCTCATTCAGGGAGGCCTAGGAGGCATCTGTGGAGGAGGCAGGCGCCTGGTCAGCATCACAGAGCAGTGTGGGCTCCTCTGGATGCCCTCCGAGCTCTCTCTGTGGAATTGTTACTGGGCAACTGGCCACTTCTTCTCATAGTGGCCATGTGTGCCTAATGGCAGGCCACCACTCACAGGCTCAGATTACACAGGCTCTGACAATAGAGCAATGGTGAGCCCTCAAAGCCCTTGTCCCAGAACAGTGGATTTCCTTTCAAGACAAAAGGTAATGGGATATCTTTTCAAATGCATTCTGACAACCCACTCCTGAGACGCATTAATGTGGAGCTGCTCTGGCTTCATGGATGTGAAGACCCCATGAACCCCTGAATCTCCTTGACTCCATCCCCACCTTCATCTGCTGCAGTCCCTAAAGCATATCTGCAAACCCAAGGGGTCAAGAAACATAGTTTAAAAATACTGCCTACACCTATATTACACCTTTCTACAGGCGAGCTTTGGAGCCCAAGTCCTGCAGTGAAGTCCTTTTCATTGACCAGTCCCTCCTTGAGCAACAGGGAGGAAGTAGTTTCAAAGATTTGTCTAATTCTACTAAGGGGGTATATGTGAGGTGTGTGCTGAATGTACACTGGGTGGAGGGTTCACCTATCCCAGACACAGTGCTAAAAGCTACATAGATATTCTCTCACTTGGTCTTCACTACAAATTCAGGAGGACGGGTAACTTGCCATTCTAGTTACACAAACATCTAGTGAATAGTTTAGACTTCATCAAGTCCAGATGTGTTTTACCTTCTACTCAGCTATCCAGTAACCATCACGACCAGGGCAGGCTGGTTCAGTTGCTTCACAGGGATTTCACCTAGGACTCAGGCTCTGTATCCCTCCTGAAGGAATTTCCAGGCTAAAGGTGTGCAACAGAGCCAGCCAGCACTAGTGCTGCCAGCTACATACAGAGAAGGACTCTGGAACCATTTAACCTGCCAAGGCTCTCTTGCCCATCTTCTGTGGATTTGGTATTAAGGCTGTTGATTATAAATAATAGCAATCTAGGTAGCATTAATGAGCCCTGAAACTCAAGGCCAGTTCATAACTAATCCCATAACTAGAGACCCAATTGTCCAAAAATTGTGTGCTTTCCTTCCCAGAATTCAATGTTGTTATGATTTTTGCTATTCTTGAACATAGCTAATTCTTAGATTTGACTTACTAAATCATCATTTCCTATTGAGAGGGTAGGCAGGGGTGAAAGGGAAAACAGTGAATTTTTCACTTAAGCTAGAAATCCTTTAATCTTCTTGGATCCAAGTTTCCCTGGGCCTGTTTTTTAAATTTGAAATCTGACTTCCTTCCCAGTATTATTTTACATTCTTAATAATTTTTTAGATGATGGAACAGAGAGTACCTCATTAAATCTTCCTGTATCTTCAGATGAGATTGGTGACTATTACTAAAAGAACCAGATTAAGATTTATTATAATGACTTAGGCATGTTGCTTGAGGTGGATGTAGACTGGAGAGAGTTTAGCGCTGATAAGCACAGGCCAGTTGACTTATGAAGGTAGAAAAACAGACCCATTTCAAACAGGGAGCCTGCAATAGTATCCAGTGATGTGTTACATGAGTGTGACACCGTGTGGATTTAGTGTATGAGAACCATGAGGTAATAGAGTCTCACTCGGTGAGGATCAGCTTTTGCTTGCGTTTGCTATTGAATGTGGAAACTTGCAGCTGAAGCATGTCAAAATCCAGAAGTGGGTTACAAACGTAATTCAAAGCTTGGAAAGCAGCTTCACTAAAGGAACAATTTACTGGCACTCTTTTTTTTTACTAAGATGGGTCACAACTTAAGTATAGCACCCAAGTATATGATGGACAATGTTTATTTGCTTGTTTGTTCATTCAAACATATATATTTGCTTCTGTAGAGCAGTAAAGATGGTATGCTCCTGCAGTGATAGGTCTTCTCAATTTCAAGCTCAAAAGGGCTGGGGAAAGAAAAGGACAAAGCCCAGGTTAGAGTCAAAATGTACTTAGATAATGAGGGTTCTTCATTCTTAGGAGTGTAAGAGTCTAGAAGTGTGGTTACCTGGGGTAATATGGATGAGTCTCCTGCTCATGGACTTTAAATAAAAGAGTTAGTATATTTGGGTGGATGATTTGATAGCAGTACTATTTGATGCAAAAGTATAGAAGTCTTTCCTAGCCTTATGATTCTGCACCACCTTGTTTTAACATTGAAAGAAACCAAAGCGAATCAGTCATTAATTCTGGAAATTCTGATTGGATCATTCTTGAATCTGTCACATGGTCACTGAACTATCCAAAAATGTCGATGTTTCATATGGCGATATAATTCCTATTCCTTCCCCTGCCCAGTCCTGCTGGGATTGCATTGATTATATTTTTTAGTTCATGACAAATTGACATCTTTTAAAACATCAACTTTCTAATCCATAACCACAGAATATATATTTATTTAGGTCTCCATTTTTTCCAAGCAGTGTATTATAATTTTCACTTGCAAGGTCTTTCTTATCTTTAATTAGATTAATGTCTCTAAGCATTTGAAGTGGTTCGATGCTATTGTCAAAAGTATGGTCTGAACTCTTAAATCCATGCCTAATAACATGAGTCCATTTCTAATAGTTCTGCTTACCATTGGCAGAAGGGAAAGAATATTCATCAGTTTATCCTTTTCCAAGGTAGAAAAAGTCTAATAATAGCTTCACTGCAGGAAACCTATTTCTGGACCCAAACATCACAGCCCAGAAATTATTCTTTTGGTCTAACTAAATTCTCTGGTTGGCATTTTAACTTATTTTCCTTTTATTTGGTTCACAGTTTGCCTTCTATGAAGTTTTCATATATAGCAGCCTGCTCTTTGAATCATCATGCAGATATTCCATCCAGGAAAGCTTGTAAAAATATGTATAATTTCTATTAGGAAGGAATTTGCTCGAGACACAGTATTAAGTTAAAAAAAAGATAAAATACTCGTTTTATTTTTAAATAAATGTGCTTAGAAAAAAAGATCAAAAGAAAATGCAAAACTGTGGTCATCTCTGGCTGATGAGTTTACCGGCTATTTTTCATTCCTGCCTACATTTTCAAAATTTTTATGATTAAATAGGCATGATCTTCACACTAAGCCAAAAATAAATTAATTAAATAACAATAAATTAAAATCAGCATTTTAAGTGAACAAAAGAAAATTTAAGACATAAAATTAATGGCTTAAACTTTATTTTTCCCCTTCATTGTGTAAACTATGTTAAAATTTGCTGATAAGAGTAAAACAGGTATGTGACATATCATAAGATAATTGAGAAAGACAAACTTCTTTTTCAGGGAATCAATTTTCCTTTACATGCCTCTGACTAGTTATATATTCCATGCACTGCTGGAATCTACTGAGGCACGGAACTCCGAGCACCTGTTTTATTTCCGACTCCCTTGATTCCTGGGATAAATCCCATATCCACAGCGTGGGCTCCAGTTAAATTCATTAGTAGTCCAGATGTGTGTCCTCCTGTCAGCTGGCCTAGTAACCCTGCTGTTTATTGACAGGTTCTCAGGAATCAGATAGCTCTCAGTCAGCCAAGAAAGATATGCTGGCCGCCTTGAAATCCAGGCAGGAGGCTCTGGAGGAAACCCTACGCCAGAGACTGGAGGAACTGAAGAGGCTCTGTCTCCGGGAAGCTGTAAGAGTTAAATCTGTGTTGTCTGGGACATCGTTGCTCTTAAATATGGACCGAAGGCAAGGATAGGAATGATGCAGAGAGCCTCCCAGGGAGGGCTCTTACTAAGGTTAGACACATCCACACCCCCATGATGAGCTTTGTCAGAAACAGCTAGAGCATGTGGGGGGAGACCATCAGCAGGTCAGGCTGGTGTTGGCAGACCCCACCAGGGCCCAAGTGAAAAGTCATGCCAATAGTCCCTTATCTGTGCATGGTACACTTCAGTTTATAAAGCACTTCCTTGTGTGACATTACCTTATTGAATATAATGACTTGCCACCACCTTCCCAATATGTCGTGCTTAGATTTATTATCCAGGCACCTTGTGCTTCCTTTGAGGATATTTCAAGTTCGTCTTTGGACAACAGGAAGCATCATTGGGGGTTGACAGGGAAGCCAGGATGTCCCTTAAGATGTACCAGTAATCCTCTTGAAACCCCATGATCTGCTATTTCTTTAACTCTTTTATTTTAAAAAATAAAATCTTAGCCTAGTGATATGTTTAAATTCTATGTAAAGCAATGTCCCCTCAAGCCTCTGTGCTGGTCTTAATTTTCAGAGGCATGTAGTCTCCTGCAGTCCACTTCTGTATTTGCTGAAACGTCCATCTCTACCTTAGGAGATGGTGAAGGCAGTCATGACTCTCTGCTAGCAGAGTTTGAGACTTCATTTTTTAGCATAATACACATTGCTGGGCACGTGTGGGCGCAAAGACTTGCACATGGACACAGTGTGGGGGCTGCTCTCCTGGGAGTGCTTGTGCTCCACGTAACTCCCGGAAGAGAACTGTTGGTAAACAGTTCCGAACAGGAAGTATAAAGAGGTTCCCAAACAAATTCTGAGAGACTTAGTGTTTCTCTCCCCCAAATAATAATGCCTTGCAGCAGGAAGAATGAAACAAGGGCCACAGAGTGAGATCACATTACACTTCAACTTGGCTTAATTATGGTCTGGATTGATTTAAACCAGGGCCTGCTCAAAGCAGAACCACATTAGCACAAATCCATTGCAAATCTTAGGAAAGCACTTGGCCTGGTTGGCGGAATGTGCTATGTGATACTGTTAATATTAGCAACATTTTTATAAAGAATATGCTTGAAGGATTGAAAAATATGGGTTTTGGTGTCTGCTTTTAATAATTTGTAAAGTCTTGTTTTGTTTTTAAAAAAGGAAAAGTCACTTAGTCCAGCAGGGAGTCCACATTCGAAAATGTAAGAAAGTGTCAGGGCGAGGTTCTTGTGCAATTAAGGTCTCACTGTGTCTCCTAAAACACAAGCAAAATAAGGAAAACAAAGCTTCCACTTTTTACATTTTTTTTTTTTTAAACAGAACTCAAGCAGAAGAAAGAGCCCAACAAGAAGTCAGTGTGTGTTGCTTCAGCCACCATACCAGTCTCTTAATGCATCTGTAGAAAAGGGCTGACTTCCTGGGCTTACATAGGGCTCCCCCTCAGCTCAAGCCTTGTGAGGAACTGTTTGACCCTAGGGAGCAGGGCAGCCAGAATGGAGTAGACTGGGAGCTTTTGGCAGAATATAAAGAAAGGAACCAAGCCGAGGCCCCATAGCAGTGCCTTAAATTACTGCTCCACCATGCGGCTCTGGTTACGAATGAAATGAGATTAAATATCTGGAGAATCAAGACCTTGACTCCTGTACCTTCAAGCAGATGGTGAAAAATCAGTAGCCTCATTTTAAAAATATATTTTAAAACCACAAACACTTTAGAGTTATAAATCCATGGCAATGCTAACAACTTTCCTCTCCCTTTTATAAGTTTCAAGGTACAAGAAAGAAAGTCCTAACAATATAAATCTCTCAGAAGATTGTATTATTTATAGGCAGACTTTGAGGGGAGCAGATGAAAAAAGTTGCTGAATAAACACATAGCTCCTTGGGAGATATTTGAACCACATTTTTAAAAAAGAAAGAAAAGAACAGGGGAGAATGTTGCAGAGCAGTACATACTCAAATAGTTCGCCATTGTGCTCCGAAATGCTTACAATGAGGAATGTCCAAGGGTCGATGTGGGTTTTCCCGCCATTGGACCATCAGGCCTGGGCTCCCGGCACAAAAGCTATTTATTTGGGTGATAGGGGTCCTGAGAAGTCGCTTCTGGGCTCCTCTTTATCAGAGCAGCACCCTGAGCCTTTGTGCAGCGTCTGCATTGATTTGGGGCTGCAGAGCCAGAGCTGGGCTTTGCCTGAGCATGTCTACTTTGCCAGCCTTTTCCCATCTCTGAGTGACTTCTGGAAGCTTCTGCCTGGCCTCCATGGTCTGTTGCTGACTCCAGCTGATCTTTATTCAGCCCAGGTGTAACACACTAACAAAGCCTAATTATACTCCTGAATTGTACCTCAGATCTCCAGCTTTGCCCCAGGATTCCTGTCACTATGAGGGACTGGCAACTAAAGTCACTGTCATTGTACTCACAACAGTTAGCTTTCCAGAGCCCCAAATACACATAGAACAGGTTTATTTAGTAGCCTAATAAAATAGATGGTATCTAGCCTGAGTGGAATAATTATTCTCCATAGTCAGTTTTTAAAATTATGTAATAATGCACTTTTCTGGAATTTACCATATAGATATTACTCCTCTTATAAAAAACTCATTTGAAAGAAATTTTAAACTTAGATCTGAAAGGAAATGTTTGACACAAGGGCTTAGAGTAGAAGGACATGAAAAGTTCTGTGACTACTGCTTACTAACTCTGTTGCCTCTCCTGGCACATGATGGGCACACAGGATATGCTTGAGAGCTCCGCAAATGAATGAAACTGGAATATTACAAAAGTCAATAGAACTTTTGTTTACTTGACGGAAATTGATTTTTGAAGAAAAAAAAACTTCGCAAAGTGCATCAGTTCTGTAAGGAAGGGGGACTTGCAAAAACGTTCTAAAAGAGATGGGATTTCATTTCATGAGCTCTTGTTTGGCATAGTGCTTAATGCTCACGTCTGTGATCTGTGCGTTGCAGTGTGTGCGTGTGTGTGCGTGTTTTAGAGAGGAAACAAGCCTGTACTCTACTCTGGCTCCTAATCGCTCCACATGCCATTTCACGTATGCAGGAGCTCACCGGCAAGCTGCCAGTTGAATATCCCCTGGATCCAGGGGAGGAACCGCCCATTGTTCGAAGAAGGATTGGCACAGCCTTCAAGCTGGATGAACAGAAAGTCCTGCCCAAAGGAGAGGTGCGTTCTTCCTTGCTGGTGTTGGAGTTCCTCGTGTTGGTCTTATTTTTCCCATTAGCTAGAGACTCCCGGGTTCTCAGTAACTTCATTGCTATCCAAGGCCAGCATCTTCACTTTCACCTTGACTTGAGTAAGCGGGTTAGTAGGTATGTGGCTTCCTGAGGTAGGATGAGTTGGTTTGCCTTTCGGATTTCTGTTAAAGTTGTTGAACGCTATAGACCTTTCAAAAGTGGCTTAGATAAGTTTGGGGAGAACATTCCAATGGTGCTCATGTATACTTGTCTTTTCAATGTTTTCCCAGTCCTCTGTTGCTCAGAGCCATGCCTAATCTGATCTGTGGAAGAAAACACCAAAGAGGAAGGGACACAGGTGGTGTCTACCATTGCAAGGGGCTCATGGGCTAGAAAAAAACAATGAGGGTGTGCTTCATGTGGTTCTAATTCACTTCATTTCTAAAATCACCACAAAAACATGAACAGGTCACTGAGTCTGTCCAGTGGGTCTGTCCTCACTTGCCTGTGTTTGGATAAGCCTTATTTCAGTACATATTTTTATCCTCTTGGAGCTGAATACTAATGGAGGCAGAGGTAGAAAATTCAGAGTTAGGTAGAAAACAAAAAAAGTGTCAAGTCTTCAGCTGGGTAGTAAGTATTCAGCTTCAGTCCAAGAGAAATGAAAGGCCAGGTATACCTTCAAGCCTCAGGGTCATATTCAGGAAATGTCTTCCCAAGTTTATTCTGAATATAACCCTGAGAGGGACCAAGTGCCCTGGAGCCCATGTTGGAGACACTCCTGAGACATGCAATTTCAGATCCCTGGGAACCTGGTGCTTTATCCAAAATGAAAGCTCAACCAGGCCTCTTCCTCTTCTGTAAAATGACATTCATAATGCCAATTTCCTTGGGTTGTTACTAGGATTAAATGAGATCATACATGAAAAACATGGCACGCAATACTTAGTGTCTGCTTGATGCTCAACCAATATCTGTTGCTCACAATGGAGATGAAATGTCAGAGAAAAGGCATGATTTAGGAGACTCTCTGACCAGGTGTATTTTAAATCCTGGTGGTCATTAGACTTGCCTCAAGAATTTCACCTCCCCTTGGTGCTGGGCAGATACCTGGCACTTAAACTTTAAAAAGTGTCCCCAATTTTAGTGAGTGTCCTATACCCCAGTGGGCATCCCCTGGTTCCACTGTGGCTTTTTGCACTTGTCAGGGAAAGCTGACTTCCGTGCCCTGAGAACTCCCTTACCTGTCCCTGCCCATTGTCTTTCCTAAACGTATAAAAGGAAACTGTACAGAAGCAGAATTCAGGAGAGTTCCCCCAGAAAGGGAGAGACCCTTCTTGGCTCTGTCACTACTCCAGTTTCTCCTGGAAATGTGCTTTGCTTTCCTGTTCATATAACCATTTGCACAGAGTGGACATCCAGCCTTGTACTGTTTTAGTTTAAGTATCGAGATTTGTCCTGGGTTCCCACAAAACTCAGGGTCAGTGTCTTGGACCAGGACTATTGTAACCACCTGGGAACAGCTGTGCTTGGTGGAACTCAATTTCACAGAATGGTCATTGTCCCTGTTTCAAGGCCCCAGGCAGGAGTCCATTTCTGTATCCTCCCTCTGAGAGAACAACTGCAGCCAGCATTTGAAGGATTTGGAAGGAGTTTATTATCCCCTAAATAGTTCCGTTTGGCCTTCACCTTCTCCTCTCACTCCTGGTTCCTGCTCCCTTGAGGCTTCAGTGCTTAAAAGTAAATGAAATCAGGGGAGGAATGTTGGCCTTGGTGGAGGCCTCCAGCCTGGAGCATTGTGCCCAGAAGCAATAGTGTTTTATTGGGCCACCCAATAGAAAAATCTATTGATTCCAGCAAACAAGGCTATCTCCTCCTACTTGGTTAGATCAGTTTCTTTCAGACTTTAGTGTGACTACGGATTGCTTATGGCAAGATTCATGGTCTCCTTGGCCACTTGTAGGTATTGGGAAGAGCCACTGAGGCCTTGGTCATGGGTTTATGAGCTATGGGGTCAGAGAGTCCTCCTCACCTCTCCTGCAGGCTCCTGGGTGCTGCCCAGGCTATTGGAGCCTAGACTAGCGAGACAGCTAGTAGCCCACGATTCCAGAGCTAAGCCTGAACATGTGCTGCTTAGAGCTAGCATGGTTGAAGGGGATTCACTGGGAAAGAGAAGAAACAGAAAAACAGACAAACTGACACTTTGGGGATTCTGCATTCACCCACAAATGTTCACACGTACATGCATGAGCAGCCTCCTTCCTGTTCCTCAGCAGTTGGTGTACATACATCAGCAGAGTAGATGACTCATCCACAGAGAGGCCAGCAGCAAACACTCCATCCAGGGAACAGCATGTTTGGGTCCTCCAGCCACATCTGACATGCAGGACTTCATTTCTCCCAGGACCAGAACTCTGGGGGGAAACTCCTCCCAGCCGAAGGAAGAGATAGAGGTGGGAGGAAGCCAACTACGAAGGAGGAGACCCTGAAATTCATCCAAGGAGCTGGGGAAAAACTCGCACCGCCATGAGTCACTGTGCCTCATGGAGGGTCCTATCGTAGCCTGAGTGGGGCTTCCATGAATAGATAGGTGTGAGAGGGACAGCAGGGGTTTGCAAATACACAGGTGAGTGGGATGTGTCCCAGTTGGGGGGAGGGGGCACAAATATGTGAGATACAGGCACATGTGGGCGAGTGGAAGAGATGCAGATATAAGCAAGCCTCAGAGGAGAAGGGCAGAAGACTCTAGAAATAATGCTGTATCCTATGCCCCAAATGGGAAGGACACGATAGCCAAATAGGCACAAAGGCTTGATGTACATGAAGCTTGTTGGAGGCAGTGGAATTAAGCCAAGCCAACCTTGGGGTGGGGCCTGGGCAAGCGGTCGAGAGGATGGGTGGCTCTCTGCTCAGCATCTCGGACAAGTGTCAGCCATGGCTTTCCCTCCCACAGGAAGCCGAGTTGGAACGCCTGGAACGAGAGTTTGCAATTCAGTCCCAGATTACGGAGGCTGCCCGCCGCCTCGCCAGTGACCCCAACGTTAGCAAAAAACTGAAGAAACAAAGAAAAACCTCTTATCTGAATGCACTGAAGAAGCTGCAGGAGATTGAAAATGCAATCAATGAGAACCGCATCAAGTCTGGGAAAAAACCCACCCAGAGGGCTTCGCTGGTCATAGACGGTCAGTGCCATCCGGCTGCCCCTGCCCACTCCCACAGTAGGCCTCTGTGAACCAGACATTACATCTGTTTATGATCCTAGGCTCATCTCCCTGCATGACCTAAGTGGCTTCTTAGCCATCCTGTGCCTTATTGTCCACCAGTGAAATGATGTGACACCAAGTCACAGTGAACAAGGGCACCATTTGACAGATGAAAGGCATTGTATAAACTGCTTCATTCTCAACTATTGATTCCCCCCTGGGGGAGCCTCCAGCCATAAGGCAACACTTCAGCGCTCAGTGGAAGCTGAGTCCAGTTGACTAGCCCAACCAGTTAGGTTGCTAGCCCAACCTAACTTAGAGCTAGCTCAGGCTCTGCCATTCTCAGGGACCTGACCACCTTCCCCAAGTGTGGAAGGCAAGGTGGATGGGCAGCACTCAGCAGCAGGGTCTCCTGTATTTAAGCAGGCCCTGCAGGCCACCTCCCCCTGCCAACCCTTTGCCCCCATCAAGCTGATTCTGTTGCAGAGGCCTCTTATCAAAAAAGCTGTGGCTTGGGAGGACTAGACTGTCTCCTCAGATTGTGTACAGTGCTTTGAACTCCAATCAGGATTGAGAGTTTGGGTGGCAATGTTTGGTAAATTCTAGAAGGAAATACCATCTCCCCACACAAAGCTATCAACAAACATCAAGTCTCCCCAGCTGTAACAATCTTTTTTTTTAATCAGCACATTCTTAAAAACGCATGTTAAATATTCTTTCATAGTGTATGTATGTTTAAAATACTTCTGCTCACCAGGCACAGTAGCACACACCTGTAATCTCAGTGGCTAGGGAGACTGAGGTGGGAGGATTGCGAATTCAAAGCCAGCCTCAGCAACTTAGTTAGGCGCTGTCTCTAAATAAAATATAAAAAAGGGTTGGGGGTGTAGCTTAGTGGTTCAGTGCCTAAGTTCAATCCCCCGTACCAAAAATAAAATAAAATTGGTAATAATAATAATAATAAATGCTTCTGCTCTAGGTAGGTAGTATAAAGAAGAATAGAGGCTTCCAGAAGCTGGGGGCTGAGGGAAGGGAGGAATCATTACTTAATGGGTACCAGGTTTCAGTTTGGGGAATCAAAATGTAATCCAATCAGAAGATGATTAGCAGTGATAGTTGCACAACAGTGTGAAAGCACTTAATGCCACTAACCAAACAATTAAAATGGTAAATCCAATGTGACTTACATTTTTACCACGATTATATATATGTATCTTCGACCTAAAAACTAGGGAAGCAGTGATGTACTAGAGATTACAGAGGACCAGAGTCAAAGCCCTCTGTCTCCTAGCTGTTTGCATCTGTCAATGAATATTGACAATGAATTCCTAGTGGGGAAGGGAGGAAGGAGCTGGCTATACAAACTCTTTCTACCCTAGGAAATTCCAAATGTTTCCCTACCTTACCCTGCTGTCCTTGGCCAGGACCATATAATTCCCTCCCCCCACTTCCTAACAGGACTGCAGTCAGCCAGCCTTTCTCTGTCTCAGTCTTCCTTTGAGACCTGCTTCTGCGCCCTTGAAGGCACTTGGGGCTTTCCAGCTCAGTGGAAGCATCCAGAGCCCTAACAGGGCAGGGCAGCTCAGGAATGACCATCTCGCTGGGTGGCCACAGGAAAGCCTACTCTCGGGTCTGCCTGACAGAATTGCCTTTTAAACCATTATCCGTGCCAACTCCTGTATCCTTCTGTTCACACCTACAGCTTTTTTTTTCCCCTGCAGTACTGAGGATTGAACCCAGGCACATTCTACCACTAAGCTACATCCTCGGTCCTTTCTATTTTTAATTTTATTTTGAGAAAGTGTCTTGTTGAGTTGTCCAGGTTGGCCTAGAATTTGCAATCCTTCTACCTCAGCCTCCCAAGTTGCTGGGGTTACAGGTATGTGCCATGAGCACCTAGCAAGATAATTTCTTGCTCCTAGCAAAATAATTTCCCTAGTGCTGAGGACCAAACCTAAGCCCTGTCACATGCTAGGAAATGACTTTACCACTAAGCTATACTCCATGCCTTTTTTTAACCACTCAAGAATCTACTTTTTGTATAAGGCCCTCATCACAAAGCCCCACATGAGTTAGGAGTAAGTGTGGTTCTGCTTAGCTCCTTAGCATGTTTTTTTATTTCAAGAGAAAACACTAAACTTGGAATCTGAAGACCTGGGACCTTTGCTCACTTTGCCCCCTTCCTGGGTGCACCTCAGTTTCCCCAGTGGTGAAAGAGGGAAGATTATTTTACTGTCTCCTTCTTGGGCGTGTTCTTAATTGAATGGTGTCTAGAGAGATGGAGTCTGTATTTAGCATGCTTGTTTTCTTTGCTAATGACTTCAGCAGTTTATTGAGAAGTCATTTATTGCTATGTGAGCAAAGCTAAGTTCCCTACCCTAGTTTCACATTTGTGGAATAAATAACACACTTCCTTTGGTTTAGTCGGTACATGCCCTGAGTTTGTGCTGGGACAATGATGTGGCTTAACCAGGCTGGGCAGCCTTTGTATTAGATATTAAGCTGTTCTGCACTGTAGTATCCCAGGAACAAGAGCAAAAATACACAAAGATAGAAGCACATTGCATTGTCAGGGGTGGGGAGGATGAGCTATTGACCCACCATGGGAATTATCAAAAGAAATGCCCAACAGCATTTTTATTACATTGTATGGGTTCTTTCAGTTTAGAAAGAGGATATGGGGGTGGCGAACACTCTGCTCTTATAGATAGGGCTTTGTTTCAGGAATGTGCTAACATCATAGACTTTTGTTATTTTGTCTTGCAGATGGAAACATTGCCAGTGAAGATAGCTCCCTCTCTGATGCCCTTGTTCTTGAAGATGGTAAGTTTTCTGTTTCCGGCCTTAAAAGATGGAGCACAGATTAAAATGGAATTAATCCATATGCATCCTGGGGACAGCCTTGTATAAAAGCAAGAGCCGAGTGGAGGTGGTGGCCAGATTCCCTGCAAGCTGTCTCATTCAGTAGTCAATATTTGGTCAGGACTGGAAGGTGCTACATAAACACATTTATTAGAATTTTAGTATTTCCTGGGGCCCAGACCTAAGATTTGAGGTGATATTCTGTGAATCGTGCTTCACTATTTTAGTAGCCAAAACCATATTTTTTAACTAAACAGAATCTACAACCTGTGCTTATTTTCCTTTTGAATGCTCACAGTCTGTGGAGGAAATTGAGTTGGATCACAAATCAAAGGGTGACCCCACTGGGAAAATCTGGGGCTAATAGGAAGGAATAGACCACCCCTCTGTCTCTTCCTGAGACCATAGTAAAAATCAGAGACCAGATTTACCTTCAGACCCCTGGCCAACCTTGCAAGTTGCCTCATTATTTCCCATTGAACTCTTCAAACCTGGTGGTTCCCAGGATATTTTCTTGGACAATTCTTAGAAAAACAGAGCTGCATCCCCAAAACCTACCATCACCACCACCATACCCAGTGAAAGCAAGAAATTCAAACATGGGACCATGCCTGAGAATGTTCTTGTGGAAGCCAGAACAAAATGTTGAGGGGCAAGAGCATTAATTATATGGAAATATATTAAGTGGCAGTTAATTCTTTTGCCCTTCAGGGAATCCTCAGGCGGGCAATGATAAGTGGCTATTCAGATGGAAAACATAAAAGGCTTACCCAAGTGGTAGTACTAATGATAATTGCAATAATAATAATGATTGCTCTTGATGTGGGGAGAGTCTGGTGAGTTATTTACCCAGTTGTCTTGGCCTTGCTATTAGAAATCAGATTGTAATATTTTTATTGTCTGCTTCATTACATGGGTGTGGAGGACACAGGGCTTCTAGGGAGCAGGGAGGCTTATTTTGAATATCAGAGACCCCAGTCCTGTTGTTGACCCCTGGTACCCCAGACTCTCCTGGGGAGGGAGCAAGAATAAGTTAGTGAAAACCTTTTGTAATACAGGAGTTGCCACAGCAATAGATGATGTTGCTAGGAAATTCTGAGACATAATCTACGATTGTATTTTCTTCCCCATGTCCCAGAACCCTGGACCTCCTGGCGGGTGTCACTGCCTCCCTTGCTGCCCCATGCTCCCGTTGCTGGCTCTTCCTTTCTAGGGACCCTTCCTGCCCTGACTTGAGGGACATAGAAGGAATGGAAGCATCACAGACATCTAGGCTTCAAGGTTGGGGGGGCTGAGAATTAAGCTATGAAAAGATGAATAGTTTAAAGTGGATGTAAGGGGTGCACAAAAGGTTGCCAGGGTTCCCCCTCCTGTTCCCCTGCTTTCCCAGTGAACACCGAGCAGCTCCTACCTCTCACCTCTCGATGCCACCCTGCCCCAAATTCTCATCACCAGACCTCTTCATTGGTCCTTCTTAGTCCCTCTTCCGGCCTTTCCTGAGGTCAAACCTGCCAGATGCATAGTTCTAAAGTAGGAACTTCACCCTGACACATCTGTGCTCAAGATGTACAAAGGTTTCCGGTGGCTTGCAGACCACATTCCAGCACCTTTGAAACTCAAGGCCCCAACAGCTGGGCTCGTTGTGGTGTGCACAGTGGGTGTATGCACACAGTGGGTCTGCGCTGCACTTCCCAGCTTGCCTCCCTTACTCCTTTTCTCTTCTTACCAGCTGCTGCCCCCTGGGTGGCCCCTGCTGCTTGTGCCCTGCTTGCACCCACACTTTGGCTCAAATTCTTTCCTTCCTCCTCTGCCCATCCACTGCCCAGTTACCTTCCTGCAGTTCCTTCCCAAACCATATCTGCTTTCTCCAAAACTACTTTAGTGCAGTGATATGTTAGATTGTTACTCCCTGAAGGCAGGGAAAAATTTATCCCCTCTTCTGCCAAAAAAATTTTAAAGCAGTTCCAAAATTAAAATTAATCAGAACATACCAGATACAGTGGTGCACACCTGCAATTCTAGCTACTTGAGAAGCTGAGGCAGGAGGATCACATGTTCGAGGCCAGCGTGGGCAACTTTAGCAAGATCCTGTCTCAAAATAAAGATTAGAAAGCACTATGATGTAGCTCAGTGGTAGAGCATCCGTGGGTTTAATCCCCCAGGATTCTCAGAACAAATTAAAAGAGTATATAGGTAATTCAGGGGAGGAAAAAAGCAGAGAGTAGAAAACCAGATTCACCAGTAAATAATTACACTCGACAGACACATTTGCATTCATTTTTTAATCTCCAACAAATGTTTATTGAGCACTTACTGTGTGCCGGCTGTCATTCATGTCCCTAAGTACTTAGCAGTGAACAGAGCCAACAAAATTTTTATGGAGCTTAAACTCCTTCAAAGCCTATCAGACTCTTAATGTCTCTTGAAAGAAAAGTAACAGGTCCCAGGCTGTAGCTCGGCAGTATAGCACATGCCTAACAATTGTGTAGGCCCTGGGTTCAATCCCTAATACTAAAAAAAGAGAAAAAGTTGCAATATAATAAGTGATAACTACATTATGCTGTTTGGTATGAAGCAAACATCTGCTAGTAGTCTTGAATAAAATTCAGACTTCATTCGTGTCTAATAAACATGATACCTCTTTTCCCATTTAATTGATTGAAGTTTAGGCTTGGTTGACTCTGGTTTGGCTTGACTTGGCCTCTTTGTCTTGGCTACTGGGGGAGAGTGATGGGGCCAACCTGGGTGAAGCAAAGGTGTGATTTGCCTATGTGCCTCCCAGGTGCTGATGTGGGGTGGCACTGGGCTGAGGACTCTGGCCTCGAGTTTGTGGAAAGGATGGTATGTGCTCAGTTCCTCTCTCTTTTCTTTGTGCAGAAGATTCTCAGGTCACCAGCACAATATCCCCCTTACAGTCTCCTCACAAGGGACTCCCTCCTCGGCCACCATCACACAACAGGCCTCCTCCTCCCCAGTCCCTGGAGGGACTCAGGCAGATGCACTATCACCGCAATGACTATGACAAGTCACCCATCAAGCCCAAAATGTGGAGCGAGTCCTCTTTGGATGAGCCTTATGAGAAGGTCAAGAAACGCTCCTCTCACAGTCATTCCAGGTCAGTTGGGTCGGGAAGCCCCAAATGAAGTCACTGTTCACACCTGGAAAGAATCCAAGGACTATTCCAAATTGCACCCACAAATCACAAAACTCAACTAGGTTTTCTTCCTGGGTTTACCTTTCAGCAGAGCTGTTCTCACAGCGCCCTCTGCTGCTGACCCTCCTGAGGTGCAGAGATGTCATCCAAAGGAAATTTGGCTCATGCTCAATGTGTTGGCAGATGGCTTTAATGTTGTTAAATTCCACAGGAATTAATTAGGAAATCTTAGGCAGCACTATTCCAAAAAAAAAAAAAAAAAAATGGCAAATGAGAGTCCACTCATAGGAATCCCAAAGTGGCTCAGAACCCTAAACCACCTTCCAACAGAATTCTGGAGCCAAACAGCTGTAATCTGAGCTGCACATTATCAGCTCATTACTTGGCTAATATTGTAAAGAGGGTTTTTTTCTTTTTTTGGAAGGCATTTTTGGTCCACTTTTCTGTTTTCCTCATTTCCCTTAACTGCACCCTATAAAGCTCCAAATGGTTGCCCTGACAGGTATTTGTCTCTTGGAAAACAGAAACTGTAAGGAGAGGGGCTTCACAGAATTGTCACACTTTGCTTATTAACAAGAAGGCTGAGAAGAGTGTTCATCTCACATTGCCAGCAGGTGGGGGAGAGCAGGGACAAGGCACCCCATCCACTGCTGGAGAAAAGGCTGAAGACCACAGTAGAGACCTGTGGGAGCAAAGGCAGGGGTCCTGGCAAGCTTTCCCCACATCAAAGTCTATGTCCCAAGCTAGTTGGACCTCTGGGAAAAGGTTCTGCATTCTGGCAGGACCAGCATGGCTTCCTTTGTTTTTCAGTAGCCACAAGCGCTTCCCCAGCACAGGAAGCTGTGCTGAAGCAGGAGGAGGAAGCAGCTCCTTACAGAACAGCCCTATCCGTGGCCTCCCGCACTGGAACTCCCAGTCTAGCATGCCATCCACACCAGACCTGCGTGTCCGAAGCCCCCACTACGTCCATTCCACGAGGTGAGTTCATTGGGCTTTCAGCCCACCTGCCTTCCTGGACCAGACCTTCCTTTGTACAAGGAATGAAGCATTGCTGGCCCAATTAGCCCAGATGCCAGGTGAGGTAGAGTGAAACCTAAAACTATTAGGCAGATTCTCTATAAATGAAGCAAAATTAGTATAACTAAAGTTAGAGCACACTGTCCACCTGCAGTAACATGTGGAGACCACTGGGGACTGGAGACAGTCACTGAAGACTAAGCTTTCCCAGTCAAAGTAGAGGAAGGAAGGAACCGATAGCTGGGGTGGTTCAGGAAGAGCAGGGACCAGAACAACTGTGCACTGATAGAAAGGTCTTCATTTGATAATCCTCATATATCCTCATATTGCCAAGCCCTAAATTTATTTTGGACTTATTTAAGGCCTTGAAATGTTAACTAATGAAGAGCAAAAGAAACAGGCAAAAATTAGGCTTTCATGAATCACACATTCATTTTTGAAAAAGAAGGAAAACCAGGTCGTGGAAAGCCACTTGGTGGGGGCTTCCAGCTTTACCCTAGTGACAGAACAGTCGCTCACCTCTGCCTGTACATGGCCAAGATGAGATTTCACCTGTAATCCCATCATCTGCCCAGTGATGTTGATGAATAATTATAGTGTGGACTTAAATAAGCAGAATAGATCATAGACAAAGTAATAGTGTAATAAGCATTCGCATCATACATTTTTAAGGGTTTTGGTGTTCAATGGACCCTCCACTTTAGCGGCTTCACAGGAAATGAATATCCATTTATGTGGGTTTCATTTGGTTAAACCACAAGAAAGGGCTTCTGTTGGACTGTTTTTTTTTTAACCTACCAAATGTTTTATAGGGTTTAACATAATACTTAAAATAGTGATTCTCTAGTTCTGTCTGTATCTTGCGAGTCCTAGCTGCAGTCCCACTTCCCACTGGGAATCAAAGCTGAGACTCCTGGCCCCAACTCCAGGCATCCATAGTTCACCATTCAGGCGTGAACTGGGGAAGCACCAGGATTTCCAGGGCAACCCTGCCTAGAATCCCAATTTCCTAGACTCCCTTTGCTGGACCCTCTGAGCCTGCGTGTGCTTTGCGCCTCTTAAGTGCAGTGAGTGGAGGCGTCCAGCGGCCTCCTTGGCACCCTCTCCCCTAGAGACCCCAGATCAAGCCCGCGTCTCCCCGCAGGTCGGTGGACATCAGCCCCACGCGACTGCACAGCCTCGCACTGCACTTTAGGCACCGGAGCTCCAGCTTGGAGTCCCAGGGCAAGCTCCTGGGCTCAGAGAACGACACGGGGAGCCCCGACTTCTACACCCCACGGACTCGTAGCAGCAATGGCTCGGACCCCATGGACGACTGCTCGTCATGCACCAGCCACTCGAGCTCGGAACACTACTACCCGGCGCAGATGAACGCCAACTACTCAACGCTGGCAGAGGACTCGCCGTCCAAGGCGCGCCAGCGCCAGCGCCAGCGCCAGCGAGCGGCGGGCGCGCTGGGCTCTGCGAGCTCGGGCAGCATGCCCAACCTGGCGGCGCGTGGCGGCGCTGGAGGGGCAGGGGGCGCGGGCGCGGGCGGCGGTGTGTACCTGCACAGCCAGAGCCAGCCCAGCTCGCAGTACCGCATCAAGGAGTACCCGCTGTACATTGAGGGCAGCGCCACGCCCGTGGTGGTGCGCAGCCTGGAGAGCGACCAGGAGGGCCACTACAGCGTCAAGGCGCAATTTAAGACCTCCAACTCCTACACTGCTGGCGGCCTGTTCAAGGAGAGCTGGCGCGGTGGCGGAGACGACGGCGACGCAGGCCGCCTGACGCCTTCGCGTTCGCAGATCCTGAGGACTCCGTCGCTGGGCCGCGAGGGCTCCCACGACAAGGGCGCGGGCCGCGCCGCTGTGTCGGATGAGCTGCGCCAATGGTACCAGCGCTCCACCGCCTCGCACAAGGAGCACAGCCGCCTGTCGCACACCAGCTCCACCTCCTCCGACAGCGGCTCACAGTATAGCACCTCCTCCCAGAGCACCTTCGTGGCGCACAGCAGGGTCACCAGGATGCCCCAGATGTGCAAGGCCACGTCAGGTGAGAGGGATGGCCGGGTGATCTGGGTGCCAACTACCAGGAGGTCCCCTTAGACCTCATAGTGGGGAAAGGGAATCATTAATTCTGGTCACTTTGCTGTCAGATGTAGGAGACCTGCAGTCTGCAGGATTCTCCCATTCTAACCCTGGTCTGGTGGAATAAAGGGCATCTGACCCTCCAGAGTGGACTGGACCAACTCTCCCTCTGCTTCCTTAGCCAAAGGGCAAAACATTCCTCCAGCCAGTTCTTCTTGTAAGGACAGACATCTAAGAAAGTTTTGTGAAGTTCATTTCTCAGAGTTTATCTAGCCAAGGTGCCTCTTTATACCCCTGCAAAAGAAAGCTGGGTGGGGGATGGACTTGGGTCTTGCAGCCTTGAGGTTCCTGCTAGTGCCTCCCAGGTGGGGACAGACTGGCTGAGGAAAGAAGTGCACTGTGCTCTGTATCTGACACGGATATCTATATGGATACCTCTTGACTGCTTCTGGCTTTCCCATTTCAATGTTATGATATAGCCACAATGTAATTTTTATACAGTACTCTCAATTCCCTTTATATTTCTACTGAAAATTTTCATAAACCAAGGTTTGTGTTATATTTTTGCATTATATTTTTGTTGAAAAAAACGATTCCTCCCATTAAGAAGTTTTAGAAGTTACTCTAAGAAATAATAATGGTGAGGACCGGGGTTGTAGCTCAGTGGTAGAGCACTTGCCTAGCACATGTGAGGCACTGGGTTCAATCCTCAAGACCACATACAAATAAAGGTATTGTGTTCATCTATGACAAAAAATAATTTTTTTAAAAAGAAATAATGTGATAATAACCAGCATTGGTTGAACAGTGACCATGTGCCTCATTGATCATACTCATTTGCATACTTGCACCACTCATAAACAGAGTGACAAGATTCTGCCTCCCTCCAACTGTAGGCAAAGAAAGTGGAAGAGGATTTTGAGACAGAAATGATAAACGCTGCAAGAGTAAAATGAGAGCACAAACAGGGAGCTCCAAGTCGAGTACTGACTTGCTTAAATAAGATAATAGCGGGGAGGATCATCTCTGGGGACCAAAGGAGATTCTTGGAGCCTGGAAGAGAGCAGGGTAAAGTGGAAGAACTGGCTGTCCTGGTATGCCAGGCTTCTGCATTCTGCCTCCACATCCCCAGTGGCTCAGTTATTAGGACACATTGGTCGTATGACCAGCTTCAGAGACCAGAATAAAAATGATTGCAGCAATCACGAGTGTGCCATGGACTCCAGCAGCCTACAACTTTCTTCATGTTCCTTGGTCTGTAAAATTGGCCCAGTGAAATTTATCATTGACTTCCCAGGCAAGTTTTGAGAATGGCTACTTTATGTGTACAATTTAGGGCATGATCGTCCATGGCTTTTAGGTCTGGCAATTTGTAAATATCAGTGGCTAGGAGTCCTTATGTTTTCTATCAAAACTATAGTGCTTATCTAGTAGATCTGCTTTACTTAAAGAGATTAGGTAGATCTTTTGGAATATATTTTAGGCTAAAAAATTCTAGGAAGCCGTGTTTTGGTTTGCTTTTTCAAAACTGCAACCAAAAGACCTGACTAGAACAGTTTTAGAAGAGGAAAGTTTATTTGTGGGCTCACAGTTTCAGAGATCTTGGTCCATAGATGGCCAATTCCATTGCTCTGGGCCCAAAGCATGGTGCTGGGCAGAGTATCATGGCAGAATGGTGTGGCTGAGGAAAGCAGCTCAGGACATGTCATCAGGAAGCAGAGATGGTCTAAGCTCAGCTCACACAATATATACCTCAAGGTATACTCCCAGTGACACTTCCTCCAGACACAACCTATCTGCCTAGAGTCACAATTCAGGTAATCCCTATCAGGGGACTAACATACTGATTAGATTAAGGCTTTCATAACCCAATCATTTCACCTCTAAGCTTTCTTGCATTGTCTCACACATGAGTCTTGGGGGTTCACCTCTTACCTAAACCATAACAAGCTGTACTAAGGTTGACTGAAGAAAAGGATTCCATTCCTGGGAAAGCAAAGGATGCATCTAAGTAGGATTTACTCCTACAGAATTCTCCCAAGTAGACTTGTGTTCACATCAACAAACTCCCAGCAGTCAGGTTTGGATGAGTTATTAAAAGCCCTGCCTGATTTGAAGGGTACTAAAATAGCAAATGGTAAGCCTGAAACAGCAGAGAGAACAGGCTCAGAGAACTTTCTGGAGATTCTTTCATAAAGAGGAGCATCATCTTTATACTGGGGGCTACATCCAAGAATGCCCTGAGCTATATCTCTGCTATCCAGAGAAGTCAGTCCTTTCTGCACAAGTCCTGCCCAGGTCTCCTTCGAAGGACTGTGGAGTGTTAGGTTCTTTGCTGACATCAGAACCATTACTACCTTTGCAACCACTTCCAATGGCAAAGCAAGGACCTAGGATCCCAGGTCAGCGTGAGTCAGAATGGAAATGCATGGTTTAGGGGAGAAAGTGCAACGGGGATGCAGGAGTGGGGGCTACAGAGATGTTTCCCCGCTGTGACTGCCACGGGGTCACCAAGACCCTACCGTGGGGTCATGTCCTACCTCCCTGAAAATGGTGACCCCTAACCATTGAGGTTGCATAGTCCAGTGAGTCCTAAGTGCCCTCACCAGGTCTGACCCATCTTCTCCATCTCTCTCGTGTCACCCACATACAGCTGCCTTACCTCAAAGCCAGAGAAGCTCAACACCGTCTAGTGAAATCGGAGCCACCCCCCCAAGCAGTCCCCACCACATCCTAACCTGGCAGACTGGGTGAGTTCTCCCTCCAGTCCTTTAACCTGGTTCTTCCTCCAGGTTCCTGACTTTGTCAGCTAGGAAGACTGTCATCTATATAGGATCTTAGTGACAGAAAGATATATCACCAAATGATGAGAGTTCATTACTGGGAAACTGCTTCCTTTCCAAAGAAACCCCATGACTTGCTGTCACCTACCCCACCACTTTTCCTCATGGCCCTCTTTTGGTAGTGAATTCATTGTGTTCTCTTTAAAAGTAGGTAGTGATCCCCAGGACATGGGGAGGTGGACGCAGGAAGTAGGATTGTATTTCTTTGGTCAGGATTAGATTTGGGTTTGGTTGATACCCAGGCTGACTCAAAAGGCCAGGCAAAAATGTCAGAGGGGAGCCAGGTGCAGTGGCACATGCCTGTATTCCCTCCAACTCAGGAGGCTGAGACAGGAGGATCACAAGATTGAGATCAGATGGGGAATTTAGCAAGACACTATCTCAAAATGAAAAATAAAAAGAGTTGGGGATGTAGCTCAGTGGCTGAGTACACCTGGCTTCAATCTCCAGTACCACAAAAAAGGGGGGGGGGGGAGAAGAGTTAGTGAAGCCCCTGTGGTATGCACCAGGCCAGGTGTTTCACATGCTTCTCAGTGTATTTGCTATCAATATCAGGATGCATCTTAAGAAATAGCATTCTGTCCAGGCCAAGCACTGAACAGCAAAGGGGATTGGGTACCTTGAGACCTTTAAGGAGAAGCTGCCCACAGCAAAATATATGGAACCAGAATTCAGCTCCTTTTGTAGTTTTAAATGTAGGCCTAGAGTGTTACAATCTGTGGCCAGTTAAGCTATCTTGATCTACCAGAGGGTCCCACAGGTACAGATAACCTGCTTTGTGCTACACCCTGTCTCTCCTGTCTCCAAGCCATTGTCTCTTAAGTGGATGTTACATTCTATCAATATCTGTTGGTTAGAGAAGCAAGGGGTCCCATGCCCAGCTTAACCACAGTTTCTGGTTTGCTGGAGCATCGGTGAGGATGTCTGGAAGAATTGGACAGCCATCTGTGAGCTGAATCCCAAGAAAACCATAGTCCTGCCATTGGCTCTGCTGGCCACATCTCAGATCCCCATGGTTGGCATTTTTGTTGCTGCCAGTTTATCTGTAGTGATTTTATGCCAGGCTTCTTGGAGCCTTGGTTTTTGATGGGGAGAGACAGAGCTAATACTTATTGAGTGCTTGCTGTGTACTCAAAAGGCTGGGAGCTTTTTCTAACATATATGCACAGATATAATCCTTGCTGCGCCCTGGCAAGGAGAAGATTTGGATCTGTTAGGTTTTACAGATTAGGCTCAGAGAAAAGAAGTGCTTGGCCCAAAGTCACACAGCTAGAGCTGTGACCCCCAAATCCTGTTTTTTCTCCATGATACCAGTGGTAGAAAATGAAAATTTTTCTGAAAATGTGCACCCTAGACCAGCAGCATGAGCCTCCCTTGATTTGTCAGAAATGCACATTCTTGGGTTCACCTGGAGCTTGCAGAATTGGAAACTCTGGGGTGGGCTCTACAAGGTGTGTTTTAACAAGCATTCCAGGTGATTCTGAAGCACACTCAAGTTTGACACTCACTGCTATCCTATGCTGCCTCTTATTCCTCTGGAATTAAGAGACTTTATAATCCCAACTACAGTGGCCTTGTGACCATTCCTACTTACCAGCCTATCTTTTGGCTGTAGCTACCACATCTTAATTACTAATCACTACCATTCACTTCTATGACATATTCAACCCAGCTCTCGCCTGTATCCATGCAACTACTGCAGAACTGAGGGTACAAGCATGTTCCCAAGATTAATTTATAAATGAATGATACACAGTATATATGTCTCCAGTGGCTAAACCACCCCATTCAGATAGAGAACTTCAGATCGATCTCAGTATGCCTAGATCCTCCAAAGTTTCTGGATCATGCCCAGTCTCACCTATTCCAAATATATTATTTTGACAACAGGCTCTGAAACTCATGAGCACCCTCACGTGCCTACTCACGGAAGTCAGTCTTGAAATGTGCTTTATTCACCAACATATAGCTAGTGAGGACTCAAGCAAAACGGGAACAAAAAGATTTTGGTCCTAAAGTAAATCATTTTGCCAGATTGAGCTGAATTATCATTAACAAACAATATTAATAATGGATAATAACATAACACTAATGATATGAAAATGAGACCATGGATAAAATGTACAATTGCCCACCTTCCTAACAAAACTAAGGAGGTCTTTTGACTCAATTCTGGGGACTAAAAGTTCTGCATGACTCGTTACTATCACTGGGGTGTACAATCTGCGGGTCTTTCCAAGGTGTTAATAAGCTACTGATGGTGTGCGTGTCGATTCTTCCCTTTAACATGACCTCTCTTCTCTTCCTCCTTCTGCTTTCCTTTGTTCAGAGAAGCAACAGAAAACTCGCCCATTATGGATGGGTCTGAGTCTCCACCTCACCAAAGTACTGATGAATAGAGGTATCGTAAGGGGATGTTTTGTTCTTACTGCCCGTGAGTTCATGATCCCAGATGTACTGCCTCTGTGCTGTCCTCACACGTGTCAGATTTTCCAGAAGGAAACATCTGAGTAGTGTGGAAGCCATTGTTTTTATGTCTTTATTTCTAGTTATATGTGGAACTATTTGTTTATATGTTTGTTTTTATGTCAGATGTTGGGCATTCCCAATGCTACTTTCCAGAAAAGACCCCTGAAGTATATTTGAGACCTTCCCAGGCTCTAAGTACATACAAAGATCCATATAAGTTTTTACTGCCTTAGTACTCAGTGTGTATGAGAACAACATCACTGTGATTTAAGTTTCAAATCACCAAGGGCAGAGTGAGCTGATCCAAAAGCACCCAAAGATCACTTGTGATTGCATTCCAGCATTCTTGAGTGACAGCTGAGTACTGTGTCAAATGCTATAGAGTCCTGCTTTTCAAAATGTAATCCGGAAATTAGCATCATCATCGTCACCATGTAGAAGCTCATTATAAAGGTCCCTGGGCACCACTGTGCACTACCAAATCAAATGCATATTGAAATTTGCAAATTGCTGCTACTGTGGATGTCAGGTAGACAGTGACATCTGAACTGATCCCTAGATCTGGGACCTTAAAGCCTAACTAATTGCACATCATTGAAATTAAATAGCATTTCAAGGGTTAACTAAACATAAGAACACCATGCAGTAGTGAACAAAAAGTTTTAAGTTTATTAGATTAAAAACAACAACAACAATAAATGAACCTGCACCATATTCCAGGAACTGTGCTAAAGGCTATAGTTCCAGAAATTCAAGTTAAAATCACAATTTGAAAATCTATTAGGAGATAAGGGGTAAGAAACTGCCACACTCACATCCTAAGTGTTCTAAGAGTCAAAATGCTAAAAGGATTCAGAGAGGAGAGGGATCACTTTTGAGTGAATGGACATGCTCTGTGAGCCCAGATTGTAGTAGGTGGAAGGGGCTTAGATGACTGGAAGCAGAGGGAGGCCATTCCAAGGGCACAAACCCAGGTGCAGAAACAAGAGGGCTATTTGGGGAACAATAGAATCTCATTTTGCTGCAGAGAATAAGAACTTCAGCCTGAAAAGTAGGTTAGGACAAGATCATGGGCAGATCAAGAGAGATGTGGAACAATTTTTATAATTGGCAGATGAGGGATTAGGAAAGCAGGTCATTGCTCCTCAGAGGCAGGTGGGCACCTTTTCCTCTGGTGACAGAGAAGAGAGGAGACTGAAAGACAGAATGACTGTATAAAAGCAACATTGAAGAAGAAAGAATCACCATTTTTAGCCGGACGCGGTGGTGCAAGCCTGTAATCCCAGCACTTAGGGAGACTGAGACAGGAGAATTGTGAGTTCAAAGCCAGCCTCAGCAATGGCGAGGCACTAAGCAACTCAGTGAGACCCTGTCTCTACGTAAAACACAAAATAGGGCTGGGGAGGTGGCTCAGTGGTCGAGTGCCCCTGAGTTCAATCTCCAGTACCAAAAAAAAAAAAAAGAATCACCATTTTTTCTTTCAATACTGGAGGGACAGAACCATCTGCTACAGAATGGAGGTGAAAATGGCAGGGGAACTTGAGAATTAAAATAGGACCGGAAGGCTGCTGTAGGAATGTAATATGTCAGCTTGAAATGAATTTAAAAAAAAAAATGCTGAGCAGCAGCACATGTCCAGGCCAAGTAAGACAGGATGACTCTAGAAGGACTCTTCACCCTGGCTTTGTGACCGCCTGCAGCACTGTTCAGCAGCCCCAGTGTGTACTGCCAGTTGGTTTTGTAAGTTAATCATATTTCTCATTACTAGTAAGATGGAGATAAAGCATTGCTCAACGCTTAGTAAGAGATGAAGATAAGCTATTGTTGAAATGTACTTTTATAAAATCAATTTATAAAATTTATAAGTTATTTTGCTGAATGAAATTCCTCCCCACAAGATTCTGCACAACAACCCCCCCCCCACCGCCTTCACCTCCCTATGTCAAGCAGTTATAGACTCCACTGAGATGTAGGTGATAGAGGCTCATGAATTCACCAACTTCCCTGTATTGGAAGCCCTGACTTAGCCAGCCCCTGGCAGGCCATGCACCTCTGTGTATCTCTGAGTTTAACCACTGGGAAGGGGCATTTTTGCAGTGGAAAGCCCCCATGGGCAGAGGGCAGTGGTGGTCATCAGCAGACTCAGGAGTCACCACTCCCGGGACCCTTCGTGGCCAAGAGTGTGCAGGTCTAGGGTACTCTCCTGGGTGACATTAAAAAGATCCCCCATGTCTTCATCATGAATGACTCACTTAATTTACCAAGGAGACTATTTAGTGACTCCTTGTTTGTATTACCTGTGAAGAGTAACTGCTTCCTAAACAGTCTGTTTTGTGTTCTGCTTTCTTGGCATACGGTGTTTCTTGACTATTAGCTTAAAACTGAGTCTGTACTGAATGAGAAGCAAGGGCTTGGCTGAGCTACCAGGACCAAGTTTCTTATCAGTCACATGAGAAAAAGATACCAAGACAGTTAAGCAATATCTGTAGCTCTTAAAACTACCTGCTAGGTAATTCAGTAATGATGTGAGAGTTACTAAGAAATAATCTATGTAAAATATCTAAGGGATGGGTGGATATATTTTTTTCTTCTAGCTTTATTTTATCATTGTTCTCTCCTTTATACTTTCAGTAAATAAATTTTAATCTGAGAAGAAAAATGTTCATTTCAGACCAGTCACAGTCAACTTTTTCTGGGATATTGTTATGTTCCACTCTTCTCAGTAGACATAGGACAGGCCAGTCATTGCACACTGTGGCACTTTGGGGACTATGTTGGGACCACAACACCAATCAAAGGATGGGCTCCCATTCCACCCAACTTCTCCCATCCACCACCCACCATTCAGATATTGCTTTGTTTTATGCATTGGATTTCTAATTAGCTAATTAGCTAAACAGAAGGGTCTTACAGTTTTAAAAGATGCAAAACCCACAGAACTTAGAACATATGATGCCTCCCATATAGGATGCTATGATGCAGGAGCCTTCCTGGTGAGACATAGGAGAGCCTGCCTGGTGAGACATAGGAGACATGGTCCAGCCAGGAGTTAGGCTGTCTTCACAGACAGAATAAACACCACCAGGAGTCCAACCTGCGGCCTTATCCAAACACTACTGCTTTGAACTCAGTGGTCTTTCCTTGAGTCGTATGATCGATATAAAAAGGACGTTTAATTCCTCTGAAGCAGATTATATTGTGATAAAGGTCCTTTGTATTGTGATACAGTTACTACTCAAAAATTTTTAACTGTAACAGTTTCAACCAGAAACTATTTAGGATCCAACATACAAGAGATTCAAACACATTTTTGTTGTTGTTGTTGTTAATGGGCAATACTGTTTGGGAAGTTCAGGGTGAAACAAAGTAATGTAGAACTTCTCAGATCCTTTAATATGTGTCCTCGTACATTTCAGTTCTCCAAAAGGCTGAGTCCTCAAACATATTTTTCCAGGGAACCTTCTTTTATTTCCTCAGAGCATGTCACAAGTCTGCTTTGAAAAACACTGGCTGAGATGATTCCTTATAACTTATGAAACCACTAAGGACAGTTTTGTCCTAAAGAGATGAAGATCACATTTGTATCAGAAACAAATTTCTGTCAAGAGTTTAAGAAACGATATAAATGTGCTAGTATTAATTAGTTTGTTTGAAAAGGAAACCTATCAACAAGGAAATAAGAACGTGTACTGGCTGATGTACTGGGAAGATGAGGGCGGGGTGGAGCCAAGGTTCACTGGCCCTTTTCCCATCCATAACTCTGCTTCCTGCTCCTGTACTTTCATTCTTAGGAGGAAGTTGACATCCTCATATTTTCAAATCTGCTCATCCCTGCTTGGCCATCTATGAACCAGTAACTAGTCGGAGGGCTGTAACTGGCAGACTTAGGTCACATGTCCACCCCTGGTAGGAGTGGCAGGGGTGGTGCCATGTGTAAGGGGAGGGATTGTTCCCAAGGAGCATCACATGTCCCCTGCACGGCCCACTCACCTTTCCCTTCCCATTAGAAGTTTCTCAGTCCCTCAGGCACAGTTGCAAAAGTCAGTTATGTCAGGGGTACAGAGAACATTTGCAGGGGGAGTGTATCAGAATCATTCATTCACCCCCTAAATACAGAAATACCCAGGGCTGGTGTCATAATTAAGGGCCTTTGTTACTTTGCCTCTGAATCCTGAGAATTAAAAGAATTAACCTGGTGTATTTTCAGAGCTTCAAAGCACAAGACTCATGAAAGTCCACCAGTATGCTCTCAGAGGACTTGGGATTTTTCTAGCTTTCATGGATTTTTCTTCTTTTAAACACCAAATGAGAAACATTTACAAAGCACAGAATGCCTTCTTCCATTTGTTCATAGAGAAGTTGGGAAATGAAACAGAAAAATGGGAATGACTTATTATTTTCAGTGTAAACTGGTTCATGAGGCAGTTTGTTATTAAGATATTCTTTTAAAAACACGCCTATAATCCCAGGTACTTGGCAGGCTGAGGCAGGAGGATCTCAAGTTTGAAGCCAGCCTGGGCAACCTGGCAAGACCCTGTCTGAAAACATAAAAAAGGCTGGGGGTGTATCTCAGTGATAAAGCACTTACCTAGCTTGTGCAAGGCCCTGGGTTCAATACCCAGCATCACCAGCGCAAAAAAGAAATACACACACACACACACACACACACATACATACACTCTTTAAATTCACTTTTATTTGAACTACATCAGGTTAAGGTTTCTTCCTATCACCTATCTCCACCATACCTCTAGAACTGGGCACGGGGAGATGAGCTGAAGGGGAGGAATTGAAAAGCTAGTTCAGGAAATCTGGAGAGGGGCTTTTCCCTAATAATGATCCCTAGAAATGACCACTGGTGTCAAACATATCTGTGTGTTCTCTTCTCAATAGTTAAGAATCATTTCTACCCAACTTAAATAGTAATGCCTAACTGAAGTACTTTTTTGAAGGCTTTTATTTTCTTCTATATACTTCCCTATGTATTTTATTTATCTTTGGTGCTGGTGATCAAACCCAGGGATGCTAAGTATGCTCTCTACCTCTGAGCTACATGCCCAACCTCTACTACATATTTTAAATGACTACGTTTTTGTAATCACAAAATTCAGAATAAACAGCACTGATTTTAAAAAGACATTTAAAACTCAGTGTAGAGTATCACCCCAGTCTCACTACAGGGAAACCTGGCATTTCTGTTGTCCTTCCAGGTCAGTAGAAACACCTCCCAGTGAAATCTGGTTACCCCTAGGCCCCATGGAAGATAACCCCGTGACTATCATGCAGGAAGAATCATCCTGAGGAATATGGCCCAAGGGGCTCTGGCCTTGGCTGCAACCTGAGAATCACCTGGGGAAGCCTCGAAAGCCCCCATCACTCACTCACAACCAGACCAATTCTGGCAGCTGCAGATGGGGGCAGACATGAGTACTTTTGGGTCTCTGGTGATTCCAGGTTATAGCCAGGTTTGGACACTACCATGTTAAGTATTAATTAGCTTGCATTTTCCTCTTTCACAGACGTCGAGGTGTCAGGAGGTCCCTTTTACATGGACCCTTTTGGTCTAAGTGCTTTGTATATACTTAGCTCTGTTGAATATGTCAGGCCTCACTTATGAACAGGGAAGACTGACAATCAGTAGAGGGCCTCCATCAGTGGATGCACACCCCTGATGCAATCCTATTAGTGCCACTCCCCTCTAACCGTCTCATCTCCTTTCTTGGACCCCACAGGGGCTGCAATGATAGCTGCTTCCTGGATTCCTCCCTCTACCCAGAACTAGCTGACGTCCAGTGGTATGGGCAGGAAAAAGCCAAGCCCGGGACCCTCGTGTGAGCCAGCCCGGCCTGATCTGACCGCCTCGACGCCATTCTGAGTCACCTCACTGCCTCTCATTTGCCTTACCCAGACGCACTGTCACCTGCACCAGCTTCGGTCCTCAGCACTTTTTTTCTCCTGTCTCCGCAACCCCTTCACCCTCAAAACCTGACTGAGGAGACATCCTGGAAGGTTCCGGTCCCACTGTGTGTCCCCTGGCTCTCTTGCCCACAGAGAGCTAGTCAGCAATCCTCAATGGCACCGTGGTGGCTTCCCCTGCCTTGACAGCCCCCAGGCCAGGAACTGTCAGGGAAGCCGGCTGGCATGAAATTTCCTGCGGACAAGTAGCACTGGCAGAGAACAGGAAGATTTGTGTATAGAAAGACTATGAAGCTGCGTCCAGCCTGCCGCCTGTAGGCCAACCAAGCACTTCAAGGAGAGGATGCCTCGTGAGGATATTCAGTTGATACCTGAAAAATTCCTAAGAGAGCTTGGGAGGGAGTGGCTGTGGGGAAAAGAAGTGAGGAAGCTTAACACCCGAGATGCACCAGAGGATCACAATCAGTTCTATGCTGCCAAAGAGAAACAAATAAAATAATTACATGCAAACAAAAACAAGAGGGGCCAAGCAGAAGACATTCTTTCTGCAATGAAATTTCTTTTAGAATTTAAACCGCTTCGACATGCCACAGTCTAAGTCAACCATTTGTGAATCACGTCCTCTCTTGATCCATCACCCTCGACTGCCCACTTCTTCCTCCGTGAGAGCCTGGAACCCTAACTCAATGGCAGGGTGAAGATGAGGGAGTCTTGGCTGGCCTTGCTGACTCAGAATCTCCATCAGTCTGGACATGAAGGAAAACAGACCCTCGGGGAGGAACAGAGTGTAAAACTAGCCTGGTCTGTGAAGGGGGCTCAGCCGAAGCCCAAGACCCAAAGCTGCTTTCCTTTGGGGATTTGTAGTAAACATAAGGTGATAATTGCCAAAAGTGGTTCTCTCTCATTAAAACGACCAGTAAAAGTGTAACCTATTTTTTTGCACAAGGTGTTTCATTTTCTTTTCTTTTCTTTTTAATGGGAAACCAAGGGAAAAGCACATTGCAGTCCATTCAAGTGTTTAACTGTTGTGGCTCATTTTATGTTAGCGCTTGTGTGACAAAGAGCTCAGATGCAACTTCTTCTGTGTGTCAGTTATTCAAAGAACCCAACTATGCCCTTAGGTAGGAAGATTTTACATGTGTCTACTAGCCGGCAGGCAGAGCAGGGTTGAAAAAAAAATCAGCTCCCAAAGGACCTATACACCTACTGCAGAATCAGTTACTGTGATACACCACCTTTGTCTGCATATACCAAAAGAGGAAGGAAGAAAAATAACACGTGGGAGCTGTCCGTTTACATGTGTCTTGAGCTATGCTTAATACACAACCAGAAAGCCATCAATCTTCAAAGGCCTCAAAAATACTTTTATAATAACTAACAAGTGCACAATCTTAGTTGGGTTACTCAAGATGGCACAAAAAGGTCTCCACAGAGGTGGTATGCTGTGCTTGTTGGCGCCAAGTGGGGGGAGGGGTGGAGTGTTCTCCTTTGTAATGACTTCCCATTGGAAAGGCATTTGACAGCCAGGGACAGGAGCCAGGGTGGGGGTAGTTTTTTGGGAAAACAAAACTAAAGTTAGCTGTAGTATCAAAAGAATCTTTGTTTTTTCATGTATATGTAATCCAAGAATAACAATAGACTCTACCAGACCAGGAGGGTAAGATGGACACCAAAAGGAACTTCTCCCTCTGCCACTGGAAAGCACTGGAAGTCAAGTGGGAGCATCAGGCAGGGACCAAGCAGGCCACAGCCTCTTGCACTTCTTTGTGGATGATTCAGAGCCCCAGGGCCCGCTGTGCATGGCTAAGTTGGTGATACCAGTTTGCAGAAGGGATTGCTATTTCCAGAACACTTAGGGGTAAAACTGCAGGATAAATAAAAACCAGTTAGGATGTTACTGAATGAATCTGGGGCTTGACTGGGTGGGGGGAGGTATTTTAATTGTTTTTATTTTAAGGATTAGAGCTACAGACAGCGTATTTGTTTTACCCGCCCCCCCCTCCCCCATTTGGAAGCATACATTGGGCCATTTTTCTTTTTCCCACAAGATAGATGAATAATCAGACTGAACTCTGTGCAACAGGAAAAGTCAAAAGAGAAATGGAGAAGGTGACAAGGTTACATGGTTACGGGGGATAGAATACGGACACTAGTTTGAAATCAAGTCTGAAGTAAATTGGATCAAGCTTTTTAGGCCAGTTCACTTAAAGGAATAAGAGGCAGAAATTCTTCCTACAAATTTGGGTTACATTTTAGATTTGGGGGCCAGAGAGGAATGAAGTGGGAACAGAATTACAGTTCTAGCAAACATCCTGAGAGTCTGGTAGTAAAGACAGATTAAGTAAAACAGGTTTTACTGTTTAGCTGCGTTCAGTTGATACAAAATGTACATAACCGTTAGTCCTCTGAGGCTGACATGATAATGGTCAGTGTGGTGGGAAATACTGTAGTTATTATATGCAAGCACTTGGAAACTCTTTATATATCCCTATTTCTTTAAAACAAAATATGATGAAATACAAAGTCCCTGGTCTGATAAAAGCCCCTATTGGATTTTTTGGATACATGTAAGAAATTGCCTGTTTCAGCCAGAAGACTGGTGAAGACAGATACACCAGACTACATTGTGAGCCAGGTTGTTTTTTTGTTTTGTTTTGTTTTGTTTTAATTTTGTTATATGCAGGTGAGTGTTGAAACTGTTAAAATTCCTATTTGTTTTCATTCAGTATTAGTTTAGTTCTAAATATAGCAAACCTCATCCAGGTGCTATGAGACGACCAATTACTGCTTATTAGTTAACTAGGTGTAAAGTTTTACATATACATTAATGTCAATAGTTTATTACAAGTTGTGTAAAATGGACTCTAGTTTAATAATGGGGGGAAAAGATTAGGTTGCTCCTGAAACTGACTGTAGAGCATGTAAAATGATTTTACTGGATTCTGTTCAACTGTAATCAATGAAAAAGATGTATGTTGTAGACAAAGTTGCAGAATTAAAAAGAAATCTGCTTTTAATTTATTCTTTTTGTATTAAGAATTTGTATAGTACCTTTACATTTTGCAAACCAGTGTTGTCAACACTTATTAAAGCATTTTCAAAATGAAAAGATCCTTGCTGCCTCTTGGAGATTTTGTTTCTAAGTGAGACATGCTTAATCATGAAGTGTGGAATGCAAGTACCTTGGCCCCAGTGGGCTCCTTTATAAACCTCAGTCTCTGTGTGGTATTCTTGTGGGCTTATTGAATGATAAAGACTACTTATTGCTTTAGAAGAAGCGAATTCCCTCTTACTCTTGTTTCCTTCTCTAAATTATACAAGGTAATATAGTCTAAATCATGTGTTCCCTCCACTACAAATAGGATTTGAGATTAGAGATCAGTCTGTCAGGACACTATTTCGATATTTGTATCACTGTTCACCACAAAGATCTACCTGTGTGTAATAAGCACTGCCATGTGTACTGTCCCCCCAGAGTAGTCTACAGCAGAACAAACTTGGATGGGAGACTTTGGGGGATCATTTGTAGTTTCTTTCTTCATGTTGCCCCCAGTTCGGTGCAGGATGCAAAAGGCCTATCCGGCCCCCAAGTACACAAAGCCCCCACTATGGGGGCTTTCAGGCTGACTTCAGTAGAGAGTTGGCTGCAGCAGCATCCCTGGCCCTAACCCCAAAGGCATCTCTTCACTAACAGGAAAACGGGGAGTGTGGCCTCCAGGAATACCCTGAATAGAAAGCCATTGCTGGACCACTGGTCACTAGAGCAGCCAATCCCTGCCTAAAAGAAGACAATCCATTGAGACCCTGGATCTGTCTGGAAGTGAGTGGAAGAGCATTTTCTACTTCCCAAGCCCTTCTAGTTGCCCAGGGAAGAGTCTGAAGCCTCCTTCCTCAGGAAATAACCAGGGCCTTGCAAAGGAGTCCACACTTAGAAGGGAATTATGGCTGTCTTTGGCATGTAAATGTGTCACGGTTTGGCAAGTAAGTCTGGAACTCCTTCAGCTCTGACGAGCACATGGAAGCAGCCTGCACACAGGAAGACGAGACTGCTGCCATTTTCCCATTCCTTCCTACCTTTCCATATGCCTTGCCCTCTCTCCTTTTTTCCTTCCCTCTCCCTCTCGCCCCCTTTCTCCATCTCTCCTCTTTCTCACCTTACCTAGTGCCAACAAGGTAATTCCAAACAGTTATTATTTGGATTATTAGAGAACACTAATAACTAGAAAGTATTATAAATAGCCAGCTCTTGACTTTTGCCTGTAATATCAGTTCAAAAAAGCTCTTGCATAAAATTCTAAGAGGAGTATGAGGAGCCACTGTGGAGGGCCAGCAAACAGGCAGTGGCCTCTGTCAGAGCCCCTGCAGTGCACATTCAGTGCAGTCCTGGTCCTCAAGCTTACATGCTCATGGATGAGATAAACAGACACCCGGTTATGATGTAAAGGGAAAGGTCATGGTTATTACCCAGGCAGGAGAAGACGGAATGATTCTCAAGGATAACAGATCAAGAGTGTGCAGACAGAGGCTTTCACTGATAACCTTGTTCAAGTTTGCTGGTCAGAGATGTTAAGGACAGGCAGAGAGCTTGAAAGAGGCCAACCTCTCTGGCTTGCACAAAGCCACACTCCCAACAAAGTCATTTACTCAGGCAAGAGCTGAAGGGCTTGCACTGCGATGCAGGAGAATAAACAACGTGGAGAGTAACTGATGGGACACAGGGGTTGGTGACTGGGACTGCATCAAGCTTTGTTTGTAGCAGAAACCTGTTTTTCTTTTCATAAGATTTCATCCCCATAAACTAGTAGATTCCTTTTATTTCTTCATTCACTCATTTTCTCTCAAACCCATTCCAACCATGCTTTCATTCCCTGCACTCCACCAAACTCACTCATGTTAAGGTCAACTGCAATGCCAAATTCAGCAGTAACTCTTTGTTGCCATTTGATGTGACCTACCAGCAGCATTAAATGAAGTTAATGTTAACGCCCCTTGCTTCATTGAAACTTGGACTCCAGGACACCAGGTTCTCCTGCTAGCACAGTCTCCTTTTCAATCTCCTTGAGTTTTTCTTCACTTTCCTGGCCTTGGAGTGTCCCAGGGCTCTGTCCATGGACTCTTTATTATTGACAATTACTCTTTCGTAGCTTGCTCCCATCTAGTCTCAAGGTTTTCTATGCCATCTATAAGCTGACGATACCTGTACTGGACCTCCCCTCTCTCAACCTTGCACATCTTTCTGTCTATTCAGCATCTCCACATGGAGGTCTAACATGCCAACGTGTCCAGCACTAAACTCCTGACCTTCTCTGTCAAATCTGCCTCTCCTCAGCTCAGTGACAAACAACTCCAGCTCTTCTGGTTTGGATATGAGGTGTCCCCGCAAAAAAAAAAAAAAACTTCCTATGTTGATGCATGAATGTTCAGAGGTGAAATGAATTGCAAAAGCTGTAACCTAATCAGTCCACCCTGGCTTAAATGGACTAACTGGGTGGTAACTATTGGCAGGTGGGGTGTAGCTGGAGGAGGTGGGTCACTGGGGGTGTGCCTGGAAGGGTTTATCTTCCCTGTAACTCCTTCCTTCTTCCCTCTCTCTGCTTCCTGGCCACCATGATGAGAAGCTTCCCTCTGCAATGCCCTTCCAATGATGTGCCCCTCAGTCTGGGCCCAGATCAATGAGGTTGGCTGACCATGGACTAAACCTCTGAAACTGTGAGTCGAAATAAACTTCTCCTCCTCTAAGTTGTTCTTGTTGGGTGTTTTGGTCACACTGACAAAAACCTGATTAACACATCAACTTTCCAGGGTTCAGGCCAAAGATCTTGGAATCAACCATGAGAGCTCTTTCCTCTACATCTCCAGCAAACAAAACAGATGTGCATTCCCTGCACTTGGGAGATTTATATTACACTAGGGGCAAGAGGAGGAAGAAAATAAAAAGTAGATATATATTAGGAAGTGATAAGAAAGCGGGAATTTAGCCTGTGACAAAAGGAGGAACAACTTTTCCTCCAAATCAAGCAAGAAAATATGGTGGTGAGTTTGAGGCAGAACTAGCACTTAAGATTGCCTCCATATTCAACCTGGAATGAGAAAAAGCAGGTGAAACCACATTCAAGTGAGATGGAAAAGAGGTAGCAGGCTTGGTTCAGGATAGAGCAGAGTCACAAAGCATTGGAAGAGCTATCAGTGAGAGGCCAGCTGACACTGGACACTTGGTTGTGGATCCCCTCTAGTGCTTACAAGCCAGGGCATGGGAGGAGATGGACGTTGGAATGATCTCTGCTTGGGTGGTATGATAAGGTATGGCTGAAGGACAGAAGTGGATATGAGTAGACGGTGCTGATAAGACCAAACTGGTGATAATAGGCCAACTAGAGAGAAGGGATTCTAAGAAGGTACTGACAAAGGAAGGGGAAAGAATGAATGGACAAAATGTCTTGAGGAGCCTAAGGAAAAGCGCTGTAGGGGGATAAGAGGGAGCAAGGGCAGGATTTCACGACCAGAGAGTAGGTAGAACATAAGTTTCCCATGATCTTCCAGTTATCCTTAGAGAAGTAGGGTCACATAGCCGGGTGCGGTGGCTCACACCTATAATCCCAGCACTTTGGGAGGCTGAGAAAGGAGGGTCGCAAGTTCAAAGCCAGCCTCAGCAACAGTGAGGCGCTAAGCAACTCAGTGAGACCCTGTCTCTACATAAAAAAACAAAATAGGGCTGGGGATGTGGCTCAGTGGTCGGGTGCCCCTGAGTTCAATCCTCAGTACCAAAAAAAAAAAAAAGAAGTAGGGTCACATAATTTAGGGGAAAGGGGCACACACTGTGTTGATGAGTGCTGTGGAAAATCCATCTAAGCCTGGGATGGCTTGGAAGGGAACCTGAGTCTTAGGCACCTTTTTTAGGAGCTGAAAAATCTGGTCATCTGTTGTATCAGGACACCAAGACCAAACCAATTATTTTAACAGAGATAATTGAATATGAACTGTTAACCAGATAGTGAGGAGGTGAGAAGACAAAATGGGGCACTAGAAACAAAGACAAAAGCCAAAGATTATTCCAATTTAGAAACTTCAATAAGGCCCCTTGTAGAGCTGCTTCAAACCTCTCAGGAGTGGACACCACTCAGCAGGTGCCTCAGCAGCTTTGCAAGCCCCTGCAGGGCCGGGATGCAAACCTGAGGAGAGGCACCCCAGCAGACGATGCTATGATCTTTTGAGTGGCACGATGAAGCTGCACGTTGGAAGCCACTGTTCTCTCCGGAATGAACTGTCACTGCTATCTTTGGTGCCATTCTTAGGATCAGGGAGCAAACAGGAAGTAGATTCCTTCTTCCCTCCTCCAGATTCCAATCTTTTCCACTATTGTTGTAGCCAGCAAAGGAAAGACATGGTTTGCAGTCTCCCGACAAAGCAGGGTACAAAAGTACCCTCCTGACCAGATCTGGCCCTCCCCTCACTGAGCCACAGCTGGTCAAATGCAAAGTTCCTAATCAAAGGTGAGCTACAAGGCTCTAGAATCTCACAGAGAACTCTCAAATCTACTGCTAATTTTCAATTAAATAAATTGTATAAAGAACAAAAAAGTACATGTATTTTTGGGCCTGCATTAAGTGTAATTAGTGTCTTCCAAGGACTGTAGTGAGAACAAATCAAAGCATATCAAACTGACTTTCCCCAAATGATGAAATCACAAACATGCATTTCTTTAAATACCTTTCACATCCCTAACAGAACTTCAGCAGACACTTTATTCCTCATAGACTAAGACAGTCATTTTTTTTTAAATATTTTTTTAGTTGTAGATGGACACAATGTCTTTATTTTATTGCTTTGTACGTGGTGCTGAGGATCGAACCCAGGGCCTCACGCATGCGAGGCAAGCGCTCTACCACTGAGCTACAATCCCAGCCCCGACAGTCATTTCTTAATCTAAAAGAGATTTGATAGGCAAATGCTGTACCACTGGGCTTTAATGGAGATTTGAAAAGTACACAGAAAGGAACAAGAGCCAGGTGCTTCTGTCTAAAAAAAATGAGTGACTGAG
>CM053410.1:26475792-26507132 GCA_028644305.1 Xerus rutilus | reverse complement strand
GGTACTGGGGATTGAACTCAGGGGCACTCGACCACTGAGCCACATCCCCAGCCCTATTTTGTGTTTTATGTAGAGACAGGGTCTCACTGAGTTGCTTAGCGCCTCGCCATTGCTGAGGCTGGCTTTGAACTCGCGATTCTCCTGTCTCAGCCTCCCTAAGTGCTGGGATTACAGGCTTGAGCCACCGCGCCCGGCTGTGACTGAGAATCTTAACAACAGGCCACAACTCCTTTTGGCATCTGCTCCATACCTGGGTGTCTCTGAACTGCCTTTATTATTTTTCATTTGGGGCTTTTCTCTAACTAAAATCATGTTGTACCAATATCCACAGAACCAACTCAAGTGAATGCTTTCTGGCTATATCTTAGAGGAATGAGGCAAAGTCAATTTTTTTCCAATTAAGATAGATGTGACCTCAGAGCACAACACATTTGACAAGTCTCATTGAGTTTGAAGGCTAAGGAATTTGAGTTTATATGCATATATAGCTTTAGGGACTGAATTAAACAAATATAATGGAAACTTCACCTGTAGTTTATCCAATATTGTTCATATAACATGAGGCTCAGAAAGCACTTGTGATGGTTCATTTTATGTGTCAATTTGACTGGGACTTGGGGTGTCCAGATATTTGGTTAAACATTATTCTGGGTATATCCATGAGGGTGAGATTTAGATTTGAAATGGTAGACTGAGTAAAGCAGTGTGGATGGGTATCACCTCGTGTGCTGGAGGCCTAAATAGAAAAGTGGAATTACGCTTGGGTAAGGTATCAGTCATCTCCTGTCTTTGGGGCTGGAACTTATGCCAGCAGCTCTGTTGGTCTTCAAGTCTTAGACTTGGGAACTTACACCATTGGCTCTCTTGGCCCTTGGTTCTCATACCACTGATCCAGGCTGGAATTATCAGTCTCCAGAATGCAGATGGCAGATAATGGGACTTCTCAGCTTCCATGATTGCACAAACCAATTCCTTATCTCTTTTTTCATAAACACACACACACATACATGCATGTTCTATGTATATCTCCTACTGGTTCTGGTTTTATGGAGAATCTTAACACAAGTTTTGTACATTGATTCCAAAATGCCAACAAAGAACAAGGCTTTATCTTCAGCTCTGCCATTCTTAGTGTGTCTCTCTCAGGATGGCTGCCAAGCATTGCATCATAACTGCAGGGAGAGAGTGAAATGTGTGTGTCGGCTAAGTCTCCTACTCAGTATTTCTGGAAGCCTCATCACATAGATTTCTACCTATATCTTGCTAGTAGAACATATCATATGGCCAACCCCCGCTACACAAGGTCTTATGAAAGGAAATAGCTTCAACTGTACATTACTCTGAATAAATTAAGGTTCTGTTACTAAAAAAGAGAATGAAAATGTGGTAAGCAACTAGTTATGTCTACAGCATACATACATGGTTTATAAACCTGAACACCAAAAGAAAAACAAAACCAGTCAAATCTTCAATGAAATAATAATCTTAACAAAACTAAAATTTAGCAAATGGTGCCAAAAGTCACCTGATTTGCAAATAGGAACTTCACAAAAGCTTTTATACAAATGATCATTAAATGTATGAAAAAGGTTCTTAACTTTATTAATCATCAGGAAAATGCAAATTAAATCCACAATGTGATACCATTATAACCCACCAGAAGGGCTAAAATGGAAATGACAGATGTATCAAGTGTGGCCAGATGGAGAATAACAAAACTTTCAAATCCTGCTGGTGGGAGTGAAAATTGGTGTAAGACCTTTGGAAAACTCTTTGACAATACCTTCTATAGCTGAATATATTCATACTGTATATCCCAAAAATTTCATACCTTAGTATATAATCTAGAGACATTTATATTTGTAAAAAATGCATACAAAATGTTCATGCAAAAAAGGAAACAAATTCATATGTCCATGAACAGAACAGATAAATTGTGGGCTATCACAATGAGAATGAAAACCACAACTACACACAGAACGATGAGGATCAGAAACCCTAAACGGAACCAAAGAATTTAAACATAAAAAACAATCGAGTTTACTGTCTGATTCCATTCACAAACAAAAATGTTTTTCATTATTTCTCATTAGTGCATTATAGTTATACATAATACTGGGGTTTGTTATGATATAATTACACAAACATGGAATATAATTTGCTCCAATTCAGTCCCTGTTCCCTTTCCTTCCTCCTGTCCATTCCCTTTATTCCCTTTCCTCTTCTCTAGTGGTCTATTTTTTTTTTAATTCGTGCATTACACATATACATAAAGGTGAAGCTCACTATGGTATATATTCACATATATACATAAGACAGTTTGGTCATTTTCATTCCACCATTTCTCCCTTTTCGAGCCCCTTCTCTCTCCCCTCAATCCTCTTCCTCTACTTCACTGATCTCTCTTGTGTTTTCATGCGATTCTCTTGCCCTTTTTATTTTTTCTTTATTTTGCTCGAAGAGAGAAACATTTGACTCTTGACATTCTGGGTCTGGTTTATTTCACTATGTTCTCCAGTTCCACTCACATACCAGCTAATGCCATAATTTTCTTCTTCATGGCTGAGTAAAACTCCACTGTGTATACATTCATTTTCTTTATCTATTCATCCATTGATGAGTATCTTGGCTGGTTCCATAACCTGGATATTGTATTTGCACTGCTATAAACACTGATGTGGCTTTATCACTATAGCATGCTGATTTTAGCTCTTCAGGATAAATACCAAGAAGTGGGATAGCTGGGTCATATGGTGGTTCCATTCCTAGTTTTTTGAGGACTCTCCATGCTGCTTTCCATAGTAGTTGCACTAATATGCAGTTCTACCAACAATGTATGAGTGTACTTTTCCCCCCACATCCTTGCCAGCATTTACTATTATTCATATACTCAATAACTGAGATTCTGACTAAAGTGAGATGAAATCTCATTGTAGTTCTGATTTGCATTTTTTTGCTTGCTAGAGATGTTGAATGTTTTTCATATATTTGCTGGTCATTTGTATTTCTTCTTTTGAGAAGTGTCTACTTAGTTCTTTTGTCCATTTATTAATTTGTTTGATTTTTGGTCAACATGCAAACTTTTAAAACAGGCAAAACTACCTATCTGGTGAAGAGCTACTAAATAGAAATGAGGTTTCTTTTTGATGAAAATGCCCTAAACTTAAGACTGTGACGATGGTACTATAACTCTGTGAATATACTAAAAGTCACTGCATGCTTTAAGTGGGTAAAAATTATGGCATGTAAATTATATAGTAACAAAGATTTTAAATTATGATGTTAGAAATCAAGTCCATGGCTGATTAGAAAAGGGAAAAAGAGATTTCTGGGAATTTGATAACATTATCTTTTCTCATTTGGGTGCTGATTATCTTGAGAGTTTACTGTAGTACTCTTAGGATTTTTTGTACATGTTATACTCAAATTAAAAATTTATATTAAGAAATGAAGTTGAGTACTACCAAGGTCTTGGGGGTTTTTGTTTTGTTTTGTTTGCATCAGGGATTGAACCCAGGGGTGCTTACCCACATCCTCAGCCCTTTTTATGGTTTTTTTTTTTTTTTTTTTTTTGTACTGGGGATTGAACTCAGGGGCAATCGACCACTGAGCCACATTCCAGCCCTATTTTGTGTTTTATGTAGAGACAGGGTCTCACTGAGCCACTTAGCGCCTTGCCATTGCTGAGGCTGGCTTTGAACTTGCAATTCTCCTGTCTCAGCCTCCCTAAGTGCTGGGATTACAGGCTTGGGCCACCGTGCCCATCTCCTTTTTATGTTTTTTTTTTTTTTTTAAATATTTATTTTTTAGTTGTAGGTGGACACAATAGCTTTATTTTATTTTTATGTGGTGCTGAGGATCGAACCCAGTGCCTCCCGCGTGCTAGGCAAGCACGCTACCACTGCGCCATAACCCCAGCCCCTCATTTTTATGTTTTATTTTGAAACAGTTTCTCTAAGTTGCTGAGGCCGGCTTTGAATTTGGGATTCCCCTGCCTCCTGAGCCACTGGAATTACAGGGGTGTGCCACCACGCTCAGCTTGGGAAATAATTTTTAAAGGGAGGAACAAACCACTTTCCTCTCAAAAGACATCATGCTGGATTCCTTGTATCTATCTCCACCTCAGTCCTCTCAGGCTTTAACTGGTCTCCCATTTATTAATATTTTGTTTAATCCTGCTTTACCCAAGAGTGTACGGACCACCTATGCTGTCTATCCCCTACAGTTGGCTTATGAGCTGCCTGTCTTTATTATTCTATGGACAAGTCTTCTCATTTTAAACTTAAGAATTAACTGCTTCAGAAGTTCTTAGTATTTGCAGTACTCAAGGTTTTAACATCTGCTAAATTTCACACTAGCCGTAAGCGCCAAGTGTTACCTCTGTATTAAAAAATTTAAAAAGCCTTTTTTATTTTTGTCTATATTCATCTAACAAGTAATTTCCTTCCTTAACTTTGCTGGTACTTCCTTTTTATCAATGGTTCTCACACTGCTGGTCATGATGCATTATAAGGTTGTAAACTGATTTAGAGGGTCATACTAGCATATTTTTTTTTAAAGAAACAACAGAACAGAAAAGCACAAGAATGCTTCACACACGATGGAAAGTGCTTTTGTTTCAGTTATACACGTAGGTGTGTATGGGATACTACACCTCCATACACTATTGACTGCTGTGAGTTATGGTCAAAAAGTCTCAAGAGCTACAACTCTAACTCCTCTGATTCATAGGAGGACAGAAAGTCCAATTCAGGCTCAGACTGAAACATTCATGGCTCATAATGTTTCCTAAGTCTTAAAGGAAGAAAAGGTTGAAGGCAAAGGGAATTTGGTTTTGGCGGGTTGTAAAACTGGAGTTCAGAAAGGGCAGGAGGGAAGACTGTGGGAATGACTCAACTGTGATGCAGGATGTTTAGTGAGCGAATCAGAGCTCACCAGAAGACTCAAAAAACAGCTGAAAACTTCTGAGCTATTCTCCATGGTGAAGTTATATGTTAAAGTCAAATACTGTGAGAAAAAGCTGACAAGGCTGACAATTATTTCAAAGTTGGTACTTAAGGATAGGCAAGAAACTAAACAAAAGCAAGTGGCCTAGTTATATACAGTTACCAGTATCAGCAATGCAAGGATTAAGCATGTTGTATAAAGTACTCTGGTTTATAATGGGGAAAAATAAATAGTCAAGGCTTTCATAATAAATTATTTTGGCTGATGTAAAAAACATTTTTTTTAAAAAATGGGCATGATTCCAAAACCTTGAGTGGGGCCAGCTCACACCACAGCTGCTGCTGCCAGACACAGCGCATCCCCTAGTTATTCCACACCACGGGAACTTATTTTTAAATTTCAAAAGATTTTAAGGTTACTGTTAACCATTAAAGTGCTAGCGTGTGGTTATAATTCAGCCAATGGAACTGCCGTCTGTGATGAAAACCAGTTGCCATAACAGTGTTCCCATAGCGACTCCCTGGGGACCAGTGCTGGCTCTGGCTCACTGGACAGCTGGAAACTCTTATATCAATATGCTGTGAGAAAGTGCTTTTCAGTTCAAAACTCCCAATATGATACCATACCAGAAATTTCTATGGGATAAAGTTATGCTTTCTGGGCTTCATGGGAGTATACTAGGGCAAGGAGGAAGCACAATCCATGAAGTTGTGCTCCTAGAGATATTCAGACAAAGGAAACTTAAAACTCAACTCAAGACTCCCTTTCATTCAAACCGCCCCGCTTAGCACTACTATTCTATGGTAAGAGCACTAATGGGAGTACTATGTGGCTGGAAAGGAGCCAATAACATGAATCGTCAAATTCCAACCTACCAAAGACCCTCAAACACTTTTCTTCATCTTTTCCAAGACACTTCCTTTCTCTCCAACAACAACAAAAAAGATGGTGGCATTTCTAAGTTATTTACTGAGATCAAACCCCAGAGTGCTTAATAAGGTACTGGAGTACATCAGGAAATCAACAGAAGGATGGGCTTAACATCAAGAAGTCACACTATTATCAATCCTATTTTCCAGTCCTTTGGATTCTCCCTGAGCCCACAACAATAAGTTCTGTTATTAGTGACAACTGCCTGCCTCACTCTGGTCTCTTGGGGCCTCTCTTTCCTTCCTACAAGATCCGAACTATGCTGTGTCTCTACTTCTGTGTCAATTCTTTGGCCTCAGCTTTACTTTCCTAATTTCCGCCCCCAAGACTGAAATTGCATCTATGACTTCCACATTGCTATAGTCTCTGTGTTCCAAAATACTGCTGTCTTCAGTGACAATGACACTTTTAGAAACTCAATAACAGATGGTCTCCAATTTACAATGGTTTAACAGTTTTTCAATTTTACCATTGTGTAAAAGCAATAAGCTTTCAGTAGAAACCATTATTTGAATCTGAATTTGGATCTTTTCTCAGGCCAACCATATGCAGTAGGATCTTCTCTCTTGTTGCTGGGCAGTGGCAGCACCCTGAAACTCCTTCTACCATATTCAAAATGGTTAAGTCACAGCCTCTAGAATATGTTACCATTTTTCCCAAACTACCCACACTGATCAATTTTAGGAAGTATATGTGTCCTATTAGTTTCTTTTTTTTATTAACTATCAAAAAAGGGAAAACAACATGAAATTAGCTGACTACTAAGCTATGGCCTGACCATAAATGAAGAAAAAATAATTTGAGCAGTATTCATTCAACAATATTTTTAATTAAGTCCTATACAAGACCACAAGTCAAAACCTTCTCATAGAAGTCTGTTTCTCACTTGTGCTAGTAACTTCTCATAAGCCCTACCTAATTTAATCATAAGAAAAGGCTTCCAAAATGGGGATGGGAAGCCCTGACTCAGTACAGCAGGCTTAACCACTACCAGGCAAGTAACCAGCAGAAACAACCTGTCTACACACAGCCATGGACAACAATAAGCCAAAAAGAACTTCCAGTCTTTCTCAAGAGGGGGCCAGAATAAGTGATTATGAATCTAACATTAGCCCAGTGGCTTCTAGGTTTCATCCTCTGACTTTAAATTCAAAATTGACTGAAAATCAGTCATGGAGCCCACATATAGGAAAAACAATCAATGGCTCCATTATTACTGCTGCTGCTGCTAACACCATCATTATTACTATTACGTGAGTACACACTGCCCTCTAATAATAACAATAATAATGACACAACAGCTAATATATACTGAGCTCTTATCATTTGCCAAGCAGTATGCTAAGCATTTTATTTTACTTAAACACAGTAATAATGAAAATGAGGTATGTACTATTATTACTATCACTGTAAGAAATGGAAGCAGAGGCTTAGCAAGATTAAGTCACTTACCCAAAGTCATACGATTAGTAGGCAGAACTGAGATTCTGGGAAACTCTGACTTTGGGGAGTCCCATTCCTACACAATCCAATACTGCCATTCCACTGATTAGGTAACATTTTATTTACCCATATTATTTTATTAACTCAGTACTCTAAACTCTAAAGCACATGATCAGTCTCAATGATGAAAATATAACACTGTGCAAGATCTAGAACAAGTCCTCACTCTGTAGAAGACCAGAGCTAAGGCAGTGAGTTCAGTCCTAGCACCTTCTTCCTGTTTGGCTGGGCACAGCTGGGAACACAGTCCAACTCTTGGCCGGCCTCACCACCTGTTCCCTCACCCTAAACCTTGGCTCGTGGGCATTACTTCTTGAACTTATGTTGGTAAGATACACTATCATTGTTTCTCTAACTTACATTTCCTATTAATTCTATCTGCACTGAGAAATGACAAATACTAAAATGTGCACTCCTGAGAAGATAAAAGCAAGCTTTAAAACACAGGAAAAATAACAGTTAACAGTAAGAACATTTACAGTCACATTCTATTGCAAGAAGACAAAAGTTCAGAAACCTTTAATAGTTCATTGAATGGTCTAATATTTTTAATAAAATATATAAAATATTTTCTGTGACCTACATAAAAGATAATGTGCAAATTAATATATTCTACAGAAAAAATTAAGTCCATCCTCAATTTTTTTTTTTAATTATCTAACTACAACTTTCAGGTCTAGTGAGGAAAGGTCATTTTTAAACTCCTTATGTCACTGCTGCCTATATTCATTTAAATGATACTAAAAACTTTATAGAATTTGATTTTTCAACTTTGTGTTTGTGTGTATGTGTGTGCAGGGTGCGTGCACTGGGAATTTAACCCAGGAGCACTTTACTACTGAGCCACATCCCCAGCCCTTTTTAGTTTTATTTGGAGACAAGGTCTCACTAAGCTGCTTAGGGCCTCACCAAGTTGCTGAGGCTACCTTTGAACTTGTGATCCTCCTGCTTCAGCCTCCCATGGTGGGATCACAGGAGTGTACCAACATGCCCAGCTAATTTTTCAGCTTTTTAAAATAAAAACAAGACAGAAAAGTCAGTTTGCAGTCAGACATGATATGAAAGCCAACATAGTTCTTAAAACTGATCAAGAATTACATCAGGTAGAAAGCAGAGACCAGAAACTCCAGTTTTCTTCTTCCTTGAATCTTGATGGTAACGCCAGAAGTCCATACTTTGCTTCCTTAAGTTTCTTATTGTTATCTATACACTGAACATAGGTCTCACAGTGCATTGTACTCCACACATTTTGATGGATCTGTAGGAAAGTGTTTCTGGCAAATAGTCATTAACCTCTTCAATCCCTAAGAACACAAAGAAAATAAAGGTTGGTTATGATATTGTCAAACTACTCCTAATTGGTGTCCTCTGGACTCACTCTAGTTTGTCAATGTCCCCACTAAAATGCAGCAGTCCCCACCAACTCCACTTCAAAGCATAAGTAATGTTCATCTTGTGTACCTGGATATATATACAAGTCTGTTCATCATAGCACATCATCTTAACAAACAAGAAACAAAGGAACTAGAAGCAACCCAAATTTCCTTTCAAAGGAGAATATATAAATAAGCTTTAATACGCTCACAAATGGAATATTCTTCAGCAGTACAATGAATTAAGTCTAGCTACATGTAACAAGCCAGACTTTCTCAACCAGGTTCCAAAATAAAATTAAGCGGCAATCAATCATCCAGTCTAAATCAATTGTTGAAGGTAGCGAGATAACTTCTCTCCAACGCATCTAACATTTAGTGCACTACTTATATAACATACTTGGAAAATTAAGAAAGTAGCCACTCAAATAATTTCTTTGTTCTGTGGTCTGAATGAGGACCTCTGGCTAAAAAAGACCAAGGAACAAAAATCTTACAAAACAATGTTGAATATAAAAAGCAAACAGCAGGACTGGGGCTGTGGCTCAGTGGTACAGTGTTTGCCTCTCACACGTGAGGCACTGGGTTCAATTCTCAGCACCACATACAAAATACATAAATAAATAAAATAAAGGTTTAAAAACAAAAAGCAAATGGCAGAAGGCTACATACAACATAACACCACTTTAATACAATTCAAAAACAAGTAAAAAAGCTATAGATAGAAATATACATATAACATGAAAGAATTATCTTGAAAAGCAAGGAAATGACAAACAAATTCAGGATAATGGTTACTTCTTGGACGGAGGAAAACAATACAAATTCAATGGTCTTCAGAATAGTCTAATTCTTAAACTGAGAATAAGATTTTTAAATAGTCATTTTATTATTTACTTTGTGACTTACACTTTACATGTATTCTTTCATATACACCAAAATAATATATGATAAAAACATTTTCAACATAACAATAAAGTCTGAATACAACATTCCAAATGTGACCTGGCCAATCTTGCAGAATTTAGTAAAAGCAGTCACGGCATGATCTGTCCCTTTGGCATCTGTTACTATGGCCTGGAGCTCTTTTTAGACAACTATAATAAACTCAGCTAATATCCACTGATCTCAAAAATTCAAGTTCTTTTCCTCTCTTTCACAATTTGGCCAGTTCTTCTCCAGTGTGCAACTTTATAATTATTTTTTTAACTGACATAAGAATAATCACTATCAAATGTCATTCTTAGGCACTTGCCTAGCATGCCTGAGGCCCTGTGTTTGGTCCCCAGCACCATGAACAAAAAAAACAAACAAACAAATAGTTATCAGTCTCTGTAAACTCATCCTTCAGTCTGATCTTTAAAACCCCTTAGTTGAGATTTAGCTGTTAATTTTTTTTTTTACACCTTTCTCACCTACCACCAAGTAAATGTCTTCTAAGTCATTATTCAAATTCTCAGTATCCTTTACAAACAAGCCAAGGACAAGGGCAAAAATCTGTAACATGCCACTTTAGATCTCTACAGAATACCCTTGAGAGGAATTTGCAAGCAGCAAAGAATCCTATTAACTGTTACAGTCTGGATCTGGGATGTCCTCCAAAGGCTCATGTGTTGAAGGATTGGTTCCCAGCTGGTGGTGTTATAGGGAAGTGGTAGAAACTCTACAAGGTAGGGCCTAGCTGGGAGATGTGTGCCTTTGAAGGGTATTGAACTTGTTCCCAGCGCATGCACACACTGCAATGTGCTCTCTCCACCTTCTTCCTAGCAGCCCCCATGAGGTGAGCAGCCTCTGCCACACACTCTCACTGCCATGATATTCTGCCTTACCTCAGATCCAAAGCAACGGAGACAACCAACCTTAGTGTGAAACCTCTAAAGTCATGCATGATACAAAGTAAATTTTTCCTCCTCTAAGTTGATTTTCTCAGGCATTTTGTTAGCGATGGAAAGCTGATCAAAAGACTATTTAATCTAAACTATAAACTTTCCTGTCTATAAGGAGAAACTGTCAAATGCCTTACTAAAATTTACGTATCTATAGTAATATTTATTAGTTATTAGAAAACAACAGGGGCTGGGGCTGTAGCTCAGTGGAAGAGCGCTTGCCTAGCATGCGTGAGACACTGGGTTCGATCCTCAGCACCACATATAAATAATAAATGAATAAAATAAAGATCCATCAACAATTAAAAAAAATATTAAAAAAAATAAAAAAATAAAATAAAAAAAAAAAGAAAACAACAGGCTGGGTGCGGTGGTACACACCTGAAATCCCAGCGGCTTGGGAGGCTGAGGCAGGACAATCGCGAGTTCAAAGCCAGCCTCAGCAAAAGCGAAGGTGCTAAGTAACTCAGTGAGAGATCCTGTTTCTAAATAATATACAAAATAGGGCTGGGGATGTGGCTCAGTGGCCGAGTGCCCCTGAGTTCAATCCCTAGCATCCCTCTTCCCCCAAAAAACCCAACAACAACAACAGCAGAGAACAGAACTTAATTTTAATGACCCTCCCCAAAGTAATTTTTAACACAAATTATTTTAAGGTTTCTCACCTTGTATTCACAAAAATTTATAACCATCCAGTTCCCATTACAATAAGAAAAACAATTAAGTCCTACCCCAAGGCCAAATGCTATGCTTAGGTCTAGAATAATATTAAATATTGAATATGAAAATATATGTGGCCCACTGCCTGATACTTAACTAGCAATTTCCCCAAATTCATTTTCTTCCCTCAAAACAACTTTGTGACCCAGTGGGAGGAATAGAATGTATGGCTATAGTTATACAATGGAATAATAGAAGAGAACATCTGAAAATCTGAGAGTATAAAAATGACTTCAAAATATATGCTGATGTAACAGATGCCTAAAACACCATCAAGCATTTAGGACTTGCTCTGTAATTAAGTATTCAAGCAACTCTCACACTCAGTGAAATCACCAAAAATAAAACAAACAAAAAATCCTTGCAAAATCTGATTGGTTCCCTAGTAAACAGAAAAGACAAATATAAATTACTTCTATGAATTGAGCTATAATATAATGGATTCAACATCAGTGAAACATGATTTTGAAATAATTTAATCAGAGTCCTTTGTGGATTCAAGTAACATCTACATGATGCTATTAAAGAATTAGCGATATAGAGAAAGGTTATTTTTCAGGTGATTTCAAAGGACTTTTGCAGACAATGCAAAGAAAGGACATGTAATTTACTTCACTCCTCATTCTTTGTACCTTGTGTTAATCAGGTATTTGCTTTAGGATAAAGACCCTTCATTCTCATAGTCCAGCTTCTCCTATTGTGAATTCTAATGATGCATATACAGAACTGTGATCTGTAGCAATGGAAATATATGTAATGTCACTAATTCAACACCTTTAAGTTTCCTTAAGAAATAAGTGAAAAAGAGAGGCAAAGCTAGGAAAGGGAACACTCTGATGAAATACACAGAGTTTTCATCAGCAGCAAAACATGGCATGAACCATTATGATGAACAAGCAGAGGCACAGTGATGGGAAGACTGCTGGAGGTAATTTTCCATAATGAGAACTGGAATCTTAAGTGCTTGCTCCTTATAAAGACACTTGTGCTTATCTGCACTATGTACATTTAAAAATATACTAGTATTGTGCCTGGAATTTAGTTGACAAAAAGGTGGTGAAACTCAACAGTCATAGCTATAGTTACCCAGAACATGATAATAAATTCTTGCAATAAGTACTGATGGTACATAGCACCAATTTTTAAAGGTGTGTAATCTCAGGACACCATATGGTTATTTTCCAAATGGAAACAAATCATTTCAATTAGATCCCTTGGGATTTCTGTTTTAAACTGCTTGTGGATGCTTAAGCAAGTTCAACTGACTGGCTTACTTCAAAGAATTAAAAACTGGTGGTATTTTAATTGACTTTTTACTTGTATAAAAGCAATACATTTAATTAACAAATCTTTATTCAGTGCTAAGCACTGTTCTAGGCTCTGGGAATATATCAAGAAAAAAAAACCAGGAAAAATCTCTATCTTCACTAATAAGACAGACAAAAAACAAAATAAGATTTATAAAAAACAAAAAATATGTTCAATGATGATAAATGCTATAAAGAAAATAAAGGATGGGAAGGATGTGTGTAGGTGTGTGGGTGATTGAAAGAATTTTGGCTTTGGCTCTGTGAATGAGAGAGCTGCTGACTGACTCTGAATAAGAAAGCAACCTAATCTGACCATTTTAACTGGATTAGTCTGGGTGCTGTGGTGATGAGAGACTGAAGAGAGGCCCAGGGACCACAGAGAAGGCACTGCAAGAATCTAGCCATTGGTAGGAGACGTGAGAAGGAATTAGGTTACAGATCTACTCTGAATGTCAAACAATCAAGATTTAAAGAAATATAGGGTTTGGGCACTGACAGAGAAAAACCAAGGATAGTTCCAGGGTCTATGTGTATATTGCTTTAAAAATCAATAACAAAAAAAGACCCGACAGTTTTTATATCAAATAACAGTCAGTTGTCTCACTCCTTCCAATACCGAATTCCAGCTCCTCAGAGGCAGTCACTTCCATATGTTTTAAGAATCTCTTCTGGTGTTTACTGCCATATTTCTAAATTCTATATTGATAGCACTTGACTTTTCCAGTTCAAATATTACCCACTGGCTTTTGACTATGAAGTGGGAGGATTTAGTTGGCTCACATAATGCCCATTAGCTTTATATATGTATGCACACAACCAAAAGCATGATCTCTTCTCCTCAAACCGCAATTCTGAATAAAATCTTAACATTCAGAATTGACCTCACAAAGGCTACACAAATATCCTTCAAAGTAGAACCCTATAGGTTTCTACTATAGTGCATTATGAGAACCTCTCCTTACAAAGGTTTCACACCCACACACAATTTTTTTTGGCCTTTCAAATCCATTCTCTAACAGTGAGGCTACTTTCAATATCAGCCAATACTGTAGGTAACATAATCTCTTCCACTTTTCCCTTGAGTTCCTGTCTGCTTGCTGGACCTCCCTGTATTGCTATCATCCTAGAGCATCCATTTACCTTTGATCTGGGAATTCCTTTCATCTTGCTCTGAGCTGGATCTTAATTCCTGGAACTTTTGATCAATTTCCCTCATTTTGGTGGAGGACATCTTCAAGTGGAACAGTATACCATAAGGGAGTTAAGACTGCCCAGGTTTGATCCCCAGTTCCACCATTTACTATCTGTGTGATCTTGAGAACTTGTTACTCTGTCTCAGTTTCTCTACTTGTAAAACAGGAAAATGGTAGTATCCATTTTGCTGCCACAAAGTGTCGAATGATGGTTCAGATAGAAAGAGAGCTCTGAGATGGAAAAGAGTGTGCTTTTAGGTGTATACATAAGCACTATATAACTCTTAGTAGTGATGATAATTCCAAAATGTGTAATTTACATTTGAGCAGTACTAATCTAAACTGTGCCAAAAACGAAGGTCACATTTTTGAGACTTTACCTGTCACAAATGTCACCAGCCAAATTCACCCCTGACTGATGGTTCAGGTAGGAAGAGAGTTCTGACTTGGAAATTATTTCCCTTGTAATATTTAAAAATACTTCTTTATACTATCTTCTAGTTCTAGTATTGCTAATAAGAAGTATGATGGCATTTTAATTGCAGAGTCTTTGTAAAGAGACTTTTTCTCTAAAGGAAAATTTCATTTATGTGAACATCAGGCTTTTCATAGTGGAGTGTGATCTGATCTCTTAGTTTTTCAAGCATTTGGTTGAGAAATATAAGATTTAATACTATAAACTATTTTCCATTAACTAAGCTGCCAGTTTAAGAAAAATTATGGCACAGTTTAGATCAGTACTGCTCAAATGTAAATTACACAACACACTAATGTTCCATATTTTAAAAGGTGGTATTAAGTGGAAGATAAATACTAGCAATCCTCTTTTCTAAAAATATATTGTTTTAATACTCCAGAAAGTATCAAATGGGTAGATGGTTCTTATTAAGCAACAACTCACCATTAGGAAATGGTTTATCATAGCCAAGAATCCCAGGCTGTAGCATGCAGCCATTTGACCTACAAATATGTAATGAATGTATAATCTGAGTATCCATGCCTGGTGAACATTTACCAATAACCATAATGTATGGACCAAGCTGTGATCACTTATTGTAGTATATGAATGTTTCTTTTATACTAATTTTGGCAATATCATATTAGAAATTTGTAATGTTTCATGGACAAATAAAGCTGGCAAATATTAGTAGAGATGAAATATGCCAAAACGAAGTATGGAATGACATAATTAACATAAAATGTTAGAATACTATCTCTACTAGAAAATGTACACATTTAAGGTAACTGAAAACAACTTGCCAGAGAAAAATATTAGAGGATATTTTTTCCTATTGTAATAGCAAAACTTTAATAAAATTATTTGACATGAATATTATTCCTTAATATTCTAACCCCCAATGGAATCTGCAGTGTACATTTTAATTAGTCTGTACATATCAGGGAGGACAGCAGCAGGAAACAAAGGACACACTCACACTGGTTAATTTGATGGCAGTCGTTCCAAGGACTTTACAAAGGAGTGGGTAGGACTTAGGGTCAACAAGGGATAGTACAGAACCCCAGAGCTGGTAATCTTGAGAAGTTGTGGCTGGCCTGAGTTCTAAAGGGGCAAGGGAGGTGAGTGATTACTAAAACTCAGACAGGGTCATCACACAGAGACAGATCTAAGTCAAGCAATGGCCTTGGGCAGGGGGAGTGCAGGTACCCAAGAAACACTACAGAGAAGAACCAGGGAAACAGATATCACAAACTCATTCTCCCACTACAAAATAAATCTCCAGTCTCCTTTCACTGCTTGCTCCAATCAGAATGCAGAAAGCAAGGGAGTATGTCAGTGTTCATAAAGCCAGGTTTCTAGGGCAAGGAACGAGGCAAAGAAGGGTGTGGAGGGTTCTGAAGGGCCACCAGTCCCTTGGTCTGCATCTACCTTACCTCTCTTCTCTTGTTTATCCTCCTTCTCTTCTTCAGTGACAAGAAGAGATGTCCAAGAGATGTCCAGAAATGACTGAATTATAATCTCTAAATCATCAAGAGCATCCAATAATCTGTATAAAAGAAGTTTTCCCAAAATCTGAGCCAAAGGTTATATCTGTATTTGGCAGAATGAACAAAGTCTTGAAATTACTAACACTGACTTAAATGTAACCCTAGACTTGAGGTGAGCTAATAAGCTCCACAACTTTCCTTTGATCTGCATGATGAGAAAACCCTCTCTGTTGTGCAATTTTTGTGAGGAAGAAAACACTTCAAACACCCACAGTTTAAACTACAGAGATCTGCGTAAGAACCACAGATGAAATCAGATTCCAGTGAGAGTCTCTTAAATCATATTCTACTGTATTCCATAAAATGGATATTATACCAGCATTTCAAATAAAAATAATTATTCCACACATTCCAAGTTTCCATTTACAAGATGTCTAAGAACAGAGGAAACTAACCAATAATGACACATATCAGAATAGCAACTACCTTCTGATGAGCAGAGCGGGGCTTAGGCTGGGAGCACACATGAAGGAACCTACTGGGTGCTGCTGAAATGTTCTGGACTTGTCTTATTTGGTACATGTTGCACATATATCAAGAATCACTGGGCTAAAATATTTAGGTGAGTTCACTTTAAACACTACAGTATTTGTTGAGATATGCCTCAATGTAAAAGAAATAATTATTCTAATAAAATGATTTTCACAATGACCTCCTTAGCAAATATCTTAACATAGAAGAGATTTGAATTTATGCATTTACCAGGAGTCAGCAACTGTGATCCACACATTGCCATTCAACTCTTTTTAAGTACAACAGCCACTGGCTCTTTCTGCATTACAGCTGCAGTGTTCAATAGCTGTAACAAGAGACCTTAGGAAGCCCGAAGACTAAGATATTTACTTTCTGATTCTTTATGAAAAAGTTTGCCAAACTCTAAGCTTCAAATGACATATCTAAATTGTCCCTTTTGTAGGATAATTCAGATCAACCTCACCTGAGTACAAAGTAACAAGAGGAAGATTCATGAGACAGCTTAGTAAAGTGCTTAGTAAACAGTGGTCATGAATTTCACCAAACTCTAACATAGGGGCACAGCACCCTTTTGCTACACCCGTACTCTGGGTTTACTTTAAGACTTTGATCACAAGTTAGCTTTCTGCTAAATTTTATACACTGTTCATTTTTTAAAATCTGCCAACATTTTAAAAAGAAAGTACACTTTTTAAAAATCCAAGATTTCATCTTCCCATTAAAAAGAAAACAATTATCAAATAATATTGGAACCATATTCTTACAAGGTAACATATAAATGAAAGTGACTCTACCAACAGAGAAGCTCACCATCAACTGGCATTTAGCACCACACTTTTATAGTCCATGTTCTCTAGCAGAGTTGAAAGAGAAATGCAATATTGCTTCTCTATGTGCCTATACAAAAAGAGAAAAACAGAAGCTAGGCAGAGGGCCAGGGGCTTCATAACACTCAGCTCCCTTGTTGCCTGACTGACTGTTGTGGGCACTGAGTTACAGGCACAGGCTTAAGCACCAGCCTCCAGGGAAAATGGCAGAGAAGAATCCAGAGAGATGTAAGAGCCAGAAGGGTCAAAAGAGCCAATGATTAATTCAATGCTTGCAAACATCAAGTGGCAGAGATTTCCCGATCTTCTAAGGCAGCCCTACTCCCACTGTGGGGCAATTCTGCCTGTTAAAAAGCTTCTTCATACTATTGCAACTTCTGTGAATCTACAATTATTTCAAAGCAAAGTTTTTAAAAAGCTTTTTATACTAAGTAAACATCTGTCTTTGTATAAGTTAGCTGGTTCTTAAATGTAATGTAAGGAGAAGTTTAATCCTCTTCTACAAGAAGATGATTATCACAAATCTTACAGAGATTCCACCAAGTCTCCTTTCTTGAGTACTGGGAAAAAAAAACAAGACAATCAACCCTCTTGTTCTACAGTTCTCATTCAATCAGAAAATATTTTTTGAGCACCCATTATTAATCAGGTACCATTCTAGATTCAGGTTACCATGTAAACCTGTGGAACCTACACCATAAGCTACTATTAGCCTTTCTGGTAGCCATATCATACTACTGATTTTATTGTACTAACTTTAGTACACTAAACTCCCAGTTTTTTCTTATATTCATTACTCGAACTGTATACTTAAGCAAATGAATTATTGAATCCAAATTTTCTTATGACCATCCTTTTTTTTTTTTTAATATTTTTTTAGTTGTAGATGGACACAATGTCTTTATTTTATTGCTGTGTATGTGGTGCTGAGGATCGAACCCAGGGCCTCACCCATGCGAGGCAAGCGCTCTACCGCTGAGCTACAATCCCAGCCCTCTTATGACCATCCTTGCTAGTAGAATCCACCCTTCTCTCCAGTCTATCAAGAATTTCTGGAATATCAATTCTTTTCCACCTTAACACATTCCTTATCTCTTCTAAGTTTTTGTTGTCAGCAAATCTGATAAACTTATCCCTATATATAGTAATCCAAGTCAGTCATAACAATGCTTAACTGTATTGAGGTTTCTAAGAACTCTGTGCCGTGTTACCAAAATGTGCGCAAGGAGACATGGATTCACTATTTAGTGCTCCAGGCTTCCCTCACTCAACAAGATATCAGTCCACCTGACTGTGTCATCCACAAGAGTATTATTGGGTCTACATTATGCCTTGCTAAATTTCAGATACAGTATGCTCACTCGTATCCCCCAATCACCTCGGGGGAAAAAAGATTTTTAAAAATATTTTATATATGTCTTTAAAAAAAAAAGCAAACTGTAACAGTTTTATTTCAGTGCCAAAGTAATTAAGGTACAACACTTCACCCTATCTTTGATCATACATGAAGATCATAAGGTTTTTATTTTATTCAGTGAAGGTGTCTTCAATACAAATTCCTAAGAACATTAATTTAAAAAGAAAAAATGGTGAGAGTACAGGTAATTTCACAGCTTCCAAAATAAACCAGAAATATTCTTAAATGCTAGGTATAATTTAAAAAAGAAAATAAGTGTAGAGAGAGGTGGAAATTATATCACTGTTTACAAAAAGAAATGCTGTCCTTAAGGAAATTTACCTAATTACATGAACATTTATACACTATAGCTCTGGCCACAGTACAGATGAGCATGACTGGCAAATTTAATCCTTGCAATGGTATTCTATTGTTAAAACCAAACAACTTCTTTTCATCTAAAAGATTTTGCCTTTCATCCAGTCACTGGTGGTTATTAATAAATGGAAATGTGCTTGAATTTGCACAAGTATATTTGAACTTTATAAAGTCTACAATTCACATTCAAGAGTTAGGTTGAAATCATATTTTAAAATGCTAATATATGTGAATAAGGCATAAAGCATGACACACAAATTAAATTTCAGCACTTGGAACTGAAATACAAACAATAAGCTAATTCATGAATATGGTAATAACCTCTCTGGCACAAAATCTGAAAGCGTTTTATGCATTTTAAGTGAACTTTCAATTTTAAGTAAATTTCCATAGTATCATCTTCAAGATTTAGAATTACCATCCACACAAGACATTATACAGACACAATCTGGGATTTATGATAATTTGGCAAAGCTAGATTAAGTTGACTTTTTCCCCCAAGGAGAAAAGTTTAGCCCAAGAACAATGCAAACAAGTTTATGTGAGGCATGTATAACTTTAAAATAACTAGAAACACTTTAGATCTTGTCACACAATTTAGGAAGCATCATTATATGCTCCTTAAAAATGATTCTATGCATTAGAGCCAACCCTGTACTCTCCAGACCATTTCAACCTAGTAGATATTAAATACACATTGAAAGTAATAAAGCTGGATTTATTGTAAAATACTCGAAATTTGTTGCTCTTTATTAAATTCCTAAATTTATCTGATAAACTCATTTAACTTGTTTATACAAGATAACTTATAAAAGTAACCTTAAGAAAAAGCTAACCGCAATAATTAGATTTCAGCAATAAGGCAATTAAAACAAACACTTCACCCTATCTTCCATAATATATAAAGGTTTTCACTTTATTTAGCGAAGGTGACGGTCTTAACCACCAGTGGTTGTCAAGAGTGAACTTCCATCCTACTGTGCTACGCCCTGTTTAGCACACAGCAGTCCTCCCGCATCTGCAGTGTTGCTCTCCACAGTTCCAGCTGCCCACAGTCAGCCTGCGTCATCATGGCTTGAGATCATCCTGAAATACTGTCAGGTCAATAGTAGCCTACTGCTGAGTCACATCATCCACCTCACTTCATCTTACCATGTAGGCATGTCACCATCTCGCATCATCAGGAAGAAGGATGAGTCCAGTAAAATATTTTGAGAGGGAGAGAGAGGGACCACATTCATATCATTTTCATTACAGCAAGTTATCAATTGTTCCATTTTATTATTATTGTTAATTTCTACTCTCCCTAATTTATAAATTAAAATTTATCATAGGTGTGTGTGTTTGTATACAGGAAAAAAAACCTAGTAAACATAGGTTTCAATACTACATGAGATTTTAGGTAACCAATGGGGGTCTTGGAAAGTATCTCCACAGGTGAGAGGTACACTGCAAATTTTTCCTTACTCATAAGACTTTTAAATTTGAGGAATTAAAGAATGTTAGAGAATCCAGCTTACCTGAATATATTTCCGCTGAGTTTCATCATTTAAAACATGTGCAACATGCTTAGAAAAAATCTTTTCCCTGCCAGTTCTGGCATGGATACCAACCATAGTGACACCAATAGGCCAGGGAGCATTTCCAATGGCCATCTGAAGGTAAGCATCATTTGCCTGAAAGGAAGTTTGAGTGATCAGAAAGGCAAAAATAATTGCACTGGTCTAAATTCTTATTTCAAGTATTTCACAGCCCTTTATGACTAATTCTCAGCTACCTTTGGACATGCTGAAAATATTATGTTCCTCTTGTTCAAGTAAAAGATTAAAATATGAATGGCGAGGCACTAGGCAACTCAGTGAGACTCCGTCTCTAAATAATATATAAAATAGGGATGGGGATATGGCTCAATGGTCAAGTACCCCTGAGTTCAATCCTCAATACCAAAAAAAAAAGATTAAAATATGGAGTGAGTGCCCAGAACCACAGAGGCCCATGAAAAAACGTAACTCAAAGATAAGGTTGTGGGGGGGCGGTGGGTGGACAGACAAACAACAGGGCGTGGTGGCACAGCCTGGAATCCGGGCAACTTAGAAGGCCGAGGCAGGAGGATTCCAAATTCAAGATCTTAGCAAATTACCAAAGTAAAAAACAAAAAGGGATAGGGATGTAGTTCAGTGGAAGAATACTCCTAGGTTCAATCCCTGGTACCTTTTTAAAAAAGAAAAAGACAAATACTCCTTTGTAGCCTTTTGGCACTGAAATTTAAAGCATTTCAGATCTAGAATTAGCAGGTAGCTAATCTGATACACTGACAAAAACTTTAGGTGGGGTCATAGACCCAGTTCTCTCCACTGATGGACAAAAGGAAGAAAGAGGCTAACTACTTATTCATTGTCCCACCTGAAATCATATCCAATCCCTTCACAGCACTCATTGTACATTGTCAGAAGGGGGAGGGGTGCTCCATGTGCTGGGATGACCATTAAGGGTCCATAACTCTGTGTAAACAGAGTCTGAATTCTGGCCCTCAAGTCAAAGAGTTGAAGGAAAAGACTGGTTCATCTCTTTGGCCTCCCAAATCTCCCACCTACCAAGAACCTTAAAATAAAAGCTACAGAAACTGAAGCAGGAAAGCAATACAAATGGCTCTCTTTTAAAAATCAAGCTGACCACCTGTGGGTAGGAGAAGGAGAAAAAAAAACACAAAGAAAGTAAATTCCAAAAATATCCTAAGGATTTCTAAGCAGGCCAAAGAGATTTTAATTTCAAAAAAATCAAACATCTATGTCATAGCTATGTAGAGTTGATTTTTAAAAAAATAAGTACTATAAAACAGGTTAACTAAAGATCATTTTCTACCCTAAGGATAAATCCAAACTTGTTTTTGCTAAACAGATATTACAAAATTTAATTTTAAATGGTGCATATGCACATATTTATCACTGCTACTCATGTGTAAATTTTAACACTGGATCTTAATCAATAAAAATTCCAATACTCAGTTTCCCTAAAGTCCCAAAGAAAACTGTCCAAATACATTATTAAAGTTTATTAATTATTGTTAATAATACATTAATTTAGTTCATTAATACATTATTAAGTTTATTCTTTCTGTAGTTTAAACAAGCTCTCACCTGGTTCTGATACATAATCAAGAGAAAAGGCATCACTTGAGTAAGCAGGTGATGTGAATACCTTTTGCAGTGATGGTGACCTTATCCATCCATTCCAATTAAATCATTCTTAGAAGGAATTATGCAACTGACAGAAACTAAGAGTGAAATTTCTAACCACAACACAAAATATATCTTTTGAGAGAACTGGCTCTTTTAAGGAATAAAATCACCACATTAACCTTACTAGTCTAAAGCTCTAAACAAGAAAATCATCCAATCATCCAGGAATGCCAGCAGTCCCCTCTTTCCTTTTCCAGTACTCTGGTATTACCATTGGGATTGCTCCTCTACTCCCAGCCTCCTGGGATGCAGTCACCAGAAGCACCCCTCCTTACACTCTGTCATATCTCCGATTCCCAGTATCAGTGCACTGGGCCCTTCTCTCTTTGTTGCCTTCTTTAAGCTGACTGCCTTCCACTCTCCCCTTTTAATTCTCCCCCAGGTGTCCCTCACACCAGAGTGCTTTCCTGCCACCACCTCCTCTCAGAGTCCATTCAGAAGTAAAGACAATGCTCAGTGGTCGAGCGCCCCTGAGTTCAATCCCCAGTACCAAAAAAAAAAAAAAGTAAAGACAATGCAATGAAGGACAGCTTTCCTCTGTGAAGGGTTGGCTATTGTTGCAGTATTGAAATGGGAGAGATAAATCCTGACAGCATTTTCTGGACCATTTTCCCATAGAAATAATTATAAAGAGTAGTTAAATTCCACTGTATCATCAGCACAATAGTTCAGATACATTACAAATTAAATAGGACTTTTAGCTGGTCTGGGAACTAATCTATATAACATTGTTTCTATGGAAAAAATCTGTTCCAAGCCACAATTGAACATTTATAAATCTTGAGGTGCACACCTGTAATCCCAGCACTTTGGGAGGCTGAGACAAGAGAATCACAAGTTCAAAGCCAGCCTCAGCAACGGTGAGGTGCTAAGCAACTCAGTGAGACCCTGTCTCTAAATAAAACACAAAATAGGGCTGGGGATGTGGCTCAGTGGTTGAGTACCCTTAAGTTCAATCCCTGGTACCAAAAAAAATTAAAAATAAAAAAATAAATAAACCTTGAAATACAATCTCATTCATAAAATGAACACTGCCTATACACAATCCATGCTCTGCAGAACCTTTCAACCTACTTTAACCATGACTAAGAAAATACATTTGTGGCCTGTGGTTTGTTACTTGATGCCCAACAATAATGCTAAGAAAACAACAGAAAACAAAATTGTTTTTACTACTAGCTCACTTCATTTATCCTTAAACATACTATGCAAAATCCCCCCATCCCAAATGAACATTATGTATATAGCCTAGATACGTTCATAATAATTTCAATGGACAGCATTATATACCTTCACATATTCTCTCTGCAACATGAATTTAATAATATCTGTTATTGATTCTTTAATGTCAGCAGGAAGATTCTGGAAAAGAAAAAGAAGCATAACTAATTTTGGCAACAACTATTTAGTGAAAAACAATATTTATTCTAAATCTGTATATTCTAATTTTCAAAGTTAGTTAATAAAAGCATTTCCCGAGGAACCTCACCCTTTTCCGGAGCTTTCTGAAAAGTGGTCTGAGATAGGACTCAGTTTGCTTCTGAGTAGCACTGTTCAGTTTACCCTGCACACTGCGTTTCACGTAATCTTCTCTGGCATTCAATTCTTTAGCCCAAACGCCAAGAAGAAACTGTTGAAAGAAATAAATTGAGACTACAATGCCATCTAGTGGTTTAATGCATTTAAAAGCACTATAACACACAAAAAAACAGTACACTATCATCCTTAAAGTAAATGTCTTGGTTGGTTAAAATATTATCAAATAAAGTTTTAAGTATTTATGTTTATTTTGTCATGTTTGTTTCAGAGTGTTATCTTTAGTAAGTCACAAACATCCCGAGTCTATGTATTATATTCCAAGATAATCCATTTCCTAAATAAATAAAAAGACTATCAAATTTCTTAGCAGGGGGGGAGCAGGGTGCACACCTGTAAATCCCAGCAGCTCAGTAGGCTGAGGCAGGAGGATCACAAGTTCCAAGCCATCCTCAGCAAAAGCCAGGCACTAAGTTGAGTGCCCCCTGAGTTCAATCCCCTCCCTCAAAAAAATTCTTATTTGAATAAACCTTTACTTTATTTGCAATTGTACCTATAACATAAAATTTGACCAAGTTAGACTAATCATCCATAATACCATATGCACTATGATACTTAGTCTTCCAAGTATGCTGTATTATTTGGACTACTTATAAAGTACAGAAAATAATTCAATTAAAGAAAAAAGTCCCACTAAAGCACCTGACTAAAGGAGGACGAAAAAAAGAAATGAAAATAAAGCAGACTGTGACCCATTCCCTCCCATTTCTTGCCTCCACCCCAGAAACAAACCTAGTGCCCTTTGGGTGTGACTGTATTGTATACATGGCACCCCTTCCAGAGGCAACATGAAGGCTGAGAGGGACATATTCCTTTATGCACACCTACAAAGGAGAGGCTATCACTCCAAAATAAAAGATTCATTCACACTAGTTCCCACACCCTATCTAGTTCCATGCCCTATCCTCCATATATCTTAGAATCTTGATGACCAAAATAATATATTTAAAATGTATATACAAGTAAAATCCTTCTTTACGTTTAAATCTCAGCCTGAACACAGTTTGTGAATAAACATTAAAAAGAACCTGGGATTTGCCCACACTTGACCTAGAGCTTAACTAGAGATAGAAATGCCTATAATAAAGATAGAATTAGCAAATGATATAAAAATAGGCAACTTATGTACAAGTGAAGCAATGAACACTCTGAAAGGTTACAGATGTGTTTACTTTTTATATTGTCAATGTCCTTCCACTTCCTTCCTTTCCTTACTTTCACAGACCTCTCATAAAAGTTTCTGGAACCCCTCCATTGCACTCCTTCCTAGGTGTTTATAAAAAATAAGCAATTCTTCAGAATTTCTTATTCATTCTACTGTTGTGATTCCTTCATGTGTGTTTATATGAATAAGTTAGCTTTCAAGAAAAGTGCCACAAAGAAAGTAAATACACTTTTTCTTTCATTAACCACTATATACAAGTGCAAAGTGGTGTCATAAACATAGCACAAGCACTCGTTTTTTGAGAATGTCCCTATCCAGCCTTTAACTGGATACTCCAAAAATATAAGAACAGTTCTTAAGTATTCAGAATGCCTCTTTCCCTCTCTTAAGATACATACCTTCAGAAACTTGGTGATGATGTCCATGTCCTTATGGTCATCACCTTTCCCTAAAGACTCCCCCAATGCCTGAAGAAAAAGAAATGATACTTCTGTTAATAAGCAAAGAGCCAACTATGTATGTATGCAAATGTGGTACATATGTGTGTGATCAACACCAGGTTGTACAATGTTCTTTATCACATATACTGTTCAATTTTGTTTTGAGAGTTTTTTTGTTTTGTTTTGTTTTGTTTTTGTTTTTGGTGGTGCTGGGGAGTGAACCCAGGGCTTTGTGCATGGTAGGCAAGCACTCTACCAACAGAGCTATCTCCCCAGCCCCACTGTTCAATTTTTATTTAAAAATCTGTTGGAATATCTAGACAAGTTAAAAAAAAAAAAAAAAAAGCCCAAAACACTCATTTGCCGTTTCTACAGAAAGATTGTGATATCATTTATGAATCCAAAAACAGGTGAAGAAAAAAAGCGTCAGAGCTGGATGTAATGGCACACTCCTGTCATCTCAGTGGCTCAGGAGGCTGCAGCAGGAGGATCATGAGTTCAAAGCCAGCCTCAGCAACTTAGTAAGGCCTAAGCAACTCAGTGAGACCTTGTCTCCAAATAAAATACAAGAAAGGGCTAGGGATGTGGTGGCTCAGTGATTAAGTGCCCCTGAGTTCAATCCCTAGTACCTCAAAAAAGACAATGGGTAAGTACAGTGATTCTCAATGGATATGAGATTTCTTTGAGGGGGAACAAAAATGTTCTGATAATGATGATGGTTGTACCACCCACTAAATTATATACTTTAAATGAGTATATCATATGGTATGTGAATAACTCAATAAAGCTGTTTATAAAAAGAAAGATAAAGAAGGAGGGAGGGAGGAAAGAAGGAACAAGTGAGTTCAACTGACAAATGCTTGCCCATATCAACTATTTTAGTAAAATTTAGGGACCATCTTAGGTGATGGGGAAGAAATAACTAAAAGGACATCATCCTCAACTACAATCTTCCTCTTAGAGACCACTATAGGTACAAGAGCCAGAAACAAAAGAAAACAGAAAAGTAACAGTTTGTATTTTATTAAGCATTAAAAAATGATAAGCTAAGCCATGTTTTTTACATGCTGTTTTAGTCCACAGTGGTTATATATAAGACTACACATCACAAAGTTGTTTGTGATTAATAAGGAGCTGGCAACAATCTAGCTGTCCACCATTATAAAAAGTAAGGGAATAAAAAGTAAGATATAGCAAATGCCATAATATGCAGCAATTAAAAACAAAGGTCTAAATGGACTTAAAGCATCAAGGATGGATCTTAAATACAGCATGAAATGAAAAACAGAAAAGTAAAAAATAAAATAAGACTATCACAACACAATATTACTTATGAATAAAAATTACATGTACATAGCCAGGCATGGTGTTAGACATCTGTAATTCCAGCTACTCAGGAGGCTGAGGCAGGAGGATCACAAGTCCAAGGTTAGCCTAGACAATTACTGAAACTGTCTCAAAATAAAATTTTAAAAAGGCCTGAGGGCCAGGCACGGCCAGCCTCAGCAACTTATCAAGGTCTTAAGAAACTCTGCGAGACCCTGTCTCTAAAAAAAAAGGCTGGGGATGTGGTTCAGTGGTTAAGTACCTCTGGGTTCAATTCCTAGTATCCCTGCTCCCCCTCAAAAAAGGCCTGCGATAAGGCTTAGTGAGAGCACTTGCCTACATGCATGAGACCCTGGATTCAACCCCCAGTACCCAAAAAATATGTATGTGTACATGCATGTGTGTACATAGTACACCACAGATTTTACAAGAACACAAACAAATATAAGGATCATATCAAACACATTACAATGATGAATTTTTGAGGTTAGGAAGTAGATGAATTTGAGTGAAGAATGAACAAAAGAAGAATAAATAAATAAAAGCATGAAACAATAGAAGGGCCTTTGCACTAACTCAAGATGGTAGTGCCTCTGCGGTGAACACTGATCAACTCAGCCATCTGCTCCAGATGAAAAGGAAGTGATGGAGAATAGACTGGGCTGGGAGTAGGGATTACCTCTAACTCTTCAATTGTAGTGTTTTCTTCATGAACTTTCAAATCATTTTGTGTGTCTTCCTCTCCAGGTTCTTGACCACCCACAATTTCATTGAGGTACTGTTGATCAATCTTATCCAAAGCTGCTTTCAGATCATTCCTCAAGCCCTAAGAAAGAAGAAAAAGGGGGCTGGGTTGTAGCTCAGTGGTAGAGCGCTTGCCTAGCATGTGTGAGGCACTGGGTTTGATTCTCAGCACCACATATAAATAAATAAAAATAAAGGCCCATCAACAACTAAATATATATCAACTACATTTAAAAAAAGAAAGAGGAAAAATGAAGTACACCTATGATGAAACTTCACTGATGTTTCACTTTTGGTTTTACATTAATAAGAAGTACACTTCATTTTTCTCCCTATAAGGAGTTGAGAATTTGGTAAAACTAGGCACTCAAATAACATACATCAGTTTATTATACTATGCATAATACTATCATTATTCTCCAAAGTTAATTCCTACACATACTTAAAGGAATGGCCAGATTAGTGGTCAGAAAAACAAAACAGACATGAGCAAAAAATCCAAGTAAGAATCTTCATAAATGCCATACTTTTCTAACAAGATTTAGCAAAAATAACCAGGTCTCCATTAGAGTCCCCACTGTTCATTTAAAACATCTAACTTCACTGCAACTACTCTGAACTCCTCAAATACTCAGAATCAAGCTGGTGTCTCATCTATATCCCAGGCTCTCAACTTCATTTCTAGCAAACTGGCAAATTCCACATTCCACACATATTCACTGTGTGATTATTTAATAAAAAATGGAAGCCTCAATTTCCTCAACATGAATGAGAATCAGCTGTGAGGTGTAAAAGCCATGGCACCACAGCTGTGAAGTCTATCCAGGTTCAAATCTTTGTAGCTTACTACTCTTACACGACTTACTTTACTCACATATGCCTCAGTAGCTGTACCTGTAAAATGAGAATACCACCTACTATGTAGAGTTGTCATGAGAAATATTTTGTTTTAACATTTACTATGTACTAGAACTATTCCAAAAGCCTTACAAATATCAAGTTATATAAATGGGCAAATCAATGTACACTGTGCTTTCAACAGTCACTGGGGCACAGTAAGCATCCAACAAATGTTAGCTTTTGTTTGTCACAAACAATTTGTTCATTTTCTACTGTCCTTTCATAAACATAGAAGAAAAACACTCAACTCAAAACTCTTAGTTTACCAAACATCAAGTACTTGCTATGTACAATGCATCCTTATGCAGGGGGTAAGTACTTGCTATGTACAATGCATCCTTAAGCAAGTACTAGTCAGCCCCTCTTGGATTCATTTTTCATGCATTATAAGAGCTAATAACCATACTCTCACTTCCTACTAACCCAACAATCTATCCTACACCCCACCCTCAAGGTTCCCTAGCCCACCAACAGTAACTATAGACTCCTGTGCGAACTTATTGTTACATAATAGATTGCTAAGGAACCCATAATTGTTGTATATTGTGACTAAACTGTAAATGTATTTGGGAACTATTAGGAACTACTTGGTTTGAAACTATATATTGCTTGTATTGTGGTCAACTAATATTGAGCCCCCCTTTAAAAGAGCGGTACTGAAACCCTGCAGCAAAACTATACACATATAGGAGCAAAAACTGTAACAACTTGGCTCAACAGAGCTAGAAGGAAAGACACACAAACATCATGAAAAAATAAGGGAAGAAAATGACTCAAACAAACCAAGATTCTTCAATATTGGTCAGCTCAGCAGAAGTAATGACAGAACATGAATTCAGGATGTACATAATCAAAATGTTCTGTGACTTAAAGAATGATATCAGAGAGCAAGCCCAGTCAGCAAAAGATCATTTTGATAAAGAGATAGACAGACAAATTCAGGAAGTAAAAGATCACTTCAAAACAGAGATGCTTAGGCAATTACAGGAAGTAAAAGGTCACTTTAATAAAGAGATAGAAATCCTGAAAAGGAACTAAACAGAAATCCTTGAAATGAAAGAAACAATAAACCTAATCAAAAACTCAATGGAGAGCATCACCAACAGATTAGACCATTTGGAAGACAGAACCTCAGACAATGAAGATAAAATATTTAACCTTGAGAACAGAGTGGACCACACAGTGAAGATGGTAAGAAACCATGAACAAAACATCCAACATCTATGGGATCACATCAAAAGACCAAACTTAAGAATTTTGGGGATAGAGAAAGGTACAGAATTCCAAACCAAAGGAATGAACAACCTATTCAATGAAATATTAGAAAACTTTCCAAATATGAAGAATGAATTTGATAATCAAATTCAAGAAGCATACAGGACACCAAATGTTCAAAACCACAAAAGACCTACACCAAGACACATTATAATAAAAATGCCTAATGTTCAGATCAAGGAGAGAATCTTAAAAGCTACAAGAGAAAGGAATAAGATTACATACAGGGGAAAGCCAATTAGAATCACTGCAGACTTCTCAACCCAGACCCTGAGAGCAAGAAGATCATGGCAAAGCATATAACAAGCGCTAAAAGACAGTGGATGCCAACCAAGAATCTTATACCCAGCAAAATTAAGTTTTAGATTTGATGACGAAATAAAAACCTTCCAAGATAAACAAAAACTAAAAGAATTCACAGCAAGAAAACCGGCACTACAGAACATTCTTAGTAAAATATTCCATGAGGAGGAAATGATAAACAACAATGAAAACCTACAGAGGGAGGAGCTACACTAAAGGCTAATCAAAAGAGAAACCAAGTCAAGTTAAAAACCAAGAATAAACCAAAATGTCTGGAAATACAAACTATGTCTCCATAGTAACATTGAGTGTCAATGGCCTAAACTCAGCAATTAAGAGACACAGATTGGCAAATTGGATTAAAAAAAAGGACCCAACAATATGCTGCCTCCAAGAGACTCATCTCATGGAAAGAGACTCTCACAGATTGAAGGTGAAAGGATGGAAAAAAATTTATCACTCTCATGGACTGCGTAAACAAACAGGAGTTTCCATCCTTGTCTCAGATAAAGTAGATTTCAAACCAAAATTAGTGAAAAAAGATAAAGAAGGCCATTTCATACTACTTAAGGGAATCATACATCAACAAAACTTAACAATCTTAAATATATATGCCCCAAACAATGGGGCATCCATGTTCGTTAAACAAACCCTTCTTAAATTCAAAAACCTAATAGATCCCAACACAATAGTGCTGGGGAACTTTAACACAACCCTCTCACCACTGGACAGATCTTCTAAACAAAAACTAAACAAAGAATCTACAAGACTTAATAGAACAATCAATGATCTAGACTTAATAGATATATATAGAATATTTCATCCTTCAACAAGCAAATACACGTTTTTCTCAGCAGCGCATGGCTCCTTCTCCAAAATAGATCACATGCCATGCCACAAAGCAAGTCTTAGTAAATACAAAAATATAAAAACATACTACCCTGCATTCTATCTGACCACAATGGACTGAAACTTGAAATCAATGATAGCTTTAAAAAAAGAAGCCACTATAACACCTGGAGACTCAATAATTTGCTATTGAACAATGCATGGGTAACTGAAGACATCAAGGAAGAGATTAAAAAATTCTTGGAGGTAAATGAGAACTCTGATACAACATACCAAAATCTCTGGGACACTATGAAGGCAGTGCTAAGAGGAAAGTTCATTGCACTAAGCTCATATATTCAAAGAGCTAATAATCAGCTAATCAATGAGTGAACACTACAACTCAAAGCCCTAGAAAAAGAAGAACAAAGCAACACCAAAAGAAGTAGAATACAGGAAATGATCAGAATTAGAGCTGAAATTAATGAAATTGAAACCCAAAAAATTGATAAAACAAAAAACTGGTTCTTCGAAAAAATAAATAAAATTGACAAACCCTTAGCCACCCTAACAAAAAGAA
>CM053410.1:26181342-26475292 GCA_028644305.1 Xerus rutilus | reverse complement strand
TTTCTTAAAAAACTTGGAATGGAACTACCATTTGATCCAGCTATCCCACTCCTTGGCTTATACCCTAAAAATTTAAAAACAGCACACTACAATACAGCAGTCACCTCAATGTTTATAGCAGCACAATTCACAATTGCAAAACTATGGAAGCAACCCAGATGCCCTTCAATAGATGAATGGATAAACAAACTGTGGTAATATACACAATGGGATATTATTCAGCAATAAGAGAGAATAAAATTATGGCATTTGCAGGCAAATGGATGGAATTGGAGAACATTATGCTTAGTGAAGTAAGCCAATCCCAAAAAACCAAATGCCGAATGTTCTCTCTGATTAGTGGATAAGGATACATAAGGGGGGTGGGAACGGGAAACAGAAGAAATACAGGAACTCTAGACGTGGCTGGGGGAGGTGGGAGGAAGGAAAGGGGAATGGGCATAGTAATGACGGTTGTTTGAGATGGTCATTACTACCCCTGGTACATCTATGAAGACTCTAATGGTGTGACTTTATCTGGTTTGCAATCAGAGAAATGGAAAAACTGAGCTCTGGTTATGTACTATGACTTGAAATGCATTTAAATAAAATAACTAAATTAAAAATATATATATATGCAAGACACTAAACTTGGCAAACAAAATTAACCCACCAGGAAAAGATAAATATGCACAACAATCCAATATTAGTGAAATACAGTAAGTGCATTAACAGAAGCTTATTGCAGGAGCACAGAAAGGGAAGCAATTAATTCTGACTGGGGCCAGAGACAGGTTAGGAGAAGAGAAATAATCTTTGAATTTGTCTGAAAACATAAAGTTTCAACTGAGGCATACAAGAGAGAAACAGCAGGCACAGGAAAAATGATCATTACAGATACAGAAGACTGAAAGTATTCAGGCAACTGTTAACGCCATGGGACTGGAATGGCAACATCGAAAAGTGAAGCAGGAAAGTGGTTTGGCAACAAATAGGGAAAGCAGTCATGAAGCCCAAACTAGCAAAAAAAAAACAAAACATGGAGAAAGAGATGCCTAGCCAGGCCCCCAGCAATTCCCAACCAAGATGCCAGGCATATAAGGACTAGTCAAGGGGAGTCTTTAGATGATTTCAGATGGCTTTTATCTGAATGAAATCACATGGTAGAACCCAAGCAAAAGACAACCTAGCCCAATCAAACCACAAAACTGTGAGAGATGATAAATTACCTCAACTACCAGGTGATTTATTATAGTTACAGATAACCAAGAAGATTTCATATTAATAAATTCCTTTACATGACTAAGTTTTGGGATGGTCTGTTGCACAGCCATACATGACCACACCCATCTTTCAGTAATTGATAGAGCAAGTTGATAAAAAGTTAATGAGGCCACAACACTATAATTGACACTTGTAGAAATATATAACCAAAGCAAAAACATACTCTTTTCAAGAGCACCTGTAATAAACCACATATTGAGCCATGAAACAAGATCAGAGCCTCCACTGCAAAAGCTAAAACTATTAATCTTCCAGAAGAAAATACAAAGGAAGGAGACCTTGGGGTAGGCAAAGATTTCTTAAGCATAACATAAACAGCAACAACCATAAAAGGAAAACCATTAATAAACTGGACTTCATCAAAATTTCAACTGCTCAACAAAGACACCATTGAGAGATTAAGACAGATACAAACTAGAAAAAATAGTCACAAAATTTATCTGCACACCTGCTAAAGGATTTATATCTAGAATATATAAACAACTTCTAAATTCAAAATATAATCCAATTTAAAAATAAATAAGACTAATAGTGCAGAGAGTCTATGAAGGATGTCCTTGAAAAGATGTTCATCATCTTAGTAAACAGGGAAATATGAATAAAATCACAATGAGATACTACCAAACATACAAAAGGAGGGTTAAAATCAAAAAAGACTAACAATACCATAGAATAATATTTAGAAATGTCTGGCATTTCTTACAAAGTTAAGCATGTATCTATTTTTATTATTTAGAAATTCCACTTCTAGGTATTTCCTGAAGGACAACATATTTACTCAAGAGAAAAAACAATAGGCCCAAATATGACACATATTCCAATGTTCACAACAGTTTCACTTATTATAGCCCAAGCTGGAAAGGAACTGTGGTACATTTATATAACTGAATATCACTGGGCAATGGAAATGAAATTAGTGAATTCTACAATAGCTCGGATGAAGTTAAAGAATGTTACACTGAGCAAGAGAACCAGACATACACTGAGGCTATCCATATGACACACAAGACAATTCAAATAAATAAGGGTGACAGAATTCAAAAAGGTGGCTGCCTGGAAGTGGAGGAGGGATATGGGAATAGGCTATGAAGGGCCAGTGGGGAACTTTCTGAGGTGATAGAAATATTCTACATCTTGATAAGGGTAGGGGTTATATACTTGCATTTGTCAAAATGCACTAAACTATATGCATAAGATATGTACTTTTTAAAGCTAAAGTAAACTTAGCATCACCAGCAGCAATCTGACAACTTTATGTTTCAATTTTTACCTATAGTAAGACAATTAGTCAAATTCCAAATTATTCTAGTCGGTGGTATTTTTCTAACTTTATTCTGATTTCTTACCTTGTTAACTTCTGGTGTGAGGATCTCTATTTTTCTTAAACGTTGAAAAGCATCATAATCAGTTTCTCCAAATAGTCTAATTGGTTCTCCTCTTTCTCTTAACCTTCTGATAACCTAGAGAGAAACAAATGGCTAGTAAACTATTTAACTTGTGAAAGAGAGGGAAAAAACCCAAAACACCTCAAAACAACTTACATACTTTATCTTAAAATTGAAACAAGTGTTTAATTAAATGAATTGAATTATCTAAATACATATTTCTGAGTGAAAAATAAAATTAAAATATTAAAATTAAAAGATGATTAAAATCATCTTATCTATACTAAACAAAGATGTTTGTGAATAAAAGAGAAAATACCTTAGTTAAAAGTCTATTTAAGCTGGGCGCGGTGGCTCACGCTTGTAATCCCAGCCCTTAGGGAGGCTGAGACAGGAGAATCTCGAGTTCAAAGCCAGCCTCAGCAACAGCGAGGTGCTAAGCAACTCAGTGAGACCCTGTCTCTACATAAAACACAAAATAGGGTGGGGGATGTGGCTCAGTGGTTGAGTGCCCCTGAGTTAAATCCCTGGTACCAAAAAAAAAAAAAAAGTCTATTTAACTCAAATGTCACTGCTATAGATTTTATTACTGAATAGCCCCTATAAAGTGGTCTGACATACAAATCTATGATTTAAATCTAAAGCAAGCCCCAAATATGAACCACTCATTTTTTTGCAAGACACGTACCCACTTACTTGTAAGAACATAAGAGAAGGGATACAGTTTTGGTCCTCAATTTACATAACTGTGACTTAGTCCTCTTTTTGAAAACATCAAAAGATAATACTAATCCCTTCTGCCAACACACATTTTGGGTGATCAAACATCTGTTTTGAAATATAGATGTAAACAGTAAATTGTATTTGTTTTTCCTTAATCTTCTATAAACAGATATGCTGTGCTATCATCACCCTTTAAACAACCATCCTCTGGCAGTCTGTTGCAGGTAGGATAATCTGTGCAGTAAGATACATAGGAAAAAACAACAAAGACAGAAGGGAAGGATGGCAGTTCTAAAACTTGGAGTCACATAAATAAAATGAATATTTATTGAGAATAAAACTGGTAGTCAAACAATAATTCCATAACCAAGCAAAAAGGATGCACTGTAATACTACAGTAAAATTCAAACCTCTTCCCTCAGAAGAGAAAGTGAAGGATGACTAAAAGGGACACATGCAGGGCTTTGGAGGTACAGAACATACTTGATTTCATAACTTGAGTGATGTAATCATCCATTATATTACATCTATATTTTATATGCTCTTTGTACCATTGTTTCATTTTAAAAAGGAGAAAGAAAAATGTAATCAAGAAAATGAATGATGATCCAAATTGGAAAAAAGAAAAAGAAAAAAAAAAGACTACCACTGAGAACTTTATCTGGGAACATAAACAGTATAACAACACCTAGAAACCACTGAAAGGTCTTCCTCATTTTAACCGAGGTTTGAGATTAAAACATAAATTAAAGAAGTCATCTAGTGCCAATTAATGCAGAAGAAAACTTCAAAAATGTCCTTGTTAAGCCAGGCGCGGTGGCACACGCCTGTAATCTCAGCACTTTGGGAGGCTGAGACAGGAGAATCTCGAGTTCAAAGCCAGCCTCAGCAAGAGTGAGGCACTAGGCAACTCAGTGAGATCCTGTCTCTACATAAAACACAAAATAGGGCTGAGGATATGGCTCAGGGGTCAAATGCCCCTGAGTTCAATCCCCGGTACCAAAAAAAAAAAAAAATGTCCTTGTCATACCCCTGAGAATAATCACATCTCTTCATGAACTATCCCACCTTAATTAGGAAAAAAGAGAATTTGAGCTAGTTATTACTTTAAAACAGCGCTTAAAATTGAGGGCTATTAATAAACGATGTTATGAGAATTACACAATATTTTTCTAAATATCAGTTTACATGACTAATTCTCAGCTATCTGGGATTATATGACAGTGATTCTGCCTAAAGGAAAGGTAATAAACTATCTTGCTTTATGTTAGTGTAAGAATTCTATTATTCTAATTTTTTAAATAAACTTGGATACAAAAAAAATTTTTTAACACAGAGACTCAAAGGGATATCAATGAAAAGAAAATATAAGTTCCTCCAGTCAGGGCAGAAACCATATCTTCCCCACATTATACCTGGTGTTTAAATGATATAAAATTAACCAGTAACAATGACTTAACAAAATTGACTCTCACAAAAAGACCAAGTTCTTACAAGTATTTTGCCTTTGATTCAAACTTTTCAATGTTCAATACAGATATAAAGCAAGTTCTAACATATAAAACATTTTTTCTACATCAAAAAGTAACAAAAGTCTCAAATATGAGTGAGATTTTAAATATTTTTCTAATTATGAAATTAGTGCATTCATTTTAGATACAAAATTAATTTTAATTTTTAAATTTAACAGTATTTCATTAAAAAGAGCTCATAAAAATAACTAATAATATATCATTTTTAAAATGCTTTGCAACACGTAAAACCTTTCTACGCATGGCATTCAAGGTCAAAAACACAATAAAAATGAATGTATGATATGACTGTGTACAAATCTTAAACTTCTTTATGTCAAAAACAAATGACAGATTGATTTTAAAAAAAACCACAAACCGGGGCTGGGATTATGGCGCAGTGGTAGCGTGCTCGCCTAGCACGCATAAGGCACTGGGTTCGATCCTCAGCACCACATAAAAATAAAATAAAGATATTCTGTCACCTACAACTAAAAAATAAACATTTAAAAAAAAAAAAAAAAACCACAAACCCATATGTACATCTGAAACGTACTCAGGGAAAATAAGATTAACATCTTTAACACATAGACATGTTGAGTTATAAATCAATAAAAAGACCATTTCATAACAGAAAAATAGCAGTTCACACAAAGAGACATCAGTGACCACTTAACACATGAAAACATGTTCAGTTCTAATAATCAGTTCTAATAATTACTAACAGGAAGTTGTAACAAGATCTTTGTCACCAGTTTGTCAAAAAATTTAAAATAACAATACTGCTTTCAGATTGCCAAAGGCTAAAATATTTGAAGATAAAGAGTTGACAGCAATGTTAGGAAAATGGTACCTTTATAAACTTACAGTTGAAGTGTAAATTAGAAGAGCTTTCTTATAGGATAATTTGACATATCACAAATTAAGAAAAAAAAATTTTAATTAAATGGACACACCCTTTTACCAGAAATTCGTTTTTCTAGGAAATTCTTTTTTCTTATCAATTAACTTAAGTTATATATAAAAAGATATTCACTTGAGCATTATTTTGTAACAGCAAACAACTGGAAATAAATCACATCAATAAAGGGCTAATTTAATAAATTAAAAACTTCTAAAAACAATACATAAATTTATTGAATGATTACTATTAAGTACTATTGTCCTTAGACATTACCTTCATTTCTTGTCTCATTTAATCATAAAAATCTTAAGAGGCAGGCCCTATTATTATACTCATTCATACAAAAGGAAATTAGATAGGGCACACACCTGTAATCCCAGCCACACAGGAGGCTAAGGCAGGAGGATCCCAAATTCAAAGCCAGCCAATTAGCAAGGTTCCTAAGCAACTTAGTGATACTGTGTCTCAAAATAAAAAATAAGAAAGGACTGGGGAATGTAGCTCAGGGATAAAGCACATCTGGGCTTAACTCCCAGTAACCACCCATTCCCACAAAAAATAAAAGGAAAATCAGGAATTAGAAAGTCTAGGAAACTTGCCCAAAGTAAAAATTTTCAAATACAGTGTACACACACACATACAAATAGTCTTCAAAATGTATATTTAAGAGAAAAGAGAAAGGCACAAAAGCATATAAATAATCTCATTTGTGTGAAAGGGAAGAAAAAGTATACACTTGCATACTGATGACTGTATAAGTGAATGACTCTCGCAAGACTGAGAATAGATTGGAAGGGCAGGTATGGGGGAGAGGGATATAGAAAGAAGAAAAGACATTTTTGTTCTATACCTTCTCTGTAGTTGAACTCTTTAAATCACACAAATATCTCAATGTTGTAAGTAAAATAATAGTTGCTATTGACCAGGATATGAGCAAACACTACAAGTAAGAATATAAGTACTGGCATAACACATCTAACATGTACAAAGCTATTTGGTAAATATGTATAAAGGAATCTTCAAGATATACAAAGTCAGGGTTGGGGTTGTAGCTCAGTGATAGAATGTTTGCCTAGCATGTGTGAGGCACTGGGTTTGATCCTCAGCACCACATACAAGTAAATAAACAAAATAAAGGTGGTGTGTCCATCTATAACTAAAAAAAATAAAAATTAAAAAAAAATAGTCTTTGCCTTCAAAACAAATCATGCTTTCAGAAACTTTTCCAAAGGCAATAATCATACATTATTATGCTTGCAATGATGTCTGCACAAGAATGTTCATCTCAGTATTATTTATAACAGGGAAATGCTAAAGCAATCTAAATGACAGTTAAGAAAGAAATGGTTTTAAAAATATTTTTGTGTAAGCACACAATGGGAAATTACATAGAGACTGTAGAGATTACTATATTTTAATCTGGAAAGATGTCCAATAAGTGAGAGGAGGGCAGGTAGCAAATTAATATTTAAAGTAATTTCAGACAAAAAATAATTTAAGTGTAATTATTTAGAATACAGGAATTTAATTACAACTTATTTAGAATGTTTATGTGTTTACTGTTCAAAGTTTGTGATATACACCTTAAAAAAAAGTAAGAATACTAGCAAGAAAAGCAGCAGAGGTTAATTTACAACCTCATGATGAAAACTTTCTTGCATAGGATTTTGGGGTCAGTAGATCATCTTATATGAGAAATAATGACACATAATTCATGTAAATATGTGGAAAAAATTTTTCCCATAAAATACTCATATATAAACTTACCTCTTGCCTAGAAAGAGTCATGGGTAATTTTTCCTCTGCCAATTCAAGTTCTAATACTGGATTTGATGAAGTTAGTGGTTTCTGGTCCTCCTCTTTTGGCTGTATCTATATTAAGAGCCAAAAGAAATGAAATTTAGTTTTTAAAACATAGCTAATGTTTATAATTCTATCACCTTAGCTATTTATAGAAATTAAATAAATTTCAGTATTAAAGGTTTTCTAAGAGTTTTTCTGTGGAAAGAAGTCATAATAAAGGTACATGCTTGTAAGAGCTTATCAAACAGATCCATGTCAGGAACACCCCAAGTAGAAAAGCATGCACATGGGGGATAGCATTCTTGGTATAAAAGACTAACATAACCATAATGATTTCCAAAATCAAAACTCAACATTGCTGAAATCTGCACTCACTTTCTCTCAAAATTCTTTTTTAAAAAAGTACTTTTTTCTTTAAAATAATCAATTTACTTCTACTTTTTGAGAAAATCATCTTACAGAGTTACCTGATCATTGCTCAGCTTTAAAATGAAGACTAAAGAGAAGAACTACTTTCCAACAGAATCTGTGAAACTTCAGCTCTAGCTTTTTCATATTTTGCCTTTTTAATGGTATTATTCCAACTGCAGAGAAATCACTATTGAACCTGTAGAAAAATTCCCGAGGCAATGTAGAACTGACCCACAAACTGAACTAAATTCTTGTAGAAAAACAATGAAAAATGGCACTACTCTACACATGCCATCCAAGGAAAGAGTGACATTCTTGTTCATATGAACCCAAAGGAGAATGGGGTGGGAATCTTACATATTTTCTCAAATCTGCTGCCCAAATCACTAACTGAGAAAACTGAGTTAAGCAATTTAGAAGCCCCATTGTGTGGTCTGTGAAAAGAGAGTGAAACAGGGTTTCCTATCTAACTAGAAGACAAATCTAAAATACTCAATTTAGGAAAATCTAAAATACTGAAAAAAAGAATAAGATTTAAAGGACCATAAAAACAAGTCAACATGAAGAAAAGAAATCCACAATTTTAAAAAGCTATAATGGTAAAAAATATACATATAACAAATGACCTTGTAGTTTATGGCTAAAGGCTGGATTCATCCTAGTTGACACTGAGGTAAAAGATTAAACTTTCATATTTTCACAGGACAAATCAGCACCAAGCCTTAAAAATAGTAACTAGTTCCTGTAAAGGAAAAAAAAGCAATGGATACTATATTGTCACCACTACCAAGAAGGAACTATTAAAAATATCTTCAAAAAGAAAACCCTGTGATTTCTTCTTAAGCACATCCAGAGCTGTTTCTCAAAAACCTCAGGACTAAAAGCATTTGAAATTATATAATGGCCATTAATAGTCTGGGGAAAAGATCTAAGACATTTTGTCAGCTAGACTCAAAATTACAAGTAATATCTTTACAGCAATTATTTCCCTTCAGTGCTTGCTTTCTTCTATATAAACAAAATAGCCCTCCCACAGCACTGAGAAAATCTATGCAAAGCAAAAACTGCCACTTTATTAAATTTTTTTCCTACCTTATCAAGAAGTTGAAAAAGTTCAAATTTAGAACTTTTCTGGGAATGCAACAAGTTAGCAGACTAAATCTGTGGTAAATTATTCTGATTCCAGGTCAAGCTTGAGTTAGACAATTTTGGGCAAGCAAAAACAGAGAAATCATCTCTGAACATGATACTTATCAGTTATTTACATAAAACTTAATTTCCTAAACTAGAAGCAAATCAGTATCTTTATGGGAAATGATCAAGATGCAAATATAAGTTTTCATATGTAAAAAACCTGTAAGAAATAATAACTATATTTTTCTTTAATACGTGCCCTTTCCAACCCTACAAAATAAAGCCAAATGCATATACATAACATTTGCATTCCTCATGCTTCCTTCTAGAAAGGCTATGCCATATAAACTAATTTCTAGAACCTTCCCTATTACATGCACAAGAGTATTATTTTATATTGATGTTTCATGAGAAAAAAGTTGATTTCAAATGGTACCTTTGATAGAACCTCTTAACTGTGAGTTAAAATTATTAAACAAGATACAAAAAAAATAACTTAAACCTAACTTCTCCACCTCATAAGTGTTAACCCCTCCCAATAAAACCCCCAGCACATTATCAACTGGTAATTTGAAAAATAATTCTAGTCATGCTTCCAAAACATACAAGAAAAGCCTTTCAGACAACTCATTTGTTTCTAAACAATATCTCAAAATTACATTTTCTATTCAATGAACTAAGCAGTATATGAAATGTTATACCTTATTACTATAAAAGCATATACATGTACATAGTGCTATATTTCAGGCAGAGTTACTAAGGGCCCAAAAGGAATTATTAACAATGCAAACATAAAATCAATGGCTGAAAATATGCAGGAGAAAGCAGGGGAAATGCCATTGCTAATATCATTGTTGCTGAAGGAATAAAATAAACTGGACTCTTCTGAGATACAGTTTTATTGGGAGAGTGAGGGAGAGAAGTGGTGGTGGAGAGGAAAATAAGGCAGCATCAGATCCAGGACTTAATTTTTTAAAAAGGTCAAGCTTTGATCTCAAGCCACTTCATGCTGTCCACAAAAAGCCAAACCATTCCGAGCCAAAAGTCATGCATATATTTTCCTAAATTTAACGATTTTTTTTAAAAAAAAGCAAAACAAAAACAAAAACTCATACCTCTCCAGATGGCTTCTCACTTATAGGCTAATGTGTAACGTTGATAAATTGAACAGAGATCAATAATTTTGTCATTTAAAAATAGCTATATAAATTTAAACTCAGAAATTTACAATTTAATATAAAAGCTGACATTCATACCTTGTAGCCACATCTTTCAAAATATGCCTCCTCCTCTTTTTTCACAAGTTCACTACGCCTGAAATATTTTTTATTTTCCTATCAAGGAAAAAAAGTAAGTTAGTAATAAATCCTTGAGCAAAATTTCATATTCCACAGTCATCAAGTGCTTTTAGAAAACTTTTAAAAACATTCTTTGGGGTTTTTCAAGAATTTGATAGTGCTTTTTTAGTTCTACGTACAATCACATTGAGTCCCTGAAACATGCTACTCATCCTCCACACAGGGTCTGGATATTGATGTGATGAATACTTAAATTTTTCTTGAACTGTCATTTTAATAGGTCTGTACAACAGCAAAGAAACCAACAATACTTTCCAAATGTTCAGTTTTTAAATTTAATTTCCTAAAATATTTGCATTCAAGGATAATTTCTACAAATGGATTCATTATAAATCACATAAAATGGTATGCCTTCATTATTTTCTCCTAAAAGAAACAAACATAAATTATGGCATATACAGCCAACTTCTGAAATCTCACTAACAAGAGGGTTCCAAGAGAATGTCTGAATTTTTTGATGCTAATAGATAAGCTCTAAATCTACTGTGGCTAGAAAGACGTTAGTTCTTCATATATCCTCATTATGAAATCTGCAGCCTAATTTGTAATCTTACTACATAGAGGTACTATCTGCACTTCTGCCTTTTGGATCTTATTGCCTGATAACTTTGCTCAACTAAAGATACTGTCCTATTTCATTAACAGTAATTATGCCAGAATCTCAATAATACCTCCTCACATGTACTTAGCACCTCTAGTTTCAAAAGCTCATTCATTCAAGTAATAACCATCAGTAGATGCTAAAATATTAGAAGGCTATGATGGTGACAAGGGAAAGATCAGGCTGCCAACACTTGATCCCACTGATCAAGCCTGGCATTGGTAAAAGATTATGTACCTCTACATGATACCACAGGAGTACACAGCATCATCTATCAGAAACTCTTTACCCTTAATATAGGAGTAAAGGAGTAAAGAAAATGGTAACACCAGTAAGGAATCAAACAAATCCAGGATAATGTACAAAATTAGTCCTCCTTTCTCCAACATGTCAGCGGTGGTGGAGGGAGAGCAGCTGAAGGAATGAAAACATTCCTGATTAAAAGAAACCAATAGTCATAATAAATGAATTCAATTAGTCAATTTTTGTGGATCTCATTTGAACAAACCAATTGTTAAAACATATACATCATAACTTTAATTTGACTGGGGATATATTAATGTGAATTTGATGACCTTAAGGAAATAATTTTAATTTTGTTAGATGTGATCATATTTTGGACATATTAAAATATGTCCTTTAATTTTTAGATTTACAGGTATTAGGGGAAGGGTACACAAGTCCATTATACAATTCTATTTTTGTGAATGTTTAAAATTTTCAGAATAAAGTTTAAAAGTTCATTCATTAACTCAGTAAACACCAATAGACGTATCTACCATACACCAAACACACCTTTTAGATACAAAGATGAAGATGTTATTGTGGTAAGGAATTGATGGCATCATCTAATTATCAAACTACCATGAGAAAGATGGGAGCAAATGACATTATTCCCCTTTTAGAGGTGAGAAAGCTGAAAATTAGAAAGGGTTGTAACATTTCAAGAACTTAATAGATCTGATGAATAACAGAGCCAGGACTAGAACTTCGGTTTTTAAATCCTTTGTACTTATCTAGTTTGCCAAGCTAGTCAATCACTCTCAAAATTCAGTATTTTAGATTGTTCCTTTTAACTATGTAGTATGTAACTATTACATTTCAAATAGGTAAGCTGGCGAACACCTCTTAGCATCCTTTCAGGAAGGGCTGATATGCAGGAAGTAAAAGGACAGCCAACACCAGAGCCCATGGTTCAATTATGTTACCTTTGACTACCATGTCTCCATTCCATTGAATACCCCTAACAAACACTTAAGACTAGAATATCTCAAAATGTCATCCATAGACCCTTGCAGGGCCCTACATGCTGCTTTTCAAATATTCTTGCACTTTGTCCAAGTTATACTTTCTAGATTATAAAATGAAAGATTCACAAGTTTAAAGTGCACAAACCTTCCTATCACATCACCTGAAATGTCTGTCTACACTAAACAAGGTATCAAATGTCAAAAATAATATGCAATCATGATTGTCAACATGAATTTAGAATTATCATTCCTTCAATCATATTAAGGCAGTGTTTATATATAAATGGATAGAAACATCATCAAAAGCTCTGCAAAAGCCAGGTGCAGTGACACACACCTGTAATCCCAGAGGCCTGAGAGGGTGAGACAGGAGCCTCAGCAATTTAGCAAGGCCCTAAGCAACTCAGCAAGAGCCCATCACGCCCCTGGGTTCAATACCCTGTACCAAAAAACAAACAACAAAAAAAAATCTCTGCAAAAAGGCACTTAACACCAAAAAAACAAACAACCCAATAAATAAATGGGCTTAGGAGCTGAACAGAAACTTCTCAGAAGAAGGTATACAATCAATAAACAAATATATGAAGAAATGTTCAACATCTCTAGCAATTAGAGAAATGCAAATCAAAACTACTCTTAAGATTTCATCTCACCCCAGTCAGAATGGCAGCTATCCAAAATACCAGCAACAATAAGTGCTGGCAAGGATGTGGTGAAAAAGGCCCACTCAAACATTGCTGGTGGGACTGCAAATTGGTGCAACCTATCTGGAAAGCAGTACGAAGATTCCTTAAAAAACTTGGAATGGAACCATCATTTGACCCAGCTATCCCACTCCTCGGCCTATACCCTAAAGACTTAAAAACAGCATACTATAGTAATACAGCCCCATCAATGTTTATAGCAGCACAATTCACAATTGCTAAACTGTAGAAGCCACATAGATGTCCTTCCATAGATGAATGGATGAAGAAACTGTGGTATATATACACAATGGAATATTACTCAGCAATAAAAGAATAAAATTATGGCCATCTGCAGGTAAATGGATGGAGTTGGAGAACATCAGCTAAGTGAAGTAAGCCAATCCCAAAAAACCAAAGTCCGAATGTTCTCCCTGATTAGTGGATGCTGATCCATAATGGGATGGGGGTGGGGAGCATAAGAGAAATGGAGGAACTTTGAATGGGGCAGGATGGGGGGGAAGGGGAGGGGGAATGAGAGTAGCAAAAATGGTGGAATGAGATGGACATCACTACCCTAGATACATGTATGAAGATCCAAATGGTGTGACTCTATCTTGTTTGCAACCAGAGAGATGGAAAATTGAGCTCTATATATGTACTATGACTTGAAATGCATTTAAAAAATAAATAAATGTGTGTGTGCGTGTGTGTGTGTGTGTGTATAAAGGCACTATGACTTAGCAACTATAGAGCCTCATACGCAAAGCAAACCAGTATGTGTGAGACCACAAACCATGAGGCAGGCAACATCTTGTTCTTGTTAGAGTGAAAATAAACCTTAAGAGTCTAAAGCGATACATCAAACAGGAGGGCATACAATTTAAAAAGAGACTGCTTTTCAAGGTGAAAGAATCATAAAGTGTTAGTAAATCTGTTGGCCATGTAATGTATTTTTTCAGTGATACAGTGAAATCTTGAGAAAATAAAATCAAACAAGCTCAAGAAAAGAAGGCAACCAAGAGAGAGAACATACCAAATGATTCTGCTTACATAAAATTACATAAAATTCTAGAAAAACGTAATCTACCTAAAGTAAGCAAAATCAGGTCAGTGGCTACCTATGATAGGATGCAGGGAAAGACGAGAAGGAAAGATTACAAAAAGGCATAAGGAGACCTTTGGGTGATATGGGTATATGGGTATATTCATTCTCTTCATTCTGCTGAACACAGGTCAAAACCCAACCAACTGTACACTTTAAATACATATAGTGTGGGCTGAGGGTGTAACTCTGTAGTATAGGGCTTGCCTAGCATGCACAAGGCCCTGGGTTAGATGTCCAGCATCCCCTCCAAAACAAAAACAAAACCCAGTACATATAGTGTACTGTATGCCAAAGCTTAAAAAATAAATAAAATTCCACAAGAAGAATTATAAGAATGATGGGCAATAGAGAAGGACTGAGGGAGGGGTAAGAAAAAGCGGAGAAGGGAAAGAATAACAACTAGTATTAGTGGTGGTATTATTTACATTATCTGACTTTAAGACTTATCAGGATGCTACCATGATCAACAGAGTGTGACACAGGCATAAGGATCAGCAAACATGTCACTGGAAAAGAACATAGCACCCGGAATGAAGCCACACTCACACAACTGTCTGATTTCTGACAAAGATGCCAAAACCATGCAAAGAAAAAATACTTTCAGTAAATGGTGAACTGGATATCCATAAGAAAAACAATAAACTACAACTCGTACTCCACATCATACAAAAAAACTGACTCGAATTTTTAGAAAATCCTAGTTTTTTATTTAAAAAAAAACTATAAACTTTTAGAAGATGATATAAGGGGAGAGCTTTACAACTTACTCTTGAGTGTCTGGAGGTGGAATGGCAGGAGGATATTGTAGGTGTATGTTTAATTCTTAAGAAACTGCCGAATAATTTTCCAACTGGTTATATTATTTTAAATTCCCAAACAAGACACAGAAAATGACAAGAAACATACTGGAGAGCCTGAGGTGGTGGCACACATCTATAGTTTCAGCACTGTGGAAGCTGAGGTGCAAGGATCATTTAAGCCTAGGAGTTTGAGACTAGCCTGGGCAATAGAGTGATATCACATCTCAAAAAGACCTAAATAAATAAATAAACTGGCAAATTGGGATCTATCAAAACTAAAAGATCTGATGATCAAAAGACAGGTAATGAAGCTTAAGATAACTCAGTCTGAAAGAAAAGATTCACAAACAAGAAGAGGTATGCAAAATATATAAAGAATTCTTTCAGCTGGGTGCAGTGGTGCACACTTATAATCCTCGCAGCTTGGGAGGCTGAGGCAAAAGGATCACAGGATCAAAGCCAGCCTTAGCAATTCAGTGAGGCTCTAAGTGACTTGGCAAGACTGTCTCCCGAAATAAAAAATAAAAAAAAATAAAAGGCTGGAGGTGTGGCTCAGTGATTAAGTGCCGTTGGGTTCAATCTCTGGTACAAAAAAAAAAAAAAAAAAGAATTCCTTCAACTTGATAAGAAAAAAACCTAACCTAATTTAAGTGTGCAAGCAATTTTAATATTTCTTTTTTAAATATTTTTTTAGTTGTAGATGGACACAATATCTTTATTTATTTATTTTTATATGCGAGGCAAGCGCTCTACCACTGAACTACAATCCCAGCCCCAATTTTCATATTTTATAAGATACACAAAAGGCCAAGAATGAGATACCATTACTGAAAAGACTGACAATACAAATTGCTAACAACTCTCTTACATTGCTGGTAGATGTGTAACAGGGTACAGACACGTTAGAAAAAGGTTTGGTGCTGGGCTGGGATTGTAGCTCAGTGGTAAAGTGCTTGCCTTGCATGCGTGAGGCACTGGGTTCGATCCTCAGCACCACATAAAAATAAATAAATAAAGATATTGCACCCATCTACAACTAAAAAAATATTTAAAAAGAAAAGAAAAAAGTTTGGTGGTATTTTTATAAAATTCTACATGCACGTACCCTGTGATCTAGTAATCTCAAAGAAAAATAAGAACACAAGACTTGTTCCAGAGGTTCACAGAATCTTTATTCACAATATGCAAATTCTGGAAAAGCCCAGGTACGAACCACTGGGAGAATGGATAAACTGGGTTTATTCAGACAACAGAATACCACTACTGATATGTGTAACAAAATGAATACAACTCAAAACATCATTCTGATTAAAAGAAGCTCCACGTAAAAGTACAAAGTATGATCCTACATACTAAATCTATACATGTGAAGTTGTAGAGCAGGCAAAATTGAGGACAGAGAAAAATCACAACAGTGGTTGCTTCCAGGAGGGAGAGACTGAAAAGCAGAGTGAGGGTACTATTATATTTCTTAATGCAGATAAATACATGCATTTGTGAAATCTCAATGAACAATAAACTTAGGATCTGTGTGTTTCTTCTATAAATGTTTGCAAACACACAGATATATAAACAAACACTAAACTCTAGTTAATGACATATATGCCAAATGGTTTAGGGGCAAAGTGTACTGATTCTCTGAAACTTGATTTGAAATGTGTAATGTTTAGCAAATTGCTTTCCTTACCCTATATGCATCTGAAAAACACCTGTTTGTGTGGTTTTGATGGTCCAAAAGAACTGCCCCATCTTTAGTCATTTGATGTAATGTACCAGGTTTTTGTAATCTGTGATAGCTGGGATACTGTAGTTAAGATTCAGCTCATGAGTGCCTCTCTGTCAAACTGTAGAAAAGCTATTCAACTATGCTCCTTTCACCTGTCCTAAAAGTTCTCCCTGTACTATTCTGCAGTAAATGTAGTTTCTTCATTATTAGACTGATGAATGGGTAAGATGATAGAGAGATGAGGAGTCACTTGATAAATATAGTAAACTGTTAATTGCAGGTTTCATTGTAGAATCTAGGTGGTAGGTACCTAGATATTTATTGTATAATTAAGTTCTCTGTGTGAAATTTTTCATAGTAAAATGCTGAGAAAGAAATCTATTTTACAGCAGATGTCAAAATATAGTATCACCATGGTAACAAACTCCCTATGACACTGTTTTTTCCACTACGGTTAAAAAACTTTCAAAGGGTCCTTGCTGACTACTAATGAAAACAGAGGGAATGGAGAGAATGATAGCATACTGGTCCAAGGGATAAACAAGTGTGAAAAAAGTCAAGTTCAAAGAATTAAAAAGATTCCATACAGCTGGAACACAGTATAACACAGTATAACAGATCTGGAGTCACTAGTACAGACATGACTAGTTCTGTACTTTCTGGAGTCAAAAACCCCTCTAGTAACAAGAATAGGGGAAGGAAGAGAGAAATGTACACACATACCTGCTACATTTTATATAAAACTTCAAGTGGCTAATGGATACATTTAAACCTATCCAAAGATTCTACTTATATCCTGGAATACAAATAGTAACTGGTATCAGAGAGAGAAATGCGACATTTTTAGAGAATATTTAGTATGCAGGGGAAATGGCTAGGCCTAAATTTCAAGGAAAATAATATTTTAGGGGCAAAAAACAAAACAGCAGCAGCAGCCTATAAGGGATCTCAGCAGCCTAAGATGCAGAAGGAAAAACAGAAAGCTGTGGTATGTAACATGCCAAGGAAGAGTAAAGAAACAAGACACGTCAACAATGTCAAATGCTGGCAGGTGAGTTAATCACAGAAGTCACTAGAGTCCCACGGAAGAGTGGCTTCAATGTAATGATGGAGGTAAGGCCACACTACAGTAGATTCAGGAGTGAGTGAAAATCAGAACCTATTTTAAGAAGCTGACTATAAAGAAAAAGATCAGTATTTACACACATACACGTAAATGCACACAACTTTTTAAAAGGACAGGCATCTGTATGCTGCAGTGCTCATGGGGATAAGCCAGTAGAGAGACTAAAGGTCAGAGAAAGGGAATAAGTAATAATAAAGATTCCAGTAACACTAAAAAAAGTAAGTTGGGATCCAAATTGTAGGTAGATTTGCCCCAACATATATCAATATCTCATCGATTCTAACAGGAAAAAAATTGAGAAATTCCTTGCCTATTGGTTTCTATTTTCTCTATAAAACTGAATGCACATTCCTTAGAAAAGAAGTGTCACATTTTTTTTAATCCTCTCTGACAAGGGCAGTATCGTACATATTCAAAACATTCCATTAATATTGTGGGGAATAAGTTATAATTCTACACAAAGCTCATCCTCATAACTATAACCAGTAAAACTACTAATTATTCCCCAGATATAGAGCAACTGGAGTCCCCACCTAAGTTAGACTCAGTAGTCAAACAAGGTGTACTAATTAATAGTGGGGCTCCAGAGCATCAGTAATCTAGTAATAAAGACACTCCCTTTACCTCATGGCAGATATACCATGAGGACATTTTAGATGACAAGAAGATATTTCAGTAGTTTCTCCACAGTTTAACAGAGAGGCACTTACAAGCTAATTATTAACTATTTCAATTACCACAATAAACAATAAAATGTTGGAATACCACTTGAAGTACCGAAAGATGAGATGGCTCTTGCAAAAGAGCAGCTGATAGATAAAACAGTTTCAGCTACAGAAAGGGTTAAGAAAACAATTTGCTGATTCCTGATCAGCACTGTTCTAAAAAATTTTAAATGGACTTCCCAGAAGCTCAGGAGGCTGAGGCAGGAGGATCACAAGTTCAAAGCCAGCATCAGCAACTAAGTGAGGCCCTGTCTCAAAGTAAAACATAAAAAGGGCTGGGGATATTGCTCAGAGATTGACTGCCCCTGTGTTCAATCCCTGGTACCAAAAAAAAAAAAAAAAAAAAGATTTTAAAAAAGATGACAATCACTCATAATTATGGTAAGAATTATTTCATGAAACTTTTTCATATATCTCAGATGAAAATATTAAAATATATTTCTTACTATGAATGGGGTAGTGAAAAAAGTTTGAAAATTACTAGTGGGCACTATGATGTAGAAAGAGGAAAGCTGTTAAGTCAAATTAAAAAATACATAACAGCAAACCAAAGGATTATCTCTGTATGCACACAATATGAAAAGTGGTTTATAGGTGTTCTTACGCTCCACAAGAGCACTCACCTACTAGGTGGGTTTGAGACTTAAGATCTACCTGGCTGGCCAAAGGAGTATGAGAAAACCAAGTAAGTCTCAATTTCATCATCCATGAACACAACATAATCACATTTGCCTTATGCTCTAATTAAAAGTTGTGAAGTTCAAATGAGATAGCACAATACAGCCCTTGAAAAATACAAATCACATATTAATCTAATTTTCAAGTGTTTTGATTATGACATTAGTCCTATCAAAACTAGTTCTATGTTCATAAAATGAATATAAATAAACATTCTATTTATAGTGGTTAACAGCAGGCTTTGAAGCAGAACTAGGGTTCAAATCCAGACTCTCTCTTGCTGGCTGTGTGACCCTATAAATCATGCAACCTCTCTTAGCTTCAGTTTGCTCATCTATAGAGAGTAGTAATATTATATTAAAGAGGTTGCTGTACAAATTACATTAGATATCACATATGGAGCATACTGCATAATACCTAGATTACTTTTTAAAAAACTATAGATTTCAGTATTTTAATTCCCATTCCATGTATGCCTTTCATTGGTCTGAAATGCTCTATAATTGGGGAAATCCATTTTATTTTCTGGTTGAGATTATCTGAATACATTGATTACTAAATTAAAAAGTGAAAGATACCCCAGGACAATAGTTCATATATGATGATAAATTTAAAATAATCATGAAGAATCAAATTATTAAAAAAATTGATCATTTGTATAAATTAGTCTATTACCAAGACCAAAAACACTTGATTATGCAAATATTCACTCTGTAAACCCTGAGGGTGAACTGAGTATTTTGTAATACAATTTTCCCTTTGATGCACTGAGATTTCAATATGCTGGCCCTTCCTAACATCAACTATGCATTCTAATACATTTTGAAATATTAACAAACCACTCAGCAAAAGAAAAGTCTCTGAGGTAGAAATTAAAACATTAAGTTACAAATAAAACAAGATACCTCCACGATACCTGCTAAATAATATTCTACTTAATTAGCTCCACTTTTCTAATTTTTTTTTAGTTGTAGATGGACACAAAACAAATTTTATTTGTTTATTTTTAGGTGTTGCTGAGGTTTGAACCCAGTGCCTCACACATGCTAGGTAAGCACTCTACCACTGAGCTGCAACTCCAGCCCTTCTAATTTTTTTAAAGTTTCAATGATTATAAAATCTGCCATCCACAAACCTAAAAACTCTACCTTACACTATTTACATAATCATACACTACATCCAAAAGTCTAAATCAATGTACTCAAACACTGAACCAGACTCATAAGTCCTGAAAGATCTTTTGAGAGGATCCACGAGGTCAAAACTATTTACAGTACCGAAGTATTATTGCCTATTTACTCTGCTGACATCTGCACTATAGGTGAAAAGCATGGTAAAGTTGGCCATAGCCTTAGAAATAATCAAGGCAGTGGCAGGAAACTATTGTATTCAGAGGGAGCCAGTTTCACTTACAAATCTCCTTGATGAAATACAAGTTAAACATCCCTTATTTAAAAGGCTTGGAAGTGTTTTGGATTTGTTTTTGTTTTTGTTTTTGTTTTTAATTTTTAATTCTGGAATATTTGCACACACACAATATATCTTGGGGATGGAACCCAAATTTAAATACAAAATTCATGTATGTTTTATATACACTTTACACATAGAGCTTGAAGGTAATTTTATGCAATATTGTTAGTGTGCCTGTGTTTTGAAAATTCCACTGAGGTCAGGTGTGAAATTTTCTTCTTGTGGCATAATGTCTGCACTCAAAAAGTGTTGGATTCTGGAGCACTTCAGATTTCAGGGTTAAGTATGCTCAACCTATAGCAAAATTACTAATTTTATTAAGTATTGATCCTTGACATTTTTTTCGTATCCTGTGTAACAAAACAAAATGTACATAAATCATTTTTCATTTTTACCAAAGTATAATGGTTATCTGGAGGAAAAGCAATTAAACAATCAGGCTGTAAACTAAATCAGTTGTTTTCTTCATGGAATTCCATTTTGTCATAAACAAATACTGACAAACTATAATTATCCAGACTTGAATATTTGTCAGACAACTTCCCCAAAACTGAATACCATGAGCCCATCACTTCCAGAAAAAAAACTAGTAGTATTTATTGTCTATGATGAAATTCCAGCTTTCAAGTGAAAATTAAAAGTGTGGAGGACTTGGGCCTGCCATCATGAGTCTGACGGTTTCCTAATACTTAAAGAAACCACATTAGATGAGCAGATATTAAATAATACAACTTTTATGTTATGTAATGAAATGTGTCAAGTTTGTCAATTTTACTTCTAATATGGCAAATACTAATCGATATGATACATCAACAAAAGCTGTTTAGGATCCTCAATAACATTTAAAAGTATGGAAGGGGTCCTGAGACCAAAAGCTTTCAAAACTGGTGAACTAAGATACTGTTATGCAATAAAGGAGAACAATTTAAGGAAGCTCCTAAATCGCGTTGTTTTTTAGTACCTCTTCAAAAACAAAGTATTAGCTTTCCATTCCATGAAGAGCGGAGCTATAAACTTTGTGTTGTAGACGAGGAAGATGGGGAAACAAAAAGATTGAGTTTAACTGGAAAGATCTTTCGAAAATGTGATCTGACACGGTCCTTCCTGTTTCGGCTGGGCACAAACTCTTAGACGACAGACCTCGGAACTGAGGCAGGCACATCCGAAGAGTTTCGACAGATGAGAATGGATACAGAGCAGGTACAGTTTACCTAAGTAAACTACTAGGGGAAAGGAGGCAGGCGAAAGGGGGGAAATTACCAAAAAACAGAACAAAACAACAAAAAAACACCTTGGATTTTCCTGCAATTCTCACACTTCCATCCATCCCTTAAGTTCCCGGGAGAGGGGCGGAGGGTGGATCTAGAAGGGACCTCCTGGGACAGAGATAGGACTCTCTCTGAGCCCCAGGTCTGTCCTAAAGGCTCTCACCCCAGCATCCTCCGACACACAAATACACGACTCGCAGACCCCCAACCCCTACGACCGCAAGGACCCTTACCACCAATAGGTTCCTCTCTTCCACCAGCTGCCGCTTCCGGGTAATCTCTGATTTCAGAACGTCCATCTCGCTGCTCTACTCGGAACTAACCTCGGCCTGTCCACCGCCGTACTCTCACTACATCCAAGCCCAAATACCGGAGGACAACAACTGACAGGGCCCGCTTCCGGCGGAAGCTGGGGTAAGCGAGAGGAGGGTGGAGAGCGCCCTAGACGCTTGTTGGTGAAGGGGCTTTGGAGCAGCGCCTCCTTGCGGCACCCTCCAGAAGCGCACCCATATTCCCCCCTGGTGGAGGGGTACATGTGAATGTGGACTGAAACCCAAGTCTTCTGAAGAGTGAGGAGGTGGTAGGTGGAATCTTGTTATTGTACCCATTTGTACCTGTTAGTTAGATCCAAAAGCCTACTAGAATACAACAATTATGTTAATAAGGTATGATCTTTACTAGAAGGTCATATTAGAGTTCCCCAAGTTACTGACTTGCCAAGGTTAATGTACCAGATATGGAGTGAGAAAAACCTGAACAATACTAGCTTCTAAGTGTTGACTTAAAGGGAGGTAAGATGTCCTGTGGAGTTAAACAACTTTATCCGCCAAAAGTATTTCTCTACTCCCTCAGTTCTACATTGCATAAATATCTTGATAATATTATCCAACATTTACCTTAAGCTGAGATCATCTTTTTCTGTCATACATTCTGCAATCAAGATTTTCTTTCTTCTTCTTCTTCCTTTTTTTTTTTTGCCTGTTTTATTGGTGCATTATACAACACAAAGATGGGAATTTGTTGTTACATATTTGTATATGCACACACTAAAGCAATATAATTTGCTTCCCCCCTCCCTCAATCCCATCCATCCCCTTGTCTCTTTCCTCTACTGATCTCCCTTTGATTTTCATGTGATCTGCCCCCACCTTTCAAGAAAACATAACCCTTAACTCCTTCTGAGTTTGACTTATTTCACTTAACATAATGGTCTCTAGTTCCATCCATTTTCCTGCAAACGACATGATTTTATTTTTCTTTACTGTTGAATTAAACTCCATTGTGTATATATACCACATTTTCTTTATTCATTCATCCATTCATGGACATCTAGGCTAGTTTTCATAGTTTGGATATTGTGAATTGTGCTGCTTGCTATAAACTTGGGTATGCATGTACCACTGTAGTATGGGAACTTAAATTCTTTAGGATAAATACAGAAGAGTGGTACAGTTGGGTAATATGGTGGTTCCATGTCTAGTCTTTTGAGGAACCTTCATACTGATTTCCATAGTGGTTGTACTTATTTACAGTCCCATCAACAGTGTAAAAGTGTTCCTTTCTCTCCACACTCTCTCCAGCATTTATTATTGTTTGTATTCTTGAGGATTGCGATTCAGATTGGAGATGAAATATCAGTGTAGTTTTGATTTGCTTTTCTATAATTGCTAATGATGTTGAAAACTTTTAAAAAATATATTTGTTGTCCATTTGTATTTGTTCTTTTGAGAAGTGTTTAATTCATTTCCCTACTTATTCATTGGGTTATTTGATTTTTGGTGTAAAGTGTTTTGCATTCTTTATATATTCTGGATATTAATTCTTTGTTACAGGAGCTGCTAGCAAAGATTTTCTTCCATTCTGTAGATTCTCTCACCACATTCTTAATTGTTTCCTTTGACGTGCAGAAGCTTTTTAATTTGATGCTGTCCTACTTGTTAACTCTTGGCATTATTTCCTGAGCTTTAGGAGTCCTATTGAGAAAGTCATTGCCTGTGCCTGTATGCTGGAGCATTGACTCTACATTTGCTTCTAGAAGTTGCATACTTTTTGATCTAATTCCTAGGTCTTTGATCCATTTTGTATTGATTTTTGTGCAGGGTGACAGATAAAGGTCTAGTTTCGTTCTTATACATAAGGCTAACTAATGTTCTGAGCACCATTTATTAAAAAGGCTATCTTTTCTCCAATGTATATTTTTGTTTTTGTTTTGGTACTGGGGATTGAACTCAGGGGTACTCAACCACTGAGCCACATCCCCAGCCCTATTTTGTATTTTATGTTGAGAGGGTCTCACTGAGTTGAGAAACTCGGGGTCTCACTGAGTTGCTTAGCACCTCGCCATTGCTGAGGCTGGCTTTGAACTCGCGATTCTCCTGTCTCAGCCTCCCTAAGTGCTGGGATTACAGGCTTGAGCCACTGAGCCCGGCTTCCAATGTATGTTTTTTAAATTTATTTTTATTTTTTAAAACAGCAAAATGCATTTCAAATTATTGTACACATATGGAGCACAATTTTCCATTTCTCTGGGTGTACAAAGGGTAGAGTCACACCATTCATGTCTTCATATGTGTACCTAGGGTAGTGGTGTCTGTCTCATTCCACCATCTTTCCTACCCCCATCCCCTCTTTCCCTCCCTCCCCTTTGCCCTATCCAAAGTTCCTTCATTTCTCCCATGCTCCCCACCCCACCCCCATTATGGATCAGCATCCACTAATCAGAGAAAACATTCAGCCTTTGGTTCTTTCTGATTGGCTTACTTCACTTAGCATTATGTTCTCCAACACCATTCATTTACCTGCAGATGCCATAATTTTATTCTCTTTTATTGCTGAGTAATATCCCATTGTGTATATATACCACAGTTTCTTCATCCATTCATCTATGGAAGGACATCTATGTGGCTTCCACAGTTTAGCAATTGTGAATTCTGCTGCTATAAACATTGAAGGGGCTTTATTACTATTGTATGCTGTTTTTAAGTCTTTAGGGTATAGGCCGAGGAGTGGGATAGCTGGGTCAAATGGTGGTTCCATTCCAAGTTTTCAAAAGAATCTCCATACTGCTTTCCAGATAGGTTGCACCAATTTGCAGTCCCACCAGCAATGTTTGAGTGTGCCTTTTCCCCCATATCCTCACTAACACTTATGGTTGCTGGTATTCTTGATAACTGCCATTCTGACTGGAGCAAGATAAAATCTTGAGTAGTTTAGATTTGCATTTCTCTAATGGCTAGAATTGTTGAACATTTCTTCATATATTTGTTTATTGATTGTATATCTTCTTCTGAGAAGTTTCTATTCAGCTCCTTAGCCCATTTATTTATTGGATTGTTTGGTTTTTTTTGTTGTAATTTTTGTTGTTTAATTTTTTTGTTGTTTTTTTTTTTTGAGTTCTTTATATATGCTGGAGATTAGTGCTCTATCTGATGTTCATGTGGCAAAAATTTGTTCCCAGAATGTAGGTTCTCTGTTCACCTCATTGATTATTTCTTTTGCTGAGAAGAAGCTTTTTAGTTTGAATCCATACCACTTATTGATTCTTGCTTTTATTTCTTGCATTTTAGGAGTCTTGTTAACGAATTTGGGGCCTAATCCAACATGATAAGGATTTGGGCCTTCTTTCTCCTCAATTAGGCACAAGGTCTCTGGTCTAATTCCTAGGTCCTAGATCCACTTTGAATTGAGTTTTGTGCATGGTGAGAGAGAGAGAGGTTTAGTTTCATTTTGCTGCATATGGATTTCCAGTTTTCCCAGCACCATTTGTTGAAGAGGCTATCTTTTCTCCAGTGTATGTTTTTGGCACCTTTGTCAAGTATGAGATAACTCTATTTAGGTGGGTTTGTCTCTGATTGATCTACATGTCTATTTTGGTGCTGATCCCATGCTGTTTTTGTTATCATAGCTTTGTAATATAGTTTAAGGTCTGGTATTGTGATGCCTCCTGCTTTGCTCTTCTTGCTAAGGATTGTTTTGGATATTCTGGGTCTCTTATTTTTCCAAATGAATTTCATGATTGCTTTTTCTATTTCTATAAAGAATGATGTTGGGATTTTAATTGGAATTGCATTGAATCTGTATAGCACTTTTGGTAGTATGACCATTTTGACAGTATTGATTCTGCCTTTCCAAGAGCATGGGACATCTTTCCATCTTCTAAGGTCTTCTTCAATTTCTTTCTTTAGTGTCCCATAGTTTTCATTGTAGAGGTCTTTCATCTCTCTTGTTAGATTGATTCCCAAGTATTTTATTTTCTTTGAGGCTATTGTGAATGGAGTAGTTTTCCCAATTTCTCTTTCAGAGGATTCATCACTGATGTATAGAAATGTATTTGATTTATGAATGTTGATTTTTTTTATCCCGCAACTTTTCTGAATTCATTTATTAATTCTAGAAGTTTTCTGGTGGAATATTTTGGATTGTCTAGGTAAAGAATCATGTCATCAGCAAATAATGATAGTTTAAGTTATTCTTTTCCTGTTTGTATCCCTTTAATTTCTTTTGTCTAATTGCTCTGCCTAGAGTTTCAAGGACTCTGTTGAATAGAAGTCGTGAAAGAGAGCATCCCTGTCTTGCTCCCATTTTTAGAGGGAATGCTTCCAATTTTTGTCTATTTAGGCTGATGTTGGCCTTGGGTTTTGCATAAATAGCTTTTACAATGTTGAAGCATGTTCCTATTACCCCTAGTTTTTCTAGTGTTTTGAACATGAAAGGGTGCTGTATTTTGTCAAATGCTTTCTCTGCATAAATTGATAAAATCATATGACTCTTATCTTTAAGTCTATTGATGTGATGAATTATGTTTATTGATTTCTGTATGTTGAACCAAACTTGCATTCCTGGAATGAACCCCACTTGATCATGGTGCACTATTTTTTAAATATGTTTTTGTATGTGATTTGCGAAATTTGTATTGAGAATTTTTGCATCTTTATTCATCAAGGATATTGGTCTGAAATTTTCCTTCTTTGATGTGTCTCTGTCTGGTTTTGGTATAGACTGAGTTTGGAAGGGTTCCCTCATTTTCTATTTCATGGTATAATTTGAGGAGTATTGGTGTTAGTTCTTCTTTGTAGGTCTTGTAGAACTCATCTGAGAATCTGTCTGGTCCTGGGCTTTTCTTGACTGGTAGGGTTTTTTTTCTGTTTCCTTTCTTGAAATTGATCTGTTTAAGTTGTGAATGTCCTCCTGGTTCAGTTTGGGTAGGTCATATCCCTCTAGAAATTTGTCAGTGTCTTTGGGGTTTTCTATTTAGCTGGAGTATAAATTTTCATAATAGTCTTTAATTATCTTCTGTATTTCAATAGTCTGTCATGATATTTCCTTTTTCATCATGAATTTTAGTAATTTGGGTTTTCTTTCTCCTTCTTTTCATTAGGGTGGCTAAGGGTTTGTCAATTTTATTTATTTTTTCAAAGAACCAGCTTTTTGTTTTGTCAATTTTTGAATTGTTTCTTTTGTTTCAATTTCATTGATTTCAGCCCCAATTTTAACTATTTCCTGAATTCTAGTTAGTTTGGTGTTGGTTAGTTCTTATTTTTCTAGGGCTTTGAGATGTAGAGTCAAGTCATTTATTTGTTGACTTTTACTTCTTTTAATGAAAGAGCTTACTGCAATGAACTTTCCTCTCAGCACTGCCTTTAGAGGATCCCAGAGATTTTGATATGTTGTATCAGAGTTCTCATTTACCTCTAAGAATTTTTTTATCTCCTCCCTGATGTCTTCTCTTATCCATGTATCATTCCATAGCATATTATTGAGTCTCCAGGTGTTGGAATAACTTCTATTTTTTAATCTGTCACCAATTTCTAATTTCATTACATTATGGTCAGATAGAATGCAGGGTAGTATCTCTATTTTTTTTTGTTTTTGTATTTGTAAGACTAGCTTCGTGGCATAGCATATGATCTAATTTGGAGAAGAATTTATGTGCTGCTGAAAAAAAGTGTATTTGCTTGTTAAAGGATAGAATATTCTATATATGTCTGTTAAGTCTAGATTATTGATTGTTTTATTGAGTTCTGTAGGTTCTTTTTTTAGTTTTTGTTTGAAAGATCTATCCAGTGGTGAGAGGGGTGTGTTAAAGTCACCCAGTATTAGTGTGTTGTGTTCTATTTGATTCTTAAAGTTGAGAAGAGTTTGTTTAACATACATAGATGCCCCATTGATTGGTGTATAGATATTTAAGATTGTTATGTCTTGTTGATGTATGATTCCCTTAAGCAATATGAAATGACCTTCTTTATACCTTTTCACTAACTTTGGTTTGAAATATGCTTTATCTGATATGAGGATGGAAACTCCTGCTTGTTTATGCAGTTTATGTGATGATACATTTTTTCCCATCCTTTCACCTTCAGTCTGTGGTTGTCTTTTCCTATGAGATGAGTCTCTTGGAGACAGTATATTGTTGAGTCTTTTTAAAAATCCAATCTACCAGACTATTTCTTTTAATTGATGAGTTTAGGCCACTCACATTCAGGGTTATTGTTGAGACATAGTTCATATTCCCAGACATTTTGGTTTATTTTTGGTTTTTAACTTGATTAGTTTTCTCCTTTGATTGGCTTTTCCTTTAGTGTAGTTCCTCCCTTTGCAGATTTTCATTGTTATTTTTCATTTCCTTCTCATGGAATATTTTGCCAAGAATGTTCTCTAGTGCAGGCTTTCTCATTGTAAATTCTTTTAACTTTTGTTTATCTTGGAAGGTTTTTATTTCATCCTCAAATCTGAAACTTAATTTTGCTGGATATAAGATTCTTGGTTGGCATCCATTGTCTTTCAGAGCTTGGTATATGTTGTTCCAAGCTCTTCTAGCTTTAAGGGTCTGGGTTGAGAAGACTTCAGAGATCCTAATTGGTTTCCTCCTGTATTTAATATGATTCCTTTCTCTTGTGGCTTTGAAGATTCTCTCCTTATTCTGTATACTAGGCATATTCATTATAATGTGCCTTGGTGTAGGTCTGTTGTGATTTTGTACATTTGGTGTCCTGTAAGTCTCTTGTGTTTGATTTTCCAATTCATTCTTCATGTTTGAAAATTTTCTGATATTATTTCATTGAATAAATTGTTCATTCCTTTGGTTTGAAACTCTATGCCTTCCTCTATCCCAATAATTCTTAAATTTGGACTTTTCATGTAATCCCATAATTCTTGGATGTTCTGCTCATGGTTTCTTACCATCTTCACTGTTTTGTCAACTCCGTTTTCAAGATTATTTATTTTGTCTTTATTGTCCAAAGTTCTGTCTTCCAAGTGATCTAATTTGTTGGTGATGCTTTCTATTGAGTTTTTAATTTGGTTTACTTTTTCTTTCACTTTAAGAATTTCTATTTGATCCTTTTTCAGAATCTCTGTCTCCTTATTGAAGTAATCTTTCGCTTCCTGTATTTGCCTATGTAGCTCTTTATCAAAATGATCTTTTACTGCCTGTATTTGCTCTCTTATATCATCCTTTAATTCACAGAACATTTCAATTATGTACATCTTGAACTCCTTCACTGACCTTTCTTCTGATGTACTTACTGGTCATGGATTCTAGTAATGTAGTATCTTGGTTTGTTTGTGGCAGTTTCTTCCTTTGTTTTTTCCCATTGTTCATGTGCCTTCCCTTCTAGCACTGCAGATCTGAGGTGTTACAATTTTTATCCTATAGGCTTAAAGATTCCCTGCAGGGTTCCAATACCTCTCCTTTAAGGGGGAGACCAATCTTAACAGATTCCAAAACAAACAATATACAGCTTTAAACCAAGTCACTCCTAATAGGACATTTACAGCTTTGTCACAATATACACAAATTATGAGTTCGATTAGTATCTGCAATAGAAACAGTAGGTTTGCAAAAGGGTCTACAGATTCTGCTGGTGAACTAGAGAGAACTAGGGTTGGGATGTAGGATGAGATGTTAGAATGAGGTAGGAAGTGAGGATATAGAGTGATTAGATCTTAGAAAGCATGAAAGAGGAATCCAAAAGAAGTTGGCTAGTAGCAGAAAAGAGAGATATTTGGGGAAGACAAGTAAGTAGGAAGAAAATAGAGGACAAAAAACAAAGAAACACAAAAATGAAGAAAAATAAAAAACGTAAAAATAGAAGATAAAAGACTATAATACAACTGTAATATATTAATCAGATATCCCAGTCCTCAGTAGCCTAATGCATGAAAAATACTTGGTTTCACAAATGTTGGGGATATGAGGGCAGGAAAAGAGAGAGACAGAAGAAGAAAAAAAGGATAATAGAAAAAAATCTCAAGGTAAATAAAAAAGATTGCTTCTGTTGGACTTTAATAGTTTTTGCTTCCCTTCTCATCCAGTAGGTGGGGTTGTCTGTTGTTTGCTAGTGTCTCCTCCCTCAGGATGGTGCAGGTTATTAACATATGTGTGTTGGCCTTCGAGGCGGAGCTTTTGGGGGTGGGATATAGTGCTTGCCAATCCCCGTGGGAAGACTCTACTCCAAGGATCTCCTTTGGAGCCCCTCGTGTGCTTTGGGTGCCAGGTCTTATCTTCTTATATTGCCTGTAGACCTCACAGTCTCTGGTCTCTCAGTCTCTCAACTGTATATCTCTCTCCATTTCCCTTTCAACTTCCCACTCAGGAGCCCCTCTCTGGAGGTCGTGGAGAGCTGTTTTGTGTCGGGCAGATCAGGACCAGGCTTTGCCACCTTCTGACCAACCATGTAGCTCCAAGTGCTGTGCCGGTTTAATGGCCTCTGGGGAGAGGGGCAAGCTGGGGAACTATAAGTACCTTAATACTGCTTCTGGGCCCCAGCCAGTGTGCCAAGCTGGAAGTTAGCCCAGCTAAAGATGGTCATGGCAGTAGTGAGGATAATCCAAGATGGCGACAAAGGTGTACCAAGATGGAGGCATCTGCTTTCAGAGATGGAGTGCTGGGGCATGCTAGGCAGTTGTGTTGGGTGACATGTAGAAATGCAGCTCTGTAGCATGCAGTTTTGTGACAGAAGGCTGTCTTCAGACCCTATCCATTGTCGTCAGGTGAAGACTACCACATGAAGGGGACTATGGCCACGTGGTAGTAGTGTTCCAAGATGGAAGTGAACAGGGCAGCCCCACACTGGTAGATGGGGGTCCACATGTGAGCAGCAGCCAGGGATCCTGTACAGGAGCCAGGGTCCCGTGTGGGAGCATCAGCTGGGGGTCTTGCATGGGTGGGTGACCAGAAGTCCTGTGTAGTGTGTGGGTGCTGGAGTGGGGGATCTTTCATGGGAGCAGGTCCTGTGAGGGCAAGCAGCCAGGTCCTGTGGAAATTCTGAGGCATGAAGACCTGCGCTGGCATGTGGCTGGAATTCCCACATGGGAGCGGCTGTCTAGGGTCCTCTAATAACTTGAAGAGAAACATTATTCCCACTGCTTTAATCCCAGGTCCTGGAGAGACTAGGAATGCAGCATCTGTCTAGGCCGCCATCTTGGATTCCCCTCCCAATGTATGTTTTTGGCACCTTTCTTAAGGATTAGAAGACTGTAAATGTGTGGGTTTGTCTCTGTGTCTTCTATTCTGTACCATTGGTCTGTATCTATTTTTATGCCAGTACTATGCAGTTTTTGTTACTATAACTCTGTAATATAATTTTAAGTCAGGTCTTGTGATGCCTCCAGCATTGCTTTTTTGACTTAGAATTACATTGACTATTCTGGGTCTTTTATTCTTCAAAATATATTTTAGGGCTTTTTTTCTAGTTCTATGAAGAATTACATTTGTATCTTGATAGGGATTGCATTGAATCTGTATATTGTTTTTGGTAATACGGCCATTTTAACAATATTAATTCTGCCTATATGAACATGGGAGGTATTTTCATCTTCTTGTATCTTCTTCAATTTCTTTCTTCACTGTTTATAGTTTTCATTGTAGAGGTCTTTCACCTGCTTAGTTAGATTTATTCCTGGATGTATCTTTTTAGATTATTGTGAATAGAATTGTTTTCCTGATTTCTTTTTCAGCAGATTCACTATAGTTATATAAGAAAGATGCTGATGTTTGTATGCTGATTTTGTAACCTGATACTTTGACAAATTTATTTATTAGCTCTAGCAGTCTTTTAGTGGAGTTTTGTGGCTCTTCTTCTTTTTGCATTCCATTTAGTTTATTTAGTTTAATAATTCAGTTCTCTCAATTCTATGAAGGAGATATTTTACAAGTGAAGAAATTGATGCCCAGAGAAATGTTTTAAGCAAGGTCATTTTGAAGTAATTTAATCAAGATAACACCTACTCTCTACTTGCAGAGCTCACATTCAAAACTAATAAAGTAGATTATAATATTAAATCAAAATATTTGTGTTGTTATTATAGAGCAAACACATAGTCATTGCAGAATATTTGGGAAAATATTAAAACAATATACAATATTAAAATTCCTTTCCTAATCTGTAGATAGCTATTGCTTTTATTTGGATCTATTTCCTTCCAGATGTAAGCATATAAATAAAGGTAAGTTTTTAAAATTTATTTATTCTAATTAGGTATACATGACAGCAGAATGCATTTTGATTCATTGTACATTTTGTGGCTTTTCCAAGTATAGGATCATATCATCTGCTGACAGTGATAATTTGACTTCTTCCTTTTCTATTTTCATCTCTTTTATTTCCTTCACTTGCCAAATGGCTCTGGCTAGAATTTCTAGCACTATATTAAATAGGAGTGGTGAGAATGGACATCCGTGTCTTGTTCCAGACTTTACAGGAAATGCTTTCATTTTCCACCACTTACTATGAAGTTGACTTTGGGTTTTTCATATATAGCCTTTATGATGTTGAAGTAGGTTTCTTCTATTCCTAGTTTCTTCAGTACTTTTATAATGAATAGGTGCTGAGTTTTGTCAAAGACCTTCTCTACATCTATTGAAATGACTAAGTGATTTTGTCCTTAATTTTATTTATGTGACCAATTACATTTATTGATTTGCAAATGTTAAAGTATCCTTACATCTCTGGAATAAAGCCAACTTAGTAATGATGTACCATCTTCTTAATATGTTGCTGAATATGATTTGCTAATATTTTATTAAGTGTTTTTTCATCTAAGTTCATAAGGGATATTGGTCTGCAGTTTTCTTTCCTTGATGTATCCTTATCTGGTCTTGTTATGGGTGTGATACTGGCTTCACAAAATGAATTTGGAAGTATTACATCTCCTTCTATTTCATGGAATAATTTGAGAAGTACTGGCAATAGTTCTTTTAGCTGAGAATCCGACTGGTCCTAGGCTTTTCTTTGTTCCAAGGCTTTTCATTACTGCTTCTATCTCATCACAAGTCATTAATCTGTGTAGGTTTTCTATATTCTCAATTCAATTTTGGCATATCATGTGTCTAGAAATGTATCCATTTCCTCTAGGTTTTCCAATCTATTGGAGAATATGTTTTCAAAATAGTTCCTAATGATCCACTGGATTTCTATGATGTCTGTGGTGGTGTCTCCTTTTTCATCTCAATTTTTAAAATTTGGGTCAGTTTGGCTAAAGGCTTATCAATATTGTGTATCTTTTCAAAGAGCCAACTTATTATTTCATTGGTCCTTTGTATTGTTTTTTTTTTATTCTCAAGTTCATTGATTTCAGCTCTGATCTTCCTTTCTTCCTTCTACTGGTTTTGCAATTGGTTTGTTCCTCTTTTAAAGGGCCTTTACATGCTTATTAGGTTGTTTATATGGGATTCATATTTTATGTAGGCACTTATAGCTATAAACTTTCCTCTTAGAATTGCCTTCACGGTGTTCCAGAGGTTCTGGTATGTTGTATCACTATTCTTATTTGAGTCTAAAAATTTTTTATTTTCTCCCTCAATTTACTTTCTCACCCATTCATCATTTGGAAGTGTATTGTTCAATCTCCATGTGTTTATGTAGTTTCTGTAGTATTTTATTGCGTTGATGTCTAATTTCATTCCATTATTATCTGATAAGATTATTCAATTATTATGTCAAGATTTTCAATGACATGATCAGATATGTAATCAGAAAAAAAGTTAAATGCAATTCAAGAAGAAAATTTAAATTGGGGAGAAAAAATACATATCAGAGATTTGTTTTATTTTTATTTTTGAGACAGTCTCTCTGTGTTGCCTAGACTTGTCTTGAACTCCTGAGCTCAAGCAGTTCTCCCATCTCAGCTTTCTGAGGGCTTGGACTGCAGTGTGTTTGACAGATTTTTTAAATCCTGAAGACCATTTATAATGCATTTATTTTGGGTTTTTATGCCATGGAAGTGTTTCTTTAGATTTTTAGGCTGAGCACAGTAGCACATGCCTGTAATCCCAGCGACTTGGGAGGCTGAGACAGGAGGATCACAAGTCCAAGGCCAGCCTCAGTAACTCAGTGAGGCCCTAACTAACTTAGTGAGACCCTGTCACAAAATAAAAAATAAAAAAGGCTGGGAAAAATATTAAAAATTTTAAAAGAGCTGGTTTTATGACTCATTGGTTAAGCCTCCTTAGGTTCAATCCCCAGTAACAGTACATTTTTTTAAATTGTCATGTTTGAACAATATTTGACATACTGATTTTTCCCATTCTAAAAGAAAAGAAATATTATTCAGTTCAGTCAATTTATAATAGGAAGGATGGTTTATCAAAATAAAAATGACAGAGAATTGTTCATTTCAATTTAGGAAGTTGTGTGTGTGTATTATTTCATCTAAAAGATATCTGGCTTTTGCCAGAAATAAACCAACATAGGAAATTAATTCACTTTTTGACCTAAGATGTTCTGCTGATTTTTACAGCTTTTGAAAGCTTAAGATATTTTACAGGGGGTGAATCCAAGATGGCGGCCTAGACAGACGCTGTGTTCCTAGTCTCTCCAGGACTGGGGATTAAAGTAGTGGAAATACTGTTTCTCTGTGTTATTAGAGGACCCCTGACAGCTGCCTCCATACAGGAATTCCAGCTGCGTGCCCGCATGGGTCACCAGGTCCCTGTGTTTGCACAGGACCCCAGCCACTTGACTATATAGGACCCTGGCAGATGGCCCATGCAGGACCCAATCCAGGGCCCACACATGGCACAAGACCTCTAGCTGTAGCTCCCATGCAGGACTCTCAGCTCCCGCGCAGGACCCCTGGCTGCTGCTCCCGTGTGGACCTCCATCTACCATCGTGGAACTCCCCTGTGCCTACACCTGAAGACACTGGACAGAATCTGGAGTCAACCTTCCACTTCCACACAGCATACCATAGAGCGGAATCTCCGAACATGTTGCCCAATGCCGTTGCCAGCCCAGCCTAGCTCTACACCCTATCTCTGAAAACAGATGCCTCCATTTTGGGATTCCTTGGTTGCCATCTTGGACCTGAGAAGAGAGATACTGTAAACAACAGACAATGCCACCTACTGAATGAGAAGGGAAGCAAGCCTTTTAATTTACCTTGAGACTTCTTTTTCCTTTTCCCTCTATTATCTCTTTTTCTTTTCTTCCTTTCTCTTTCTTTTCCCTCTCTCACTCTTTTTCCATCTTCACATCTCCAACGTTTGTGAAACCAAGTATTTTTTATGCATTAGACTACTGAGGATTGGGATACCTGATTAGCATATTACAGTTGTATTATATAGTCTCATGTCTCCTATTTTTACATGTTTTATTTTTCTTAATTTTTAAGTTTCCTTGTTTGTTGTATTCCATTTTCTTCCTCTTTACTTGTCTTCCCCAAATCTCTCTCTCTTTTCTACTATTAGCCAACTTCTTTTGGAATCCTCTTTCATGCTTTCTAGGATCTAATAACTCTGTATCTTCACTTCCTACCTCCCTAACATCTCATCCTACATCCCACCCCCGGTTCTCTTTAGTCCACCAGCAGAAACTTTAGACCCTTTTGCAAACCTATTGTTTATATAGTAGATACTAATTGAACTCATAATTACTGTATATTGTGACAAAGCCGTAAATGTTCTATTAGGAGCTACCTGATCTAAAATTATATATTGTTTGTATTGAGATTTGTTAATATTGGTTTCCCCCTTAAAGGAGAGGTATTGGAACCCTGTAGGGGATCTATAACCCTATAGGATAAAGACTATGGACTGACCATGCAGGTGCAGAGAGGGAGACCAACTGAGCACCGTGCTGCCACCCCCCATCTACCAACCCCTGGCTGTCCCTGCCTATTTCCATCTAAAGTCAATCGCCAGGACCAGGAAGATCATCCCCGAGATCTCTGCAGGCCTGGTTGTACTAGAGGTGAGGTATTGATAACTGGCAGTGACACTACAAGGTTATAGGGTAGAAACTGTAATACCTCAGATTAGCACTGCTAAAGAGGAAGACACTTGAACAACATGAAAAAACAAGCGAAGAAAATGCCCCAAACAAACCAAGATGCTATAGTAATAGAATCCACTGACAGCCTGGTAGATGAAATGTCAGAGAAGGAGTTCAAAATGTACATAATTAAAATGATCTGTGAAATACAGAATAATATAAGAGAGCAATTACAGGTAATATCACTCCAACAAAGGGATAAGAGAGGAAATACAGGGAGCAAAAGATTACTTCAAGCCAGGCGCAGTGGCTCAAGCCTGTAATCCCAGCACTTAGGGAGTCTGAGACAGGAGAATCGTGAGTCCAAAGCCAGCCTCAGCAATGGCGAGGTGCTAAGCAACTCAGTGAGACCCTGTCTCTACATAAAACACAAAATAGGGCTGGAGATGTTGCTCAGTGGTTGAATACCCCTGAGTTCAATCTCCAGTACCAAAAAAAAAATTACTTCAAGAAAGAGATAGAGACATTAGAAGAAAACAACAAAAAAAACCAAGCAGAAATCCTTGAAATGAAGAAAACAATAAACCATATTTAAAAATTCAATAGAAAGCATTACCAACACACTAGATAACCTGGAAGATAGAACTTCAGACAATGAAGACAAAATATACAATCTTGAAAATAAAGTTGACCACACAATGAAGATGGTAAAAAACCATAAACAAAACATCCAAGAATTATGGGATAACATCAAAAGACCAAGCCCAAGAATTATCAGGATAGAGGAAGGCACAGAAATACAAACCAAAGGAATGCACAATCTCTTCAATGAAATAATATCAGAAAATTTCCCAAACATGAAGAATGAATTGGAAAATCAAATATGAGAGGACACCAAATGTACAAAACTACAACAGATCCACACCAAGGCACATTATAATGAAAATGCCCACACAATAAGGATACACAATAAGGGTAGAATTTTAAAAGCTGCAAGAGAGAAGGTACAGATTACATATAGGGAGAAACCCATTCAGATTTCAGCAGATTTCTCAACCCAGACCCTCAACACCAGAAGATCCTGGAACATATACCAAGCTCTGAAAGACAATGGATGCCAACCAAGAATCTTATATCCAGCAAAATTAAACTTCTGATTTGATGATGAAATAAAAACTTTCCATGATAAACAAAAGTTAAAAGAATTTACAATGAGAAAGCCTGCACTAGAGAACATTCTTGGCCAAATATTTCATGAGGAGGAAATGAAAGACAACAATGACAATCGGCAAAGGGAGGGACTACACTAAAGGAAAAGACAATCAAAGGAGAAACCAAATCAAGTTAAAAACCAAAAATAAACCAAAATGAGTGGAAATACAAAACATATTTCAATAATAACCATGAATGTTAATGGCCTAAAATCATCAATCAAAAGACATAGACTGGCAGATTGGATTAAAAAACAAGACCCAACAATATGTTGTCTTCAAGAGACTCATCTTGTAAAAAAAGACAGCCACATACTGAAAGTGAAAGGATGGGAAAAAACATACCACTCAAATGGACTGTGTAAAAAAGTAGAGGCCTCCATCCTCATATCAGATAAAGTAGAATTCAAACCAAAAATAGTCAGAAGGGATAAAGAAGGACATTTTATACTGCTTAAGGGAACCATACATCAAGAAGACATAACAATCATAAATATCTATATCCCAAACAATGGAGCATCCACGTATATCAAACAAATCCTTCTCAATTTTGAGAATCAAATAGACTACACCACAATAATACTGGGTGACTTTAACATACCTCTCCCACCACTGGACAGATATTAAAAAAAAAAAAAACCTAAACAAAGAAACCATAGAACTCAACAATATAATCAATAATTTAGAATTAACAGACATAAACAGAATATTTCATCCATCAACAAGTGAATACACTTTTTTCTCAGTAGCACATCCACATGGATCCTTTTCTAAAATAGACCATACATTATGCCACAAAGCAACTCTTAGCAAATACAAAAAAAAAGATAGAGATAGTACCCTGCATTCTATCAGACTGTAATGGAATAAAATTAGAAATCAATGATAAAATAAAAAATAGAAGCTACTCCATCACCTGGAGACTAAATAATATGCTATTGAATGATGCATGGATAACAGAAGGCATCAAGGAGGAAATTTAAAAATTCTTAAAGGTACATGAGAACTATGATACACATATCAAAATCTCTGGGACACTATGAAGGCTGTGTTAAGAGGAAAGTTACATTGAGCTCATTAATTAAAAGAAGAAAAAGTCAACAAATAAATGACCTGAAATTTCATCTCAAAGCTCTAGAAAAAGAAGAACAAATCAAGAATGCTTCAGTCCTAGCCAGACACGGTGGCGCATGCCTGTAATCTCCGCACTTAGGGAGGCCGAGACAGGAGAATCACGAGTTCAAAGCCAGCCTCAGCAACAGCGAGGCGCTAAGCAACTAAGTGAGATCCTGTCTCTAAATAAAACACAAAATAGGGCTGCAGATGTGGCTCAGTGGTTGAGCACCCCTTAGTTCAATCCCCGGTACCAAAAAAAAAGAAAAAAGAATGCTTTAGTCCCTTCAAAGTACCACCTCTAAGTTATACAAATTGAAATTAAAAGAAAATAACTCATTTTAAAACTTGATAAAAATTTGTAGGAAATCATGTAAAGCACTGATTATGATTACTTTCACCTACCATGTTTTTACAAACTTTAGGGGTAATCACTGGATTTTTATCTTTACTATTCTCTTTATCAGAATGGATTGATAATTTGTTGAAATACCTGCTTTATAAGCTATGAGACTATAGACTTCTTGAGGGCAAGCCCTACAGTATATAATTTTATACCCACAGTATTTGGGAGCTTATGTGCGATTAATATATCCATTCATCTTCCTTAAATAAATGTGTTTTATATCAGAACTTGGAGAATAAACAAAAAAAGCTGAGGTGAAAAAAAAGATATTTTTCAAAGAAAAGGTCTCTGAATTAAACATGGTAACATTTTTGCATGGATATCTGTTTCTTGGGTCATTTAGAACTTAATAAGCAAATAGCTTATTACCAGTTCCCTGATTTAGGGATTAGAGATTTAAAACATGAAAGCCTGAAGTATTGACACAAAGGACTGTTGCAGTAAAGGAAGCTTACAGAGAGCCCCAAGCATCAGCTGTCCATATTGGAGATGCTCAATGTAAACAGAGAGAGCACTACCTCCTTTTGAATTCAGACTTTTATTGATTTTGATGTTTATGCAAACATGTGCATTAAACTCTGATTAAGGCCTGAGACCAAACAGTGACAGAGATGAACACTGAAGGAGCAAACGGGGAAGCAAGCCTCACAGTACAGAAGGCAGGAAGCCAGGCCAGGTGAACTTAGATCGACTCTGCAAAAACCAATCAAAACTCCCTCTGAAAGAATGTATTTATTTTAAAATTATGCATCCCGTTTCATCACAACTGTTATTTAAAAGGTGAAATAATGGATATAACTCCAAAGGTCCTAAATAGGGAAAAGGAGAAATAAATAATAGTTCTACATACAACTGAATAATATGGAACCACACAAAAACACATATTCAAGGATATGGAAATGCTTATGAAGTAATGCTTAGTTTAAAAAGTAGAATAATCAGGGGCTAGGGTTGTGGCTCAGTGGTAGAGCACTTGCCTGGCACATGGAAGGCCAGGGGTTCAGTCTTCAGCACCACATAAAAATAAATAAAAATGAAACAAAGGTATTGTGTACATCTACAACTAAAAAATTTTTTTAAAAAATAAATTTTTTTTTTAAAAGTAGAATAATGAGGGCTGGTGGTGTAGCTCAGTGGTAGAATACTTGCTGGCATATGGAAGACCCTGGGCTTGATCCCCAGGACTGAAAATAAAGGTAGAAAATTGAAACCATAAATGTAGCATATAGTTTCTATTTTACATAGAAAAATGATTACATAGAAAAATGATAACATAGAAAAATGATTAGAAGGAAACATGCCAGACTATAGAGGTGTTATACAGGCAGTAGACACATTGATGATTCTTACTGTTTTCTTTACACCTGGATTTAGAACAAATTACATATTTTGGGGGAGAAATCCAGTTATCAGTCATTTTCTGTTTTATATGAAATAATGAAATTATTTTATATGAAATAATGAAATATATGAATTATATGAAATAATGAATATGAAATAATTCATTATGAAATAATGAATAGGTTTTTCAAGCATATTCACTTTTGAAATTATAAGATAAATTTTAAATAATGCCTATAAAAGAAAGCAAAGGATTAGAAAAAATATTTTTTAAATCTTCATAATTATCCAATCCAATTTTTTGATGTCTTATATGAGTTCTATACTACGTTAGATTCTATAGCTTAAACCAAATGCCAAAACATAGTCCCTATCATGAGGAGGTCGTCAGCAAGCTTGAAAATCGAGAAATATATCCTGAAAAGTTAAATTATGTTAGATGTACATGATTTAATAGTGTATCTGGGGCTATAATATTCACACAAATTAGAAAACAGTCATCTTCTAAAAGAAGAAGTAGTAGAAATCAATATACAATTGATGAGATTATTCCTCTGTAGGAGAAATGCATCCTCAGAAATTATTTGTCAATTCTGGGGACTGGAGAGAAATACCAAATTTAATCGGGATGCTTGACCTGCATTTATTTTGCTGCTATCCTAAAGGATAAAATATAACTTATTTTTAAAAAAGAAAGAAAGAAAAGGCGAGCTACATAATTTTTGGCATAACTCTGAATAACCTGGAGAACTTTTTGAAACATAAACTGCTAGTCTTCATCCCCAGAATGTCTCATTCAGTAGAGTTGGAGTGGGGCCCAAAATTTTGCTTTTTGAACAAATTCCCACGGGAGTCAGATGCTGCTGATCCAGGACAACACATTGAAAACCTCTTACATATTATTTTGTAATTTCTCTGGGGAGAAAGAGCAAGTGAGTCAGAAACACGGTCTGTGTAATCTTGAAAGACAGAGGAGGGAGCATGTGAATGTCTGCAGCTGTTTTGGGCACCTCTTAGGGTGCCCCCCAGTCACAGTGATGCTGCTTCTGTGGATCTCCTGGAGGGAAGTAGGCAGACTCTCTCTGGATCCAACCATAATTGGTTTGTACAGCTCAACCACAGGCAGATAATTGACTCAGTCTGAGACAGAACCCCTTCTCTAAAAATCTGAAGTTGGTATAGGCAGAAGATTAGGAGGAGGGAGGAGGGAAGAGAAAGGGAAGAGAAAGGGAAGATACTGGGGAATAAGATTGATCAAATTGTTATATGCATGCATGAATATAGCATAATGAATCGTATTCATTCATGGACTCAATATTATCTATAATAATAATGCACCAACAAAAATAAAATAAAAATAAAAATTTCTCAGATTTTAAAAAAACTGAAATTTAAATTGAGTCAATCTTTCCATACACAGGAAATATAAATGTGAATTTTAGAGTGGTAGATAGCCATTTTAGTGTTATACTGAAGCAAGGATGGTCAACACTGACCCACAAGGAATGAGTGTTAAATTTTCAAGAATTTTGTCAATCAATTGTTAAGCATAGCCATTATTAAACATTAAATAAGTTACTTAAAACTAGTGGTATTAAAGCAAAGGTAATAAGTACACAGAACCTACTACTTACTAATTATTTTTCTGTTTATATTCTTGGGTTTTTTATGACTGTTGTATCTTCATGATGGAGATGCTATATAATGGTGTGCTCCTGCACACCTTTTAACAACTCCATGCTTGAGGACATCACACTGGTGGCTTGAAATCTGCCACAGTGACTGTTATCAGTGTTCTCCAGAGAAACAGAACCACAAGGATATATATAGTTACACAGATGCTCCTCAACTTATAACAAGGTTATGTTCTGATAAACCTACTGCAAATCGAAAATATTGTAAGTTAAAAATACATTTACTACACCTAACCAATGGAATATGCTGGCTCAGCAGCACAGTGCACTGCAGAGAATTGATTCCCCTTGCGATCAAGTGACTGACTGGGAGCTGCTGCTACCCAGAGGATCTTAGCACATATAGACTACGGAAAAGATAGAAATTAAACCTTCCTAGTTTGGTTTCTACTGAGTGCTTATCACTTTTGCATCATTTTTTAAAATGGTAAGTCTAACCGTCATAAGTTGGGAACTGTTTTACATAAAATATTTATGTGTGGAATTGGCTCACACGACTATGGGAGCCTGGAAGTCCCACAGTCTGCCATCTGCAAGCTGGAAAACTAGAAAAGATGGTAGTGTGATTCAGTCTAAAGTCCTGAGAAAGGGGTGGGGAAGAGAGGAGGAATGTTGGTTGGTATAAGTCCTAGAATCCAAAGGCCTGAGAACCAGGAGCTCCAATGTCCAGGACACAAGAGGCTCAAGAAGAGCTCACAGACCTACCCGGAAATAATGTATTACCAGCTATCTGGGCATCTCCTAGGCTAGTCAAGTTGACAAAATTAACCGTCACAGTGGGAGCATTTATACCACAGAAATTGGCAAATGCTACAAATCAAGGCTTGGTCTAACATTTTATTGATGATCTCAGCTTTAAATTTTTGTGAAGAAAACATTAATAATACAAAGCAGGGTTTCTTAATCTTGAGCCAGATAAGTCTATGCTATGGGAAGGATGTCTTGGTGCTCCATTCAGTAGATCAGTTGCACCACTTCCCTAAGTTGTGGCAATCCAAAATGTCTCTGGATATTGCCAATGTTCTCTGAGGAGCAAAATCTCTCTCAGGTGAAAAATCATAGTTACAAATTGAAATGAAAAATGTGGTGTCATTACTTAGCAAATAATGAAAGAAATTGAAGAAATATTCTTCTAGTATTTGAAAATTTATTTGATTCAATAGTCTCTCACATCATTGACAAATGAAGCTCGGGTGTGCATCTTCATTGTTCCACTTTTGTCTTATTCATTAATTTAAACAAAAATATAAGCTAGCATTCATGTCAGAGCTGGGCTTGTTCATCAATTGGAACTATAGGTTAGCTCAGGATACAAGAGTTCTGTAAAAATCAATGAATGCATTCTGTGAGAATCAATTATATATATGGAATTTACAAAAAAGAGTACTGTATAATTATTATTTATAAATTGTATCCTCCACAAAATTATATATATATGTACATATATATGTGTAATATATCCCTTTTTCACAGAGAGCAAGTTTATAAGCATTTATCAGCGTAGCAGTGGCCATTATCCTCCATTGGTTGGTTACTAGAAAACTGTTTATCAAAGAGAGTTGGAGTATCAACAAAGAAGAGTAAAGCAGAGGGGGCTGGGATTGTAGCTCAGCGGTAGAGCGCTTGCCTCGCATGCGTGAGGCCCTGGGTTCGATCCTCAGCACCACATACAAAGCAATAAAATAAAGACATTGTGTCCATTCACAACTAGAAAAAAAAATTAAAAAAAAAAAAAACAAAAAAAATGCATTATAAAAAAAAAAGGGTAAAGCAGATTTGGAGGAAGAAACGTGCATGACAATGAATAACGATCCCTGGAGCCCCTTAGAATTCCAGTTCTCTACTCTGGTTCTTCCTGGAGTATGGCTTGCATTGGTGTTCCAAAAAAGACACCTGAATCTTTACACTATATTTCTTTTTTTAAGATGCCTCCCCCTTCTTTACATTTTAATGTTCCTGAATTCAAGATGCACCTTGCAACCAATGGGTGCAACCATGACTGCTATGGTATTCTGCCCACTCTCTTCAGACCAATGCAGGTGTGTTAGAGAGTCTACATCTAATAGGAGGAGGGGCTGCTAAAGGTACAAATCTGCATCCCTCACCTGGGCATAGCTCCAGCCCACAGGACCTGCCTCAGACAAGTTTGCGGCCCCTCCCAAGAGGCACCCCCTACCAAGAACTAATACAGAAATTCAAAGGCCCAGCTTCATTGACTCAACTTGAGGCAAACCTAAAGAGTTTTTCTAGTTGCAAAGTTTGAATCTGGAATGTTCCCTAAGGCTCATGTGTTAAAGGCATGGTCCCCAACAGTGTTGAGAAGTGAAGCTTTGGGAAGGTGATTGGATCATTGGAGCCTAAACTCATCTATGGATTAAGGTGTTCTTGGAGTTGTAGACAAATGGACTGTTGGGAGGTGGTACAAACTGTAGGAGGTGAGACCTATTTGAGGGGTGTGGGTCCTTGCGGGCATGTCCTTGGGGACTATATCTTGTCCCTAGCCCCATCTCCATCACTCCCCACTTCCCTGGCTGCCATGAAGTAAGCAACTTACCTCTGCCCTGCCCTTCCAACATGATGTTTCTGCCTTGCCACAAGCCTGAAAGCAATGGAGCCAGCTGACCATGAACTGAAACTTCTGAAACCATGAGCTGAAATAAATCTTTTCTCCTTTAACTTGATTTTTGAAGGTATTTTGTCACAATGATGGAAAGGTAACTAACACAGGATCATAGGAGATCTTAGTCACAATCTCCTTCTGCCAAATCCTGCCTTCCTCCTCTCCTTACAGACACATCTCCAAGAGCACTCCCTAGGAAACCACAACCACTTGCATGCAATGCAAAGAAGTGCTTTGAACAACAGACGTAGGTATTCTGATTCATTTGGTAGGAAATTAATAAATTGACATTTTTGTTTTTAGATCATTTTTAAACTATGGTTAGTGAGAATTATTCTAGAACCTGATCCAAGTTTGGCAACATGAACAGAATTGAATTTAAGAATGTTAAAAGTTGAGAAGCAGATCTTAGATATGAGTGGATCTACAAATATCATCAGCCTTGTGAAGCTCAGGCTTAGACACCCCAGCTGACAACCCTTGTGCTATCTTTTTTGTTTTGTTTTGTTTTTTTGCAGTTCTGGGGATCAAACCCAGGTCCTCAAGCATGCCAGGCTGATGCTGTATCACAGAGCCACATCCCCATCCCCATCTCTTTTTCTTAAATGTTCACAGTGATCAGCTAAGGGGATAGTCCATATACCACAGCAGTCTCCCTGCCTTCTCCCACAGCAGTGCTTGTGCACCGTTGTCTCCTCTTCTACCCTCTGACCGAAAGCTTGTATGATGTTTTATTCATGGTATATTTGAAATGAAGAGGGCTTTGAAGGAAAATTTCAAGATTAGGAATAAAAAAGGAGAATTAACCAACAATAATAAAAGTATTGAGGGAAATTTGAGAAATACTTCCTGCAACACAATCACAATAAACTTGAAAACCTTCAAGAAAAAGGTGATTTCCTAGCAAAAATTTAAGTTATCAAAAACGACAAAGAAAACGCAGAAAACTTAATAAGCAATTACAATAGAGCAAAGGAAATAGTGACTGTAGACACCCCATTTAAAAAGGCACCAAGGGCTGGGATTGTGGCTCAGTGGCAGAGCACTTGCCTTGCATGTGTGGGGCCCTGGGTTTGATTCTCAGCACCACATATAAATAAATGAATAAAATAAGGGTCCATCAACAACTAAAAAATATTAAAAAAAAAAAAAAAGGCACGAAATCCAGATGTTTCACTATTGACATCTACATAATGTAGGTAATCCTGACATTATTTCAGCCAGTTGTTCTCAAACTTCCTGGCCTCAGAGCCCTTTCCATTCTTTAAAATCCCCCCTGCAGTCCTAGGGATAGAATATAGGGCTTCCTGCATGTTAGGCAAGTGCTCTACCACTGAGCTACACCCTCAGCCCCTTCAAAATTCTTAAGGGTCTCAAAAGGGCTTTGGTTATGTGGGTTACTGATATCGATTTTACCACACTAGAAATTAAAACAAATTTTTAAAAATAATTAATTCATTTAAAAATAATATAATGAAAACATTATATATTAATATGAATATGTTTTTATGAACAATAACTACATTTTCAAAAATTCCATGAGAAGAATGGCATTGTTTTCCACTGTTGCAAGTCTGTTTAATGTCTAGCTTAACAGAAGAAAACTGAATTCTCATCTCTACTTCTGAATGCAGCAGGTTCTGATATTTTGTTTTCCTTGAAGTATATGAAGAAAGTCTAGCCTCACATACATGTGTAGTTGCAAAAGGGAAGATTATCTTCATTAGATAATTGTGACTATTCTTCTTCATATTACATGCAAACTTGACTAGCAGTAGTTTTTTAAAGAATTGATTACATTATGGAATATGGAACCATACTGATGGACTTTTCATACTGTTATATTAAATATCCATTGGTCTGTTTGGAACTTTGAATGAATCTTTTACTCATGCCTGATTTTGTGACATCAGACAAAAAATAGGAAACTATTAGTTCACTAATTTGTTCAGATCTTCCAAATGTTGGCACATTTGATTATATAATATCTTAAAAATCATGTTCATTAATATCATCCCCACCAATTGATCAGAAAAGCTTTAGTGATTGGGAAGACATCAAGCTCATGGTAGCAGATACAGTTTTCCAAAATGCTCTTTTTTACTGAAAGTTCACATTGTAGCACTAGTAAAAAATATTGTCAGATGTTTTCCTTCAGTGACAGGCTCACTTTGTTTATTTACAAGTAAACATCTGCCAAATCCCCAAGTTCAAGAAGCCGTATATGTTGTCTATTGGCTATTCTTTCCAGAGAGTAGTGTTGCATGAAAAGAACTCATTTAGCTTGCAAGTCAATCAACCGCACCAGGCTTTTCCTAAAGCCAACCATCATACTTCAGTATGCAGAAGTGCTTCACGTGTACTTCTGTCTTGTCCATTGAATATTAAAAAGATGCCTACTCAAGTGCCAAGTTTTTATAAAATTAGGGGACTGGGGATATAGCACCACCAAAAAAATGAATAAAATTAATACATTTCACTGCTTTATTAAGAATACTTTAAAGTATATGCATGACAGTGAAGAGTCTGCTGGCAGAGTTGGGTGGCAGTCATTTTGCTCTCACTGAGGAAGTAGCAAACTTACTATTGCTTTTTAATTTGCAAAGCAAACATCAACATAGTGAAAAGGGCAAGTGAGGTCTGATTGTTATTGTAAAAATAGCTTTGACCTCGCCAATTCCCTAAATGGACCACACCTTAAAAATTGCTGATCTGAAATCTCTTCCAGACTACTACAAAAAAAAATAGAAAGCTCTTAATGAGCTTTATAAGACCATTATAATCTTAATATTTTTATCTGATATAGGACCAAGAAAAAATATATATCCTAACTGTATTTATGAATATCAGTTTAAAAGTTGTGCCTATAATATTAGCAGATAGAATTTAGCAGTGCATCAAAAAGTACACTAAGTGAGTAGGGTTTATTTTTAGGAAATCTATCTAAATAATTAATTATTCAACAAATTAGAAGACAAATAATAAATGCTCACATATTTTAAAAACCCTGATAAGGCAATTCATACAATGTAGTGGTCATTATTAATAGAAATTCTGAGTAAAATAGATAGAAGGGAAATGATTTAAAAATGATAAAGATTATTTAACAATATTTAAGAAAATATACCATTGTAAATGGTAAGATATTAAAACAATAATGTATGGATAGTATCATTGTCATCATAATCAACCTTGTTTTGGATATTCTATGAAAGAAATAACAACTATAAATACTGTATTAGAAAAGAGCAGATAAAATTATTGTATTCTGCTGATATTTGTATCATTTGCCTCGAAAACTCTATAGCTGTTGGCTTTCTAAATACTATAATTAATTTTAAAATATGAAAATACAGTTATATTCAAGATAAGTTTTTTTAAAAAATGTTTTTAGTTGTCAATGGACCTTTATTTTATTTATTTATATGTGGTGCTGAGAATCAAACCCAGCGCCTCACGCATGCTAGGCAAGCGCTCCACCACTGAGCCACAACCCCAGCCCTCAAGATAAGTTTTTTTTTTGTTCTGGTTTTTGTACCAAGATTGAACCAAGGCTGAGCCACATCCTCAGCCATTTTTTACATTTTGATACAGGTCTTGCTAAGTTGCTCAGGGCCTCGCTAAATTGCTGAGGCTGGCTTTGAACTTGCAATCCTCCTGCCTCAGCCTCCCCTGCTGCTGGGATTACAGGCATATGCCACCATGCCTGGTTCAAGGTAAGTTTTAAATTAATGTTTTTTCTATATATTCAGTAATAATATAGAGATGGAAACAGGAAAATGTTCCATTCAAAAACCAAAATATCTGTTTGGATGTTAGGTGTCCCCCAAAAGCTCACATGTGAGAATGCAAGATGGTTGAGAGGAAAAATGATTGGGCTGTGAAAATCTTAACCCAATCAGTGATTTAATCCCCTGATGTAGATTGACTGAGTGATAACTGAAGAGGTAGAGTGTGGCTGAAGGAGATGGGAATTAGGGCATGGCTTTGGTATGTATATTTATATCTGGAAAGTGGGATTTTTGTCTCTCTGCTTCTTGATCACCATGATGTAAGCTACTTCCCTTTGCCACACACTCTGCCATGATGTTCAGCCTCCTCTCGAGCCCGAGAAATGGAGCTGGCCTTCCATGGACTAAGACCTCTGAAACCAAACCGTAATCCTCCAAATAAACTTTTCTTCCTCTACAATTGTTCTGGTCACGTCCTTTAGTCACAGCAGCAAAAAAGCAGACTAAAACAATATCTTAGAAATAAATTGAAACCCTCAAATCCAGATTGTATGGGAGAAATTTTATAACATATTGCTGAAGGAGGTATAGCAAGACTCCAGAAAGGGAATAACAAATGTATGTATATATTATATTACACTATATTATATTATGTTATATTATATTATATTTATTGTATGTAATTTTTTTGCAGTACTGGGAATTGAACCCAAGGTGCTCTACAATTGAGCTACATCCCCAGCCCTTTTTATTTTTTTATTTTTTTATTTTTAGACAAGGTGTCACTGAATTGCCTGGATGGCCTTGAACTTGTGATCCTCCTGCCTTAGCCTCTCAAGAAGCTGGTTATTACAGATATGCACAACTGTGCCTGACACAAAATATGTTCTTGGCTAAGGAAGCAAAATAATATAAAATTGATTTTCCAAAATGTAATAAAATCCACTTTCCACTTACAATTTTATGGAATAGGGTTTTATAATAGAAGATTTTTTAAATCATATGGAATTACAATTTCCAATAATAGTCCTGAAATTTTTGAAAAAGCATGTGAGTTGCCCTGGAGGACTAACTGCTCTAAGAACTGTTCTCCCACCATAAACACTGTAAGAAAGAAGAGGAAACAATGACGACAGACAAATATGTGAAAGAATTATTTTTAGATATTATATAACAAAGAGGGGCTGTGATCCCTATCAGAAGAGAAATAAAGTGAACCCTCACTCTGTATTACTACCTGGAGACAATTTCCAATGGTAAAAGTAGGGGAAATCTGAAAAGAACTAAGCCATCTCAAGGAGTTGAGAAAATAAAAAGACTGGTTGGGAGATTGAGAAGGTGACATTTATGGGGAAGAATATTAGACAAAAGAGAGGTTTACAGAGTGAGGTTTCTGGAGTTCTGTACCAGGGTGTCTTTAAATCATTGGCTGAATCCTGATCTGCATATGTTTCAGTGAGACTCCCAAGACTGGATAGAAAACCACCAAGAACCCCAGAGGTTACACGCAAATAGGTAAACACCAGGCAGAGGATAGAAGCTTCACAAGAAAATTATCTGAGTAGGGAGGCTCTATTATCCTTAACCTAAAAAGCTGCTCTTACCCTAAGAAAGCTTGAAAGCAGTCTTCAAAAGGATCAAATGGACTCCAAGTAACTTAACTCAATTTTTGATCAAAGGCCAATATTTTTAGAAGAATACAACAGAATCCAGCATTAAAAATGTAAAAATCTCATGTATAACTAAACAAAAGAACATGTAACTAAGCTAAAAGAACAAATAAATTTTAAAAATAAACTAGAGGGGCTGGGATTGTAGCTCAGCGGTAGAGCGCTTGCCTCGCATGCGTGAGGCCCTGGGTTCGATCCTCAGCACCACATACAAAGCAATAAAATAAAGACATTGTGTCCATCTACAACTAAAAAAAAATATTAAAAAAATAAAAAATAAAAAAAAAAATAAAAAAAAATAAAAATAAACTAGACTGAGCACAGCAGCACATGCCTATCATCCTAGCAGTTTAGGAGGCTGAGGCAGGAGGATTGTGAGTTCAAAACCAGCCTCAGCAACTTAACAAGGCCCTAAGCAACTCAGTGAGACCCTGTCTCTAAATAAAATACAAAAAATGGCTGAGGATGTGGCTCAGTGGTTAAGTGTCCCTGGGTTCAATCCTCGGTACCATTAAAAAAAAACAAAACTAAATTGTTATCAAAAAACCCCCATAAAAATCCACAATTCTCTGAGATCCAAAGAAGATTACTAGACATTCAGGGAAACCAAATCCATAATAAGGAAAAAATTAGTCAATCAATAGGAAGAAACTTAGGTATGACAGAGAAGATGAAATAGGAAAGCTTCTAAAATAGCCATTATAAATATGTTCCCATGCTCAAGAATGAAGGGGATGCATTCTCTACATAATGAATGCTAAACATAAACATAACATTGTATGTTTAATGTGGATAAACATAATGAAGACAGATCCTCATAAATATCTATAATTTTATGTCAATTAAATTTTTAAAAGAAAAAAAGTTTAAATTATAATAAATAGAGAAATGAAAGAAAAGAATACTTATATGAAACTTCCAGAGATGAAAACTATGACATCTTAAATGAAAAATACTCTGGATGTCATTAACAGCAGATTAGGCATAGCAAAAGAAAACACTATTTAACTTGAAGACGGTAGAAATGATCCCAAACAAGAAATAAAGAATGAAGGTTGAAAAAAAAATAGAGAGCATCAAGCAGTCTAACTTATCTGTAATTGGAGCCTTACGAAGGTCATAGGTAGTGGGAGGTTTCAAGAAATAATGGCCAAAATTTTTGCAAATGTGATAAAAACTAGAAAACACAGATCCAAGCAGCTTATGAATCCCAGTATGAAAATTATACTAAGACTGCCAGGCATGGTGGTGCATGCCTGTAATCCCAATGACACAAGAGGCTAAGGCAGAAGGATAGCCAAGTGCGAGGCCAGCCTCAGCAACTCAGCGAGGCCCTAAGTAACTTAGTGAGACAGTCTCAAAATAAAAATTAAAAAGGGCTGGGATGTAGCTCTGTGGTAAAGCACCCCTAGATTCAAACTCTAGTACAAAAAAGAATTATACTAAGGCACATCTTAATCACAGTTCTGAGAAGCAGAATATGTTAAAAAGCTGCCTCCCAAAAGCCATCACATATAGAGGAATGAAGAATAATTACACAGGGCTGGGGTTGTGGTTCAGTGGTAGAGTGCATACCTAGCATGTGTGAGGCACTGGGTTTGATCCTCAGTACCACATTAAGAAAACAAATACAATAAAGATATATATATATATATATAGAGAGAGAGAGAGAGAGAGAGAGAGAGACTACACATTTCCTTTCAAAAACCATGTAAGTCAAAAGTCAAAGGAATGACATTTTTAAAGTACTAAATGGGAGTAAAAATCTGTCAACCTAGAATTCTATTCTCAGTAAAATATCTATCAAAAGGGTGGTAGGGCTGGGGATATACCTCAGGTGGTAGAGTGCCTGCCTTGCATGCACAAGGCCCTGGGTTCAATCCCCAGCACCACACACACAAGGACACACACACACACAAAGATGATGAACTAAAGATTTTTTTTTCAGACAAAGGCTGAGAGAATTCATCACTGACAAACATCCAATACAAGAAATGTCAAAGGGCATTCTGCAACGGAAGTAAAAGGAAAAAAGAATGCACAAATGCTAAACGTGTGGATAAAAACAATTTTTTCGAATTTTTAATCTAGAAAGATTATTGAGTATTTAAAACAATATTTGCATTAAATGTAAATGGCCTAAATAGTACAATTGAAGGCAGAATTTATTAGACTGAGTTTTAAAAAGGAAAATCAATTACATGCAATCTATAAGAATCCCACTTAAAATAAAAAGAAACCACTTAAAGGTAAAAGGATGAGAAAGGGTAGACTCATGCACCAGTAACAGAGATAGAGGATGGCTATGTTAATATCAGACAAAGTAAACTTCCAAGTAAGGAATATTACCAGGGAAAAAGAGAGATGCGGGGGGGGGGGGGCTGTCAATGGACCTTTATTTATTTCTATGTGGTCCTGAGAATCAAGCCCAGTGCCTCACACATGCTAGGCAAGCGCTCTACCACTGAGCCACAACCCCAGCCCATAGAGGGATATTTCATAATGATAAAGATATCAGTGTACCATGAGGACATAAAAACCTCAATATGCATGTACTTAATAATGTAATATCAAAATACATGCAGCAAAAGCTGTTAGAACTGAAAAGAGATCTAAACAGGTTCACAGTTGCAGATGTAGATTTCCACTCATCAATATAGGTAACTGACAGGACAAGTAGAGAGTCAGGTTATGGGAGCTTTGAACACTGTCAACCAACATGACTATAATTGAGATTTACAGAACACTCTACTCCAAACAGCAGAAAACATAATTCTTTTAAAGTTTATTTGGAATATGTAGTAAGACAGAACATATTCTGGGACATTCAACAAATCTCAAAATTCAAAGGAATTAAAGTCATGCAATGTATGGTTCTCTGACAACAATGGAGTTAAAACTAAAAATTAGTAGCAGAAAAAATATCTGCAAAATTCCCAACAACTTGTAAAGAAAGCAACAGACTCCTAAATAACCTATAGAGTCAAAGAAATCATAAGGAAAATTAGAAAGTATTTGAATTGAATGAAAATGAAAACACAATACATAGAAATCTGTGGGATAGAAACAAATCTCCAGGCCCTGATAGTTTCACTGGAAAACTTAACAAATATTTTAGTACTTAACACCAATTTTTCATGGTTTCTTCCAGCAAATAGAAAGAAATAGAAGAGAGGACACTTCCTAACACATTTTATGAGATAAGCACTCCCATGACACCAAAACCAGAAAAAGAAAACTACAGGCCAATATCTCTCATGAACTTAGACACAAAATTCTTCAACAAAATGTTAGCAAATTGAATTAAACAATGCATAAAATAATTCTATACTATGAAAATGTGGGCTTTATTTCAGGTATACAAGGGTTGTCAACATTCAAAAGCCAATCAGTGTAACCTATTGTATCAACAGACTAAAGTAGGAAAACCACGTGACCATATTAATTGATGCAGAAAAAGCACTTGACAAGAAAATCCCATACCCATTTATGATAAAAATTGGAAAATTAGAAAAAAAGTATTTAGAAAAAACCTACAGCTAGGATCACATTTAATGGTGAAAGTCTGTTCCCCACTGGCTTGGTGAAACAAATCCAAATATATATCAACTAATGAATGGGTTAATAAATTGCATTATCATTCATCCAAAGGAATCCTATTCTGTGATAAAAGGGAATGAACAACTGAAACATCCATTTGAATGGAAAAGCCTCAAAACATTATTCAAAGTGAAATGTTCCAGAAACAAAATACTGTATATAACATGACTCCATTTATTTAACGGTCAAGAAGCATTAACACTATAGTGATAGAAAGCAGATTAGTGATGACCAGGAGCTGAGACCTGGGCTGGAAACTGACTATAAAGGAGCATGATGGATTTTTTGTTTTTCTTTTGAGATGGGGACAAGGAGATGAAAATACTACTGTATCATGAAGTGGTAGAAAAGACACTTCCAGACACTCTGAACTTCATATCTTTGGACAAACTTCATACTCCTCCTACTGTATCTACTTTTTAGTGTTCTTTACCATTCTATCCTCCTGTGCTAACCAGCAGATCCAAAATACACTTCACCAATCTGAGGAGAAGAGTGATGTTTGTGACAGTAGCTGCTACTGTTCATAGCATCCAACAGGAGGGACAAAGCATCTCAAGTTGGCAGCAGTAGTGGCCATGGGAAAAGTTAGCCATGCCCACCTCTAAATGTTAGAAACATCTATTAGGAAACCTTTTATGTCATATTTCATCCATTTTAAGGTGGGATTTTTTTTTTTGGTTCTGTTTTATTTACATTTTAACTTCAGTGAAACACATTTCAATTGATGATATGGAATTATAACTGGGTCTGTTTATTTTCCTCTTAGTGGTGAATTTTTTAAATTGTACACCTTTTTACATTAGATCAAATACATCAGAATTTATGAATTGAAGGCTTCCATAAAGTCAATAGACTACAAACTGGCTGGACAGAATATGCACAGGATTTTGCTTGCAAGGATAAGATAGCTGAGATGAGAATCCAGGCAGAATCTGCAGGCCTGAAACCCAAGCCCTGGACTGGTTTTGATGTTGTGTTTGAAATCGACAGACTGTTCTGACCTATTCTTATCCCAAGGTAAGGCTGAGGAGGTGTACTGTCAATTGGTGCCAAAGGCCTCTGGAATAAGAAGTCACAAATACAAGGAGCTGGAAGAGACAATCATAGGGTAAAAGCAGATACCATCACCAGCAGGTGGCAGTAGAAACAGAAAAGACAAATAGATGGCCTTGGCTGGCTCAGTAAGAGTGGCTCATTCTGGTATGAAATTAGGTAACCTGCCCCAAACCTATGAAATTAGGGACATGCTACGGTGCTACAAAAGGGACAGGACCTTGGTACTATTAATTACTTAATCTTTCTGAACTTCAGTTTCTTCATCTGTAAAATAGAGAACAATGTAATAGAATTAGTGTGTTGATTAAAAATGATGACATCTATAAAGGGCTAAAACAGTGCCTGGCATATGGTAAGTACTCAATAATTTTACAGATCATTGTCATCATTTTCCTGTTTTATAATTCATTCATCTATTCCTTCATTCTTTCAATAAACATTTATTTAGCAGTTATGATGCTAGAAGCTGCATAGTTTACTACATTGTGACTGTTCTGTTGTCTTCTTCATTCCCTCAGAAGTAAAAAATGCCCAGCACCAGTTCCTCATAACACTTATTTACATTCTTCCATATATTTTATTTCTGTTCCATCATCAGGTCAGTTAAACAATGGGTTAAAAGTAGGCTGGATCCATGAAACTTGAGGCTATTTTTGGAGATAAAAAGCAGAGATTTTACTTCCTACATTAAAATAATAATATTGACTCATCATATAACAGATTTTAGCATGCCAACAATGATCTAGAAATATACAAAAGACTGAAAAAAAAGAAGAGAAATAAATGGCTTGTCACACAGGAAGGTGTGATATTAAGCCAGTCATTTGCAAAGATAATGTTTAACTGCAGAGATTCAGAAAAAAATGAGATAAAGTATGTCAAAATGCATGAATTCATTACTATAAGTAGACTTTACATTATATAATCTGTTATTTAAAATAACATGATTTTCTCTTGACTGCTGAATATTTTTGGTAATTAAACATATCTATGTAGTAACTACCTACTAAAGTTCCCCTAAATTTCAGTCTTGGAATTCTTGAGGGAGATAACAGACAGAAATAATGTATTGGTCTGAGTTGAAATGCTATTTTTACTGCATTGATGGGAAAAAATTATTGAAGATTTATTAATGGGTACTGGTGTTAGATCTAGACTCTGTAACTCCTGTTTCCAGATTTGCATTCCCTGCCCACCCTTGATTTCTAAGCTCCTTCACCTTCCAAAGAGGAAAACAAAGACCAGAGGTTCTCAGCCCTGGCTGTTCACTGGCATTACTGGGAATGCTTGAAAAATATTAATGCCCATGCCTCACCCCCAACCAATTACATTAGAGTTGCTGAAGGGGAAGGAAGGACATGAGTAATTTTAAAAGCTTCTCAGACAATTCTAAGGTGCATCCAGTGTTGAAATTAAAGTAGAGAATTAAAGGCTAGTGGAATTGAAAATCACTTATGTACTCTAGTGTACTTTGTAATGTCAACTTCTCTCTTGAGATGATTTTGAGCACCTATCCATATAAGGCAGAGCAGTACGTGTCACATGTTGTGGTGTCCTTTTTGTGTATCCCCATCACCCTTTATTTGTACTTTTCTGGTTATGATTCACGATCTACCTTGTTTTAATTTTTGTACATATATAAGCCCTCTTTTAGAATATATTTTTCTTGGATACATGAACTATTTTAGCACCCTCTCTGGCAGTCATTTGCTAATTGCTTTGATTGCCCATCTTATAATTTAGTCTTTAGGAATGGCCTTAAATCCCATCTTGCCTACCTTCGCCTGTTACACACCTCCCTTTGAACAGCATACCCCTTCTCTTTCCCTATTTTCAGCTCTCTCCTATTTCTGATCTTCATGGAACTCCATTTACTGTTCATCCTCACTCTTTCAAGGATCTTATCCCCAAAATATTACCTGAATTTTGTAATTCATCCTCTTCCTCTAAGACATTTTCACTTTTTCCCACTTTTTCCAACCTTTTTGCTTAATTCCCTTATCCCATTACTTAACCACCTTTCTAAATTTGTCATAGAGGGCATTAGCCCTACTCTAAGGACTCTGTTGCTGGTGAGAGGGAGCTGGGGTGTTAAGGAGCATAGTGGTCAAGGGAGAACTGAACCAGTTCATGGAGAAAGTCTTAAGTGTCCCATATTGGAAAAGCAGTTTGGGGGACAAGAAACAGGGAGAGAAACAATAACGACCATTATCAAAATGCCAAGTGGAAGAGGGAAGCTAAGAAGGATATCCTGAAGGTTTGTGGATCCAGCCAAGAGGAGACAGGTTAGAGTTAGGGACAGATAGAAATCATAAGTAATAAAATGCAGAGACCAGAACTCACAGAAAGCCAGACAAATGTTATCATTTACAACTTCCTACTTTTACCAGCATTCCACATGTCTTTTTTCTGTACCCTATCTTAAATTGTTCATCCTTAAGTATTCTCTCTGCTCTCTATAGACCTTTATCCCAAATGTCACTAGATCAGGACTTTGTGGGGGCAAAAGAGGTGAAAATTGCTAAGATGCTATTGTCCTCGCCGTGGATGGTGGACTGACATATTTGTTCCTTTTTAAAAATAAATTGTTTAGTTGTAGACGGAAACAATATCTTTATTTTATTTATTTTTATGTGGTGCTGAGGATCGAACCCAGTGCCTCACGCATGAGGAGCAAGCGCTTCTACCACTGAGCCACAATTCCAGCCCCGATATATTTGTTTCTTATATGTGGCTTCCATTAACACATCAGGGTGAAAATACCTGCCATAAGGAGGTAATGCCAGGCATTGTAGGGGCTGGGCTGGACCAGGCAGAAGTGTTGACTCCAAGAAGTAGAATTAGGGGCTGAGGTTGTGGCTCAGTGGTAGAGTGCTTGCCTCGCATGCGTGAGGCACTGGGTTCGATCCTCAGCACCACATAAAAATAAATAAATAAAGATATTGTGTCCATCTACAACTAAAAAAAATTTTAAAAAAAGTAGAATTAGAGTTAATCAGAAAGGAAAATGCAAGTTTTCATGAAGAAAAATCAGAAGTCAGTGCTCAAAGGACAGCAGCAAACATGAGGCTGGAGGGAAGAGTCCGTGGCCATAAATAGGAGGAAGCAGGGGATCAAAAACAATGGGACTGCAGAATGATATCACGAAATGAATATTTGGTGTCTAGGCTGTGCCCAAAATATCAGAGCAGGAGTCCATTTGCATTGAGTCTGGGACTCATGTGCTAAGGGTACCCACCAATTTAAAGATAATAGAGTCAGGTTATCTCCAGTAAGTCCCTCCTATCAGACAGGACAGGTCATTTCTCCATATGGGTTTTCCTGATGGAAGACGAAATTGGTTTCCAAGGAGTGTGAGTTTCCCATGAGCATCCTCCAGTCTGTGTCCGTCTTATTGGATAAGAGTTGGAACTGGTTTTAGTGGTTGTGAGCAACATCAACCTTGTTCTTCATTTATTTGAGGCCACATATGAGATGGCTGGCGTGTGTACTTAGTGTGAAATAGCATGCACAGGGAAAAACAAATCTGGGAAACAACAAGGAGTATGAACTTGAAGTTATGGAGGGTCTTAGACTCTCGCAAGGTCAGGTGCAAAATAGGAGATCAGGAGACCTCCCATCAGAATCATTCCCCTTGTTATTTGGTACTCACTGACCATGGTATAGTATCATAATGTCCCTTGTGGTGCTCAAGGGGGTCTTGTAGGTATTTTTGGGAAGCCTGAGCTCCTACGCAGATGTGACCAGTAGCTGGGCTTACAGAATTTCTGGATACTAACCAGAAAAAGGTAGTGGAAAAGCCATAAATAGCACAAAAGGGAGTATTCAGGAGAGATGAGTTCAGACAGCTTTTACACATAAATCTAGTAGTTACTTTTTGGATCCCCACTTATCTTTTCATTATGGCCATCATTAAGGTACATACACAAAGATGTCACTTTTATAGCCTCATTATTGCACTTTTACCTAAGTAAATTCCATTGCCATGTAAGAATTCTAGATGCTGGATACTAGTGATGTCTAGACTGTTCCAGAAGAACTGTCTATGCAGACAGCATTTCAGAGCAAGTTTGGTGGGCAAGGCATAGGGTCTTTGAGATTTTCCTCTCCTCCCCCAAATGGGGGGTACAGGATCCACTCAGGGACAAGCACCTTTCTCCCTCAGCATCCATTAAGTGAAGTCAAGGAACAGTTCTATCTTTCCTTGGCCTTGTTACAACCACCCTACAATCCTACAAGGTGAATGTCACCCCTGAGTCAGTGGAGACTGGCATGGCTAAGTAACTTGTCCAGTCACACAGCTATGAGCTGAGGACTCAGAATTTAAATTCAAGTCTCCCTTATTTCCATGTTCATGATCTTCTCAACCGAGTTAATCTTGCTTCAAGGTAGAAGAGTGGTAGGGGACAAAAATGCCACGCCCATCAGACAATAGTTAGGGTTTGTTGATTTTAACATTAGTTCCCATCACAGCCAACAGGGAATGGGAAAGTGAGTAAAAATTATGGGCACTTGGTGATCTGGGAAGAGGGAAATGGGGGCCAACTAAGCTAGAAATCAATATGAAGTCAATGCATACATTTCAGTAGGTAGATCTTTTGTGGGGATGCCTGGAAAAAGATGTTTTTGTTGTTGCTTTTAAAATTTTTTTCATCAAGGGCCAAATTTGCTTTTGGTGGTTCTATGAGGACCCTTGAAATGGTTGTTTACACTCTCATTCCAGAACTTAGGAAATATCAGGGCAATAATAAATTTATCAGAATGATCACTTAAATCAGAAACAGATAAATAGGAAGTTAGAATTGCAGAATGTGTAAAACTATATAACCATATTAAGGGATTTGGAAAATAGAGAAAATAAAATCACACATAATTCCAACTCTATCAGCAATCACTGTTACCATTTGGTACAATTTATTTACATATTTTTATAAACATAGTTATAGACTTCACAATAATTGTTCACTTCTTTTGTATCTGAAATTTTTACCTTAATATTATATTATGTGCACTTTCCTATTTTAATTCATAGTGGTTTGTTGAGTTACACAGTATTTTATTAACTGTGCAATAGCCAGAATTCATGTTAAATTATTCCCTCTGCTATTGGATTTTTAAGTCATGAAAGTTTTTGCTATTACAAATTATTCTGCAGTGAACATCTTTATGCAAACAATGCCTTATTTGCATAAAATATTTTAGATTCTTTACTCCTGTGGTCACTACCAACCCAGGCTAGGCCTTAAGCACCACATGGATGAAGATGTTAGTCAGTCTCTTCTACTTCTCTATCCTGCATAACACTAAGAGATTTATCATCCTATAATGCCATTTTTTTTTATCATGCCACTTTCTTTTACTAATTTGTAGTAGTTTTATTCATAACTTAAGCAACCAAAATGCCTTTCAATGGGTAAATTAATAGACAAAATGTGGTATATTGGGGCAATGGGATGGTATTCAGTGAGTAAAATAAATGAGTTATTTAGGCATAAAAAGACATGGAGGGGGCTGAGGTTGTGGCTCAGTGGTACAGCACTTGCCTCGCAAGTGTGAGGCACTGGATTCGATCCTCAGCACCACATAAAATAAATAAATAAAGGTATTGTGTCAATACAGCTAAAAAAAAAAAAAAGACATGGAGGGGCCTTAAATGCAATTAATAAGCGAAGAAGCCATCCTGAAAGGCCATATATGGTATAGTTCCAAATATATGACATGAAAAGGTAAGACTCAGAAGACAGTAAAAACACCAGTGGTTGCCAGAGATTTTCAGAAAGTGGGCAGGATGACTAGGTGGTGATTCAGGCACTTTGAGAGCAGTGAAACTATTTTCTATGATACTATAATGATAGACACAACACATCACACATTTGTCAAAACCCATAGAACTGTGCAATTGTGAACCCTAATGTAAAGTAAGGACTTTAGTTAATAATAATGTATCAATATTTGTTCAATGTTAAACAGCTGTGCCACACTAATGCAGGATACTAGTAACAAGGGAAATCCTGAAGTCATCATGCCACTTTCTTAAGGTATCCTTAATGCTTATCTGCCCATCTTCCATGTGGTATGATTTGATGACTCTGTCATAACCCTTACAGACAAAATGTGAAGCCCTAAGGACTAACCATTAGGAAATGGAATAAATGGAACCAGGGGACTAAATTTAAGATGCACCAACCCAGACTAAAATATTGAGCCCCAAGCTGCATGTCATAGTATCCATCAAAGCAAGAAGAAACTTGGGACCAGTTCAGGTTAGATCCACCTAGGAGGTCTCAGCCAGTAAGCAGGGGAACATTTTCAGTAGCCACCAAGTAGTGGTAACATGTATAATCAAGCAGGACCACAGTCAGAGCCCAGGAGCAGGTTATCTCCGTGGAAACAGAATTAGAAGTAGAATAAATAGTATAAGACATGCAGGGGGCACAGAGCCAGCAAAAACTAGACCTAAGTCTAGGTTTGTGGCATGGTTCTGGAACAAGGTACCAAGGCAGAAGCCCAGCTGTATAAGACAGACCTTCACTGGGAGCAGTAGGAAAGGCTGCAGACTGCATGTACAGGCAGACTTACGAAAAGGCAGGTTTTGAGGGAATCACCACAATGTTTGGTTCAGAGCAGTAGGCTAGATCTAGAACTAGTGGGCCTGTAGTTTTGGGTTTTTTTGTGGTTTGTTTGTTTGTTTTGGTACCTAGGATTGAACCCAAGGACACTTTACCACTGAGCTACATCCCCAGTCCTTTTCATTTTTTATTTTGAGACAGGGTCTCGCTAAGTTACTGAGGCTGGCCTTGAACTTGGAATCCTCCTGCTTCAGCCTTTCAAGTTGCTGGGATTACAGGTGTGCACCACTGCCTGGTTGTTAATCTACCAGTAATAGTCTTAGAAAATCTATTTCCCAAAGACTGAAAGAAAGCCTGCTGGTGGAAGAACCCACTAAGTGTAGCTGGCAGAGACTGACTTCCCAAAAGATCCTCCCACCAAAAACAAAATGAGTAAAACCACACTTTTACCTATGTAGAATCAAATGCACATGTATGCTACAGTCCACCAACTTGGTGGAATAAAATTTCACTTTTAGTATTCCTTTTTTTTGGTTTGAAAGCATTTCAATTATCAAGAGATATATAAAGACCTATCCACTTCACATAAATAACACAATAATGTAAAATTATTTACTTCTCTATAAATTGAGGATTCACTGATTTGAGTTGAGGGTAAGGAGGAGGCAAGAGAGTGTCAGAGCTGGTAGTGGATAAGTAGCCATGGTATCAGTCAAGTTTCCCCAGATAAAGAAAACTAATAGGATATATAGAGAGGCAGGGGCATTGATTGAGATTTTAAGGAGAGTGGTAGGAGTTGGCAAGTCCAAAATCTGCAAGGTAGGTCAGTAAGCTCAGGGAAGAGTGGATGCTAAAACCAAGTCTGAAGACAGTCTGGAAGCAGAATTCCCTTCTCTTCAGGAAACTCCATCTTTTTTTCTTAAGTTTTTCATCTGATTGAATGAGGCCCATCTCCATTATGGAGGGTAATTTGCTTTACCCAGAGTTTTCTGATTAGAATATTAGTCAACATTTAAAAAATATCCTCACAACGACATTTAAAGTGGTGTTTGGCCAACAACTGGATACCATAGCCTAAAATTGGCAAATCAAATTAGCCATCACAGTCATGAAAGAAGTCAAGGTCCCTGAACCTCTGAGCACGGGAGAGAGATAGTCAAATATGTTTTCCCAGTGCCTCCCAGATTATGTGACCAAATCCAAATTTCTCATTCTTGCATTTAAGGACTTATTTATCACAGCTCCTGAATACAAACTTTCACTAATGGAGCCAGTTCAGCTCTGCCTCTCCCACTTACTAACATTCACCTACAGACCAGAGCCACTCATGCTGCCATGAATCCCTTACCTCTCTGCCTATCAGAACTCCCACCTCATTCGAGAACAAGCTCACAATAATGCTTCTCTACCAATATTTCTTTGATGTGTGGGTTTCTTTTATGACTAAATCTGAAAGCAAAGATATAATGTCAACAAAAGACACTGAGATAATGAAAACTGGAATTAGAATTTTCCCTCTGCATTTAAGCTAATCTGAAAGATGACTAGCTCTACTAGAGAATACACTTGAGAGAGCTATTCTCCAACTACTGAGTCACTCAAGAACATGGCAGTGCCTCTTTATTTCTCCTCAAGGCTAAAGCCAGACAATTTATAGCTGGGTCCTGCTTCCTTTTAGGCTTTCAGTGATGCATTTAGTTGACTGTAGTCAAATTAAGCACCAAATGATAATAAAGAGTTGCTTTTTATTTTTGAGGTAAAATTTACATACCAGAAAATGTACACTTGAATAGTGAAATGTATTAAGTATACAAATAAATGAATTTTGATGAATGTATACACATATATAGCTACCAACATGGTCAAGGTATAGATATTTCTGTTACTGCAAAAAGTACTCCATAAAATTGATTTTTAATTTGTTCTCTTAATTAAAATTTGTTACATAATATTATGTTTTAGAGCAGTTTTAGCTTTACAGAAAAATAAGCAGAAATTAGAATTCCCAGACCCTCTTACCCTGTTTCCATTTTCTCTATTAACATCTTGCATTAGTGTAGTGCATATTCTATAATAAAGACAATATGGATACATTATTATTAACCAAATCTGTAGTTTACATTCAGGTGTTGTATATTTTATGGGTTTTGACAAGTGTATATCTCATGCACCTGCCATTTATAGTAGTTTCACTGCCCTAAAAATCCCCAGTGGTTCTCCTATTCACCTATTCCTCTCTCCCTGTGACCCTTGGCAACCATAGATCTTTTTACTGTTTTCACAGTTTGCATTTTCTAGAATGTCAAATAGTTGGAATTATACAGCAAACTTTTCAGATTGGCTTCTTTCTGTTTTGTGGGGTATGGGGCTTAATAACTCATTTCCTTTCATCACATATTACTCCATTTTATGGTTATATCACAGCCATATTTTTCCATTCTCCTGTTAAAGGACGTGTTGGGGTTTTTTCCAAGTTTTGGCAAGCAGTTACAAATATTTGTGTACAAGTTTTTGTGTGGACATAAATTTTTAACTCATTGGAGCATGGTTGCTGGATCATATGTTAAGAATATGTTTAATAAGTAAAAAACTGCCAAATTGTCTTTTAAAGTGACTGTACTATTTTCTATTTTAACCAACAATAACCAACAATAAATGAGAGTTTCTGTTGCTGTATGTCCTCATCAGATTTGGTGTTGCCAGTGTTTTGGGATTTTAGCCATTCTAGTAGGTATGTAGAAGAATCTCATTGTTATCTAAATTTGTAATTCCTTAATTACATTTAATGTTGAACATCTCTTCACATGCTTATTTGTCATCTGTGTTTTTTGGGGAGGGAAGGTGTCTATTCAGGCCTTTTTCCCGTTTTTTATTCAGGTTGTTGTTTTCTTGTTGAGTTTGAAGAGTTTTATACACATTTTGGGTACCAGACTTTGGTCAGTTAGATGTTGTGCTAAGATTTTTTTTCTCTCTCAGTATGTATCTTGTCATTTCATTGTCTGAAGCAGTGTCTTTTATAAAAAAATTTTTTTAGTTGTAGACGGACACAATTCCTTTATTTATTTATTTTTATGTGGTGCTAAGGATTGAACCCAGTGCTTCACACATGCCAGGCAAGTGCTCCACCACTGAGCCACAACCGCAGCCCCTGAAGCAGTGTCTTTTATAAAACATGAGGTGTTTTTGTTTTGAAATGTTTAATGAAGTTTAACTTAACAGTTTTTCTTTCATGGATTTTGCTTTTGGCATTGTATTGAAAAGTTATTACAAACCCAGAATCACTTATATTTTCTTCTATATTGTCTTCTAGAAGTTTTATAGCTTTGTGTTTTGTTTAGGTCCATGATTCACTTTGAGTTAACTTTTGTAAAAAGTGTGAAAAATGTCTAGAATTTTTGTTTGTTTGTTTTGGTACATGGATGTCCAGTTGTTCCAGTACCACCTGTTGAAAGGCTGCTATTTCTCCATCAAATTGCTTTCATTCCTCTGTGAAATATCAGTTTGGCTGTAGCTGTGTGGATCTATTTCTGTGTTCTCTATTCCTTAGGAATGCATTGAGTCTATTGTTCAACAGCAGAAAAAAATGACAGCTTGACAATAATGAGTCTTCCTAATCATGTGCATAAAATGTCCTCTCGATCTAAATCTAACCTAATTGATCTAATCTTTCATTTCTTTCATCAGAGTTTTATAGTTTTCCTATTATATAACTCATGCATATTTTCTTTAATATACTGGTATTTCACTTCAGGCACAACAGTAAATGGTTTTATGTATTCTGAATTCCACTTGTTCATTGTTAGTAAGAACACAGCTGACTTTGTATATTAACCTTATATCCTGCAACATTACTATAATCACTTACTAGTTTCAGTGTTTGTTGTTTTTTTTTAAATATATTTTTTTAGTTGTAGATGGACACAATGTCTTTATTTTATTGCTTTGTATGTGGTGCTGAGGATCGAACTCAGGGCCTCACACATGCGAGGCAAGCACTCTACCACTGAGCTACAATCCTAGCCCTTCAGTGTTTGTTTTTGATTCTTTGGGATTTCTCTACCAACAATCATGTCATCTGCCAACAAAGCCAGTTTTACTTTTTGCCTCCCAATCCTTCCACCCATTTAAATAAATTTTCTTGTCTTGGCATTAACTGGGACTTCCAGGACAATGTTAAATAGGAGTAGTGAGTGCAGATATACTAGTCTTGTTCCTGATCTTAGTGGGAAATCATCTAGCTTCTCAACATTAAGTATGATGTTAGCTGTAGGGTTTTGTAGATATTTTATATTAAGTTGAGGAGATTCTCTTCTGTTTCTAGTTTGTTGAGAGTTTTAATCACGGATGAGAGCTAGATTTTATCAAACTATTTTTCTGCATCTGTTGATATAATCATGACTTTTCTTCTTTAGCTTGTTGATGTGATAAATTACATTAATTGATTTACAAATTGAACTAGCCTTGCACAACTGGAAAAAATCCTTCGATAGTGTACTTTTTATACATTCTTGGATTTGATTTGCTAATCTTTTGTTGGGGAGAACTGACTTTTAAGCAGCAGTAAAGCACAGATGACTTTATAATAATTTACATGGGTTTGAGCAAAACATTTTTTACATTCTCTGCAGGGCAGAGTAATTAAATAGGAATGATAATTAAGGATTCATATACAAGAATATCAAGTATTAGGATTGTGTTTAAATAATGATATCTAGGTATCTTGTATTTGTCTCTCTTCTTATACCTGCTGTTTTTCTTCTGTTATGATACCCTTTTTTTCACTCTACCTCTCCAAATCACATTACCTTTTAGGAAACCAGAGGGATTTTCAGTTTTTCGTGGCAGATTAAATAGAAGCATTTTTGTCTACTCATTCCTGAAACCAAACAAAACTAATAATAAAGGACTAAAAATACATAACCACAAAAAAAGAAAGACCATGAAAAGAAAACGATAAGGAGTACAGATAAAAATAAACCAAAAAAATAAAATTTGGAAAATGGAAAACAGATGGTGGAATTGTTAACTTAATTAGCAAACAAGAAAAAGCTAAAAACCTACCAGCTTTACTGGCAAATACTTAAGTATAAATTTCCTTGGACAAAGGTATTATCCCACATAGTCTCAGCAACACCATCAGAATAAGGAAATTACTGTTAATACATTGCATTATTAATGTATCATACATTAATACATTTACTTTTTCTACCCACTTAAATCTCATCAATTGTCTCAAAACTCTTTAATAACAAAAGAAGCTGTTCCCAATCACGTTGCATTTATTTGCCATGTATCTTTAATTTCCTCCAATTTGGTATAGATTTTAGTTTCTTAATAATTCTTTAATCTTTCCTTGATTTTTATAACCTTGATTATTCTGAAAATAATAGCAGTTATTTTGTAGAATACCATTCAATTTGGCTTTTAAAAATATTTACCCTTGATTAAATTCAGGTTATCAATCTTTGAAAAGATTGTCACAGAGGTGGTGATATGTTTTTCTCATACATTCTATCAGGTGGTTCTGATTCCAATCTGTCCTATTAGTGGTGATATTATCTTTGGTCATTTGAGTAAGGTGGTGTCTGTTAGGCTTCTCAACTCTAAAGCTACTGTTTTTCCCTTTGTAACTAATATTATTTTTATGATGATTATTGTTTTACATAAACATTCATGTCATCTGTAAATAGGGATGGTTTTACTACTTATTTTTGTCTTTCATTTCTTTTTCTTACATTATTGAGGTACACTTCAAATTGAATAATACAAAAGAATTAGAAAATTAAAAATTCTTGTTTTGTCCTTGATTTTAGTGGGAAGGTATTTGGTGTTTCACTATTAGAAAGAATAACTGTAGGGTTTTCACAGATACTCTTTATCAAATCAAGGAAATTCCTTTGTATACCTAGTTTTCTAAGAGTTTTACCATGAATGAGTGTTAAATTTTCTAATACTGTTTCTGTGTCTTTTTGATATGATAATATGGTTTTCAGTTAATATGCTTACACTGGTTGATTTTATAATTGCATTTCTAGGATATACCTCATTTGTCAGGATCCCCATTGTATTTGATATATTTGTTAATTTTTGCATTTATTTCATAAAGTACTCATTTTTTCCTTATGTTCTGCCTAGTATTAGTGTCAGGGTAATACTAGCCTCATAAATTTAATTTCTGAAAGAATTTGTGTATGATTGGTATTATTTCTTCCTTAAAGAACTGATAGAATTCACTAGTGAAACAATCAGGCCCTGGAATTTTCTTTGCAGGAGATTTTTAATAACAAACCTATTAAATGCAGGGCTGTTCAGATTTGTTTCATATTATTTCAACTTTGGTAAGTTTTTTTGAAGAGCATTCCCATTTCATCCAAATTATCAATATATTGGCCTAAATAATGATTTATTATTTTGAAAGCTGTTAGGATCTAGTCATATTTCCTCTTTCATTTCTGATGTTGGTAATTTATATTTTCTCCCTTTCTGAACTTAATGTTGCTAAAGTTTTATCTGCTTTATTAATGTTTTCAAACAACTACCTTTGGCTTTGTTATAGTTTTCTCTATTGATTCTTTTTGTTTCATTGATATTCACTTTTTACTATTCTTTCTTTTGGTTTTGTTTATCTTTTGTAACTTCTTAAACTGAATTCTTATTTTAAGCTTTTCTTGCTCTCTGAGTACTTTAATATGTAAACTTCCCTCTAAGCTTTAGACATATATCATAAATTTTGTAGTGTATTTCTAGTAACATTGTAGTAATCCTAATTTTCCTTATGATTTATTTTTGCCTCATGTGTTGTTTAAATGTGTGTTCATTTCCAAATATTTGGGACTTTTCTTAAATATATTTGAGTTTTTCTTTTTAAATGTTTATTTTTATTAGTGAAATATTAGTTATACATAATATTGGGGTTCATTTTGACATAACTGTACAAGTGTAATTGATTTCTAATTGAATTCTATTGAAGTCAGAAAATATACTGAGACTTCTTTGAGGACCCAACATTTGGTTCATGTAGGTGAATATTCTATTTGCACTTGAGAAGAATAAATTACCCACTTTGGGAAGTTCTTTGGGAAAAGCTTAAAATAAATTATCTAAGAATTTAGTTTAAGAAGTTACAAAAGATAAACAAAACCAAAAGAACGAATAGTAAAAAGTGAGTATCAATGAAACAAAAAGACAGTCAATAGAGAAAATTATAACAAAGCCAAAGGTAGTTGTTTGAAAACATTAATAAAGCAGATAAAACTTCAGCAACATTAAGACCAAAAAGGGAGAAAATATAATTCACTTTGGGTATAGTGATCCCAAAGTTTCCTTTAGGTCAATGTGGCTAATGATGTCATTTAGATCTTCTATATTTTTATGGACTTTTTGTCTCCTCTAGTTCTAACAATTACCGAGAGGCAACAATTATTGTGTATTTGTTTATTTAGTATTGCTTTATTCCTGAAAATACTCTTGTACTTTGAAGCTCTGTTATTTAGCATAGTGTTATTTATAGTTGGTTTACCTAATGCATTTGTACTTTTATCATTATGAAGTGTCTCTCTTCAATTCTGCTAATGCTCCTTATCTTGAATTCTATTTTGTTTGATATAAATATGATTACTCCAAATTTTTTTTTTTGGTACTGGAGATTGAACTCAGGGGTACTCGACCACTGAGCAACATCCCCAGCCCTATTTTGTGTTTTATGTAGAGACAGGGTCTCACTGAGTTGCTTAGTGTCTCAGCATTGCTGAGGCTGGCTACTCCAGATTTTTTATACTTAATATTTTCATGGTTTATATTTTTCCATTTTTTGACTTTCAACTTATTGGTGTATTTGCACTTAAGATGTGAAAGTGTGACTCTTGTAGACAGCATAATTGACTCATGCTTTTTCATGTAGTCTGACAATTTCTGCCTTGGAACTATTAGTCCACATACATTTAAAATAGTTACTTGTATAAGAGTTGGATTTAGGTCTACATTTTGCTATTTGTTTTCAATTTGTCCAATTCATTTGTTATTCCTCTCTTCCTCTTTTCTTGCCTTCTTTTGGGTTATTTAAATATTTTGTAGTATTCCATTTTTATTTCTCTGTTGACGTTTTACATTTTTGAAATTTTTTGTTAACTTCTCTAAAGATTTCAATATTTATCCTTGTCACTACTTAGTTTATATTGTACTACACATAAAATATAGGAACCTTATACTTACTTTCATTTATCACTCTCCCAAACTCTGTAATTTTGTCATATTTATTGCATCAATTTATAACCCTCACAATGTAGTGTTATAATTTCTTATACAATTGTATGATTTTTCAAGAAATTAAGAAAACAAGAAAGTATATAACCTCTTACATTTATCCAAGTATTTACCACTTCCTGTGCTCTGTATTCCTTCCATTGGATCCAAGTTACCATCTAGTATAATTCCCCTCCAACTTGAAGAATTCCCCTGAACATTTCATATAGCACAAGACTGCTGGTGACATACTCACTCAGATTTTGTTCACCTGAAAATATCTTTGCTTTCCTGTTTAACAGAGAATTTTGCTTCACATAAAATTCTGTGTTGACAGCTTTGTTTCCAAAGCTAAAGATGTTATAAAATTGTTGTCATGATTTAGGTTTCCTGGAAGCCAGTCTTAGATGGCTTAAAATATCACAATCTGTGGAAAGGAGAGGGAATCAAGAGCAGTCAGAAGGACTTCAGCTGTAGTTCAGTGGTAGAGTGATTGCCTAGCACACATGAGGACATGGGTTCAATCCCCAGTACTGCCAAAACATAAAACAGTAGTCAGAAGGAAAGGTTACTTATAATATTTGCCTTACAACAGCCTCAGGCGATTCCCTTGAGGGGAATCTGAAGCAAGAATGATCCTTCAATTTTATCCTACAATGGACCAGGGTGGTCAGAACATTATCACAATTGACTATAGGTATCCCAGGAAGGAACATAACCTTGAATGAGGCAGTTTTCTACAGTTGGGGCAATCCCCTGAAAAGGCTAACAACTCAAAGTTATCTGCTAACAGATAACTGTTTTTCACTGAAGAGTATTGAAGTATGCATCACAGTGTTCTTGTCTCATTTTCTGATGAGAAGTTATCATTTGTATTTTTACTTTTTACACAATGTATAGGGTTTCTCCCTCTGCCCCTTGCTCCTTCCTCTTGATCTCTCGACTCCAGCAGTACTCTTGAATCAAAGTACCATTAGGTGTATCTATAAATTTTTCATTTTAGACTGTATGAAATGGTGGCTAAGCACAACAGTTCTTTCTCCAATTTTCTGCAATCATCAGTTCCAGCTGCCTGTTGAAGAAGAACTTCCTAACTAAACCTCATTTTCATTCCTCTGAATCTACCATTACCTGCCACCAAAATAATCATTGTGAAGGGTAAATATGATTACATCCTTATTTTACTTAAAATCCCTAATTGGATCACGTTGTCTCTACAGGATAAAGTCCAAATTTCATATCATTGAATCATAAGACCCTTCCTGATCTGATCCCAAACACTCTCCCATGTATTTATTCTAGCAATTCTGAAAATCTTTGTTTTTCTTTAGGCAGTCTGTCTCTTAGACAATTCCTTTGTATGCTGTTTCTCTGATTTGGAATATCCTTCCTAACTATCTCTTTTTAACTACCTCTTCTGTGAAGCTTTCTTCCTTCCCAGTCCCATGACATATCTTCTCTTGGATATGTTGTATGCCCATAGGTTCCATAAGAACAAATTATATTGCAGGTCAAAAATCACCGGAAATTTTAAAATCCAGAAAAATCTCTGAAAACTATTTTTGACAATTAATTTGCTGGCAAAACCTGAAATGAGCTATTTATGTGTATACTTATAATTTCAATGGATTCCACAGTATATGAGTATTCATTAATTTTGCTGCAGAAATATTAACAGGTTCCATTACAAAGTGAAAAAGGCTTTGCTAATAGTAGTATATAATATGGAACACATGCACCTGTGGCCACAATTCAACAACCAGCTACTGTGATAGTTTTCATCCTACATGTTTTCTTCCAGAACTTTCACTTCTCATCAAGAGGTAAGGTCTCTTTCCTCTTCTCTTTAAAGTAGGAATGATTTTATGACTGCCTTGATTAATAAAAAGCAACATAAATGATAGTGCTTGACTTTAAAGGCATATCTATAAAAGGTCATTTGCTTTCTACCTGCTTTTCCTTTTTTCTTATACCTCTTGCCCTTAGAAGCCAATCACTGCATTGTGAGGAAACACAGGCCACCTCATGAATCTATGTGAAGGTGTTCTAGTTCAGAACTACCAGGCAGCATCAACCACCAGACATGCCAGTGAGTGAACCTTCAGATTACTGCTCTTGGCATGCAAGCACTGCACCTGTTAGCCAAGTGGATCAGAGAGAAGCTGGTGCCCAAAACACAAATTCATGAGAAAAAGTGAATGTTTTTGTTGTTTTAAGCCACTAAGATTTGGGGTAATTGTGATGTAGCAATAGTAACTAGAATACCAACAAATTACCTTGCTATGATGTAAAAAATTCCAAATATCAAAACCCATCAAAAGTTTCATTATAAGGCCTATACACCATAATTGTGTATTTGAATACCTATTTTTTCAATGGAACTAGAAATTCTTTGAGGACAAGAACCAAGTCATTTTATGTTGATACCCTCGAATGTCTAAGATTTGGTTAAGTCTTGAAGACATGTCTATTGAATTAAATGTTGAATGTATGGAAAAATAAACAAATGAATAAACACAGTTCCAAACAAGCAGTTGCTTTTGAAATAGATTTTTGGGGATATTACACTTTTATTCCACTCAATATATTGCCCAGAAATAATTTTAGGATGTCTTGTTATCATTATTTTCAATTCATGAGCTATAAAAAGTCATTAATTTTCCTATGTTCCTATTACCAAAAATATCTCTTTATGATTACATACTTTATTCATCAAACTATGGTTCCAAATTATCCTTGACTGTTTCCAAAAGTCAAATGCATCTTTAAGGATGAAGATTTTTCCACTACTGAGGAAAACAAAAATAATCAGACATAAAATCTGAAGGTAATTCCAAAACAGGAGATTCTAAAGTTTTTGGACAACGCAATGTTCAAAGGCAATACAACTCAATGACATCATGTGAAGACTTTAGCATCCCTGGCGACACCTCTAAAGAAGAAAAAAACTTCACTGATTTTGAGTCTAAGTTCCATTTTATTTGATGAAAAATCTGTTTATCTCATGGTCATACATTATGTCACACATATTTTTAACTATATAAATAGTATAGTTATGAAAAGGAAGAAAGGAGGGAAAGAGAAAATCCATAATGTCATAAAAGCATGAATCTTAATGTCAATTTATTTTTTAATGTTTCTATTGGGAACATCTATTTCAGCTCTTCTCCAGGAATGTTATAATGATGGAATAAATGAGGCACTAGTTTTACTCACTGCCCAACATTTGTTTGATCAGAATTTAATGGGTTCTTACCGCCCTGCTTTCCTCCTGCCTTACTTTATTGTCAACTACATAAAGCTGGGTTGTATGTAGGAGTATCTCAGCATAATTCACATTGAGAGGAAACATCAATGTGACAACAAAAAAGTCATTGAAATAAATATAAACATTAACCACAGACTTTCAACAAATACCAGAAGGCAGATAAATCTTAAAACTGATAGCAAAACTCCTTGAAAAGCTCTTTTCTTCTTGCCACAGAGCCCAGCAGGAACATTACCTCCAGATCCCCTTCCTTGTTTTCCTATTGCTCCATAATCCCTTTTTCTATTAGCCCCTCTCTCTCGTGCTCCCTTCCACACACCCCACATGTTCTCCTTTCTACCCTAATTATCTCATCTTCTGAATCTGTTCTTTTCTCATGGGAGACCAACTCGCTGTCTTTATTGATCAATCAGGCTGGACTGGGCTTCTTCTAATTCTTTTCCTCTTCCATTAGCCTTGTCCTATGAAATCCTTGGCCCAGGAACACAGCGCAGGGGGTTAACAGATTCTCCTTCTCACTACAAGAATGGGGAGAAGCTGCAAATTCATATATATTGTCATACCAACATCTTACAGGTGGAATTACATTTTATGTAATAATAGCAGAACGACATCTGTATATCTATGCAGTTGGAATATCAGAAAGAATACCATAGTATGGCTATAGACTTCAGATGAGCAGGTACCACATACACACTGCTACATATAGCTGCTGTCCTGCTGAGGTCCGAATAAACTGGTACTGACTGAAATGTATAGGTTACTAGTCTAATGAGGAGCTATCTCATCCCAGAAGCTACCTCTTTTCTGGGATATCTCCTTCTTTTACCTGATATCTCAGTACCTCTTTTTTAGGCCTAGAAGGGAGTTTATAGCCTTGAAAATTGCCAAGGGCCTGGCAGTGAGAGTCAAGTATCCTCTCTTATATTCCTCTACTCCTACCCTACCTCTGGACTTGAGTCCTGGGTAAAGTTCTGGGAGTTAAAGGGTAGGGAAGCTGCAGGGGCAGAAATTCCTACCTATGATATGCTTCCCAAATAAAATATAGGATGTTAATTTAAATTTAAATTTTAAAAAAACTCAATTTTTAAAATTTTTATTTTATTAATTAATTTATTTAAATGCATTTCAAGTCATAGTACATTTATAGAGCTCAATTTTTCCATCTCTCTGGTTACAAACCAGATAGAGTCACACCATTTGTGTCTTCATACATGCACCTAGGGTAGTGATGACCATAGGTGATGGCTCATTCAGCCATCTTTGCTACTCCCATTCCTCCTTTCCTCTCCCCACCTACCCCCTGCCCAATCCAAAGTTCCTCCATTTCCCCTATGTTCCCTATTTCCACCCCCCCTTATGTATCAGCATCCACTAATCAGAGAGAACATTAGGCATTTAGTTTTCTGTGATTGGCTTACTTCACCTAGCATAATGTTCTCCAATTCCATCCATTTACCTGCAAATGCCATAATTTTATTCTTTTATTGCTGAATAATATTCCGTTGTGTATATGTACCACAGTTTCTTTATCCATTCATCTATTGAAGGGCATCTGGGTTGCTTCCCCAGTTTAGCAATAGTGAATTGTGCTGCTGTAAACATTGAAGTGGCTGTGCCACTGTAGTGTGCTGAAAAAACCCAATTTCTTAGTGTAAGTATATCCCTCCCATATATTGCATGGAACACACTTATGCAAAAAAAAAAAAAAAGGTAAGATTCATTCTGTATGTGAAATTCTAATTTAACTGGGTGTTCCTTTTGGATCACCATCCTCCAGATCTACTAACTCTAATTTATGACAATGGGTAAGAAGAATAGAAACCAAAAGTGAATGCTTTATCTTAAAAATGGGAATTCTCAGGAATGTACTATCACTTGAGTTGACTGCCCCAGATTAAAAAAAAAAATGTACCTACCCAAAGCATCAGGCTATCCAACAAACAAACAAAAAACCCAAACAAACAAAAGCAAGCAAACAAACAAAAATGGTCTCTGAAAACAGCAAGGTCAGACAGAGGCAGTCTGGAGCAGGAAGCTACTTAAGCAGCTGAAAATGTTTTATAGGTGTGCTACAGACAGAGACCAAGTCAGCTTGTCCTTAAAGAGTCTATGAGATTGTAGCCATGTGAGAATTCACTTGTCAGCAGAACTTGTACAGAGGAGCTCACTTTCAAAGCAAAGTACTTATAAGAATGTTTGAAATCTGAAGATCTGCTTTGCCAAATCAAGAAAACATGTAGAACAAACATACTATCATAAAATGTAACTGCATTAAGCACGAAAACCTAAAGAGGGAGGGGGTGGGAATCACAAAAGTGCTGAAAAGTTCATGATTGTTTTTTTCTTGAAAAATATTAATACAGATTGAGTGGAAAAGTGAACACCTGAAGTGATAAATATAGTCTAATTTGACTAATTCTCCCTTTCTTATCTTTAATCTTGATCATTCTCATAAAAAAAGAGGAATCTTATCCAAATTCTTAAGAGATTGAAGCTATGGCAGTATAACTGCATATGACTAAATCATTATTTTATATGCCAATATGGAATATATTTACATTTCACTTGTTATGTAATTATAAACACTAAAAATTAAACAAGTAATTATGAGAGGTGTATAAACGTATCTATATAGATAACTAATTACAAATAATCAAATTATGGAACCAGAAAAATCACCTGTTTCATCATATATATCCAATTTGTTTTGCTTTCCTGTTTTTAAAAACTAACTTACTCCATAAGATATAGATTTTCTCAAAATGTTTCTGAGTACAGATTCAACTGTAAGTCACTCGGTGGCGGAAAAAGAGACAGATCACCTATCACTGCAGTGAGGAAGGGATAAGCCTGCACCAGTCAATTATGCAGTAGTTCAGTACAGAGAGCAGTAGCCATGGTGGGTGCTGAGTGGCTAAGTGCTTCCTGTGCCTACAAGAATATTTTCTAGAAATTTGTGTAGTCTATTTTTAGTAGATGTACTCTGAATGTTTTAAAGGCTTCTCTGAGGTGCATATTCCACTCTAACAGTTTTTCTGAAACTGATTTCAATTTGTTTCATTTAATTTTGCCCTGCCCATTTCTCCTATAATCACTCCCGGTTGCCTGAATAGTCTAGGGACACTTAAAGAAGTTTGGGTCAATGATGAGGTGCCATCTCAGTGAAGGCAAGGCTTTCCTGAGGACAGAGTAAGAACCAGAGAGAGCCACTCAGAGTGTGGGACAAAAGGAGCAGGATGAAGCTTCAGAGCAAAAGCTCACAGAGGAGCAGGTAAGAGATTGTCCTGCTTACTGCTTCTTTGCAGAACTCCAAAAGTTATTTCACATGTTCTATTCTCTTTTTTAAAAGAAAAGCTATTGTACTGAAATACGAGCTCAAACAATGATGGACTTGTAAAAACAAGTCCATCAAGCATCACAGAGAGAAATAAACCTATACTTACCCAATCTCTTCTTCCTCTGAGGCCTACTCCTGCCCATCCTCTCTGCACACCCTCCCACCCAACCTACCTGAATTCCAATTACATTTTGCTTCTAGTGTTTCCGTAGTGACAGTCCATCCCTACTAGAAAAACATTTTTTCTCATTTTATTTTATTTAATTTGTGGTGCTGGGGATTGAACACCGAGCCTGTACATGCTAGACAAGTGCTTTAGTACTGAGCTGCATCCTCAGTCTTTTTCTCATTTTAATGGCTGCTAAACAGTACACTCACTGAAGGCAGACCAATTGCTTTGCACACAGGTAGGTGCTTAATATAATTTCCAAACTGCTAAGATTTAAAAACACTAATTAGTATTGTATTATTAATCTCAAAAATAAAAGAACACTGAACTACCTAAAGATCATCTGGCCTTGGCAGTCCTTACACATAGTCCTTTAGAATGAGACTGATGAGCAAAGTCGGGAAAGAGTACAATGGACTTCAGCCTCCTAGTTATCTGTTTGGCACCCTTCACCAGCATTAAATTAGCCATTAAAAAATGAATGAGAGTCCTGTCAGCCTGTTAGACACATCAGGGAAAAGAACAAAATGAGATCATATTGACAAAATATGTCTCTCTTTTCTATAGAATTGTTCATTTGATCTTTATCCCAAACCTTCCTTGACATGATTAACCAAAGACTGAAAACGGAAGATATGAGACATGTGAAAGGTTATCTGATTATTTGGTCCAATTTTTAGATGACATATATAATTATGCATTCGCTACAGAAATATTTTCTAGAACTTTGTCTAATCCATTTCTAGTAGACTTACTCTTAAGTGTTTTAAAGTCTTATTTTTGAGGAGATTATTCCAGTCAGGCACCTCTTAAATACCTTACAGTTTTTCTGAAACTTCTATTCCAATTTGTCTCATTTAAATTTTGCCCCATTACTCTTAGTTAGACCCTTTTCCCGTCACCATCCTGTAGATGGTTTTCATATTCCTTTTTAGGCATAATTTAACCATGCTTCACACATTAACTGGAGTAGACAGTATATGGTATAAATTACAGAAAACAGCGATGTGTGAAGACATTCTGTGGTGAATAAATTAAAGCATTAATTTCAGACACATCAAACTAACACTTTTTAAATTTGTGGTTCCTATAATTTTCAGACCTGTTTCTAAAGTCTTTGGAATGGGGGAATTAAATGGAAGAGATTAGTCTCAAACTTCTACCTTTATTTCATAGGCTGGAGATCAGCCATTCCCATGAATATTTAAAAGTGGAAGAATTTTTTAAAGCGAATTTAACATGGAGGCCCTAACACAGATTTAAGAAGATGCTGGTATTCAGACAGACAGGTGAAAAAGATTGAGTTTAGCAACTCATCAGATATAATCACCACTAGTCTGGCAGTTAAGAGAGAATAAAGATGCCAACTGGGAGAGGGCTTTATCGCCCATTGTATATGTGCAAATAGCTACACTGAATCTGAATTGACTGAAGAACCTCAGAGAGTACCTAACATGTGAAGGGAGGATTTTTTTTTTAAAGGAGAATCTCACTCAAATTTAACCATAATACGTACACATAGGGAACACTTCCCCAGCACAGGATCTCCTGGGATCCTGGGATTTCTAGTGTCCACAACTGACACAGGACTGCAGAATAACCATGGAACTAGCAATACTCCCCCCTCCACACACACACAATATCTTTTTAGAAGGTGAGCCTTGAGAAAGAACCAAGTCTATTTCTGTTCCTAATTTCATTTTTCTCCATAGTATTTATCAATGATCCTATATTTTTGCTTATTTATTGCTCATCTCCTTCAGCCCCCTACCTGGAATTTAATCTGCACAAGAATAGAATCTTTATTTTATTTTGTCTAACTCACTTCTGTATCCTCAGGGCCTAGAACACTGCCTGGCCCATAGTAGGTAGTCAATAAACATTGGCTGAAGGAATGAATTCATTGATTTGGTACTTATTTCTCTATTTCAAAAATCAAACAGAAAGATATCATGCATACTTCTTTGCTTAAAAAAAGCTAGATAAAAATGTCATAATACATTACTATGGGAATGAATTCTTTTTTTTTTTTTTTTTTTTTTTTTTAAATATTTATTTTTTAGTTGTAGGTGGACACAATAGCTTTATTTTATTTTTATGTGGTGCTGAGGATCGAACCCAGTGCCTCCCGCGTGCTAGGCGAGCACGCTACCACTGCGCCACATCCCCAGCCCCGGGAATGAATTCTTTAAACTCCTATAGGTAGGGTTTGAGACAGTACTGATCCTTAAACTATAAACTAGGAAGCATCTCAAGTCTGACAGTGTTATTAAAGGTACTAAAGATGAGGCTCCATGAGGGCAGAGGTAGTGACTCATCTTTCTGTACTATATTAGCTCGTATTATTGGCCTGGGATGAGGTAATAAATAAGAGCCAACTGGAAGAGCTGACATAGACGAGCTAGCCTCTAGGCTAAGCACTTTCACACATTAATTCATTTACTCTTTATGATAATTAAATATGGGAAATACAATTATTATATCCAGTCTCCAGATGATAAAAATAAGGCATACAGAACATATAATTGCCAGTTACCTGTACAATCTCTTAGCTCTACCCACCCAGCTTTGCCCTTCTCTTTGTGGTCCAGGAGCCACAGAATGTTTGTCTTTGTCAACAGAGGGCACTAAAGGGGACTGCAGGGCCACTGCCTCAGGAAGACTCTTCCTGAACCAGTGGTGGTCTTCCATTGTTACTATCAGCAGGGAGCCCAGGGGTCAGCTTATCAAAGTTCAAACTGCACACCCAGGCCACCTTGCAGAAGCTAGATGCTTCTGCAGGCTGGCTTGGGGTCCTCATCTTCTGAAAAGTCTTTTTGTCACTAGTAGGCTGTGTTCTTGTGGTAAAAACATACTTTTCTTTTCTGTAAAAGTATATTTTTATTTGTTCTTTTTAGGTATACATGACAGTAGAGTGTATTTTGAAATATTGTACATACATGGAGTATAAATTATTTTAATTAGGATCCCATTCTTGCAGTTGTACATGATGTGGAGTTTCACTGGTTGTGTATTCATATATGAACATAGGAAAATTATGTCCTATTCATTCTACTGTCTTTTCTATTCCCACCCCCCTTCCTTCCCTTCATTCTCCTTTGTCTAATCTACTGAATGTCTATTCTCTCCCCCACCTTATTGTTAGTATCCACATATCAGAGAGAACATTCAGCCTTTGGTTTTTTGTGATCGGCTTATTTCACTTAGCATGATAGTCTCCAGTTTCATCCATTTACCAGCAAATGTCATAATTTCATTCTTCTTTATGGTTGAGTAATATTCCATTGTGTATATATATATATATATATATATATATATATATATATACACACCACATTTTCTTTATCATTGCTGGTAGGATTGCAAATTGGTGCAAGCACTCTGGAAAGCAGTATGGAGATTCTTCAGAAAACTTGCAATGGAACCACCATTTGACTGAGTTATCTCATTCCTTGGTATATACCCAAAGGACTTAAAATCAGCATACTACAGTGACACAGTCACATCAATGCTTATAGCAGCTCAATTCACAATAGCTAAGCTATGGAACCAACCTAGGTGCCCTTCAACAAATGAATGGATAGCCACATGTTCTTCCAAGAGAACTGAATCTTAATCTTGGAGTAGGGGCAGGGCTTCACTTCTACTCCTTGGTTCCTTTATAGTTCACTTTTCCTCAGCCAAGAGCAGTGGCTGTGTTTGTTTGTTTGTTTGACCTGCTACTTCTGTAATAACCTCTTTTATATAGTTAACAATTTATGTCATCAATGAGCTAACAATTTACATTACATTTTCCTTGAATAAAATACGGGTAGGGTAGAGTGTTACACAGACCCTGAATTTCCCCAAACTGAACACCAGGAGCAATACAGCTGGGTTTCTAATTCAGGAAATCTGATAGTAGAGTATACTGTCCAAACTACTATGCCACATTGCTTCAAAGGAGAGTTAGAGAAGTTCCTTACAATTTGAATTCCTCTAATACTACAGGAAATATTTACTTATTTAGGACCTTCATTCAATGGCAAAAATGAGAATTGCAATCCAAGGGTAAAGTATGTCATTTTATCTTCTCAAGTATGGCATGCAGGATTCCATCTCAAATAATTTTGAAGAGTTGATAAGCTTATATAATTTCTATAAGGAAAGTGAAATCCACAGATATTAAATATCTGAATAATTGTACTCAAATCTCCTAAATCCTAGCCAGAACTTTGTCTATAATATCACTTTCTGGCCTTGAGGTTTAGTTGCTCCACAGTTGATTTGATTAAAAAATAGATCCCTACAAGATCTTCACATACTAATTCTTGGAACCAGTGAACATTGCTTTATTTGGGGGGGCAAAAAGGCTTTTAGTAGGTGTAATTAAACTAAAGATCTCAGCCTAGGGAGATTGTCTGAGTTCTAAATTCCATCATAAGTGTTCTTAAAAGAGAGAGAGAAAGAGAAACTTATCTGAAGAAGATATGAAGACAGAGGCAGAGATCAGAGTGACTGAGCCTTGACACAAGGGAAGCCAGCAGCTTCCAGAAGCTGGAGAGGGCAAGGAAGAGATTTTCCTTTGGATCCTCTGGATGGAGCTCAACTTTGTTGAAACCTTGATTTTAGTCCAGTGAAACTGATTTCAGACTTTCAGACTTTAGAGCTCTGAAAGAACAAATTTTATTATTTTAAGTCATCAAGTTTGTGGTAATTTGTTACAGTAGCCTCAGGAACCCATATACTGACAAATTCAAGTTTTTTTAAAAAGTTCATGTGAATTCAAGATACTATCTTACTGTGACAAAAAGGATTTATAAACAGCTTCATTAAAATTCAGATCATTAAGAATAAAAACACAAGATACAAATTCTGATAAGATATTAGCAATATAAATATCCTACAAAACAGTTACATGAAGAATACGGCAAGAACTCCATTCAATTAATAAAAAAGACCAGCAACTCAAAATTTCTAAAAGAGGAAAGCCAGACATGGTGATGTACATCTACAATCCCAGTGATTCGGGAGGCTGAGGGCAGGATTACAAGTTTGAGGCCAGTCTCAGCAATTTAGCAAGGCCCTAAACGACTTAGCAAGATGCTGCCTCAAAATAAAAAATAAAAGGGGCTGTGCTGTGGATGTGGCTCAATGGTAAAGTACTTCTGGGTTCAACCCCTAATGCCAAATTAAAAAAAAAAAAAAAGACTTGACCAGGCTGTCACAAGAGGATCCTCAAAAGACCAATAAACATGAAAATATGCTCAACATCACTGGTCAATTGAAGAATGCAAATTAAAATCTTTAATGAGACAATGAGATACCACTACTCCCCTACACAAAATTAAAAGAACTGATAAGGTCAAGTGGTGGTGAAGATAAGGAATAATTAGAACTCTCTCACACTGCTAGTAAAAGTGTAAACTGGTAAAACTACTTACCAGTACTTACTTGACAAATTATTGTCAAAACTAGTTTGACAATAATTTACTAAATTCAAACACATGTATATACTATGATTCAGCAATTCTAGTCATGTATGTATGTACACACATGATAAAGTATGCTTATGTGCACTAAGACTTGAAGTGTATGAGACTAACCATCAACAGTAGAATGGATAAAAAAAGTAGTACACACATATGAAATAATGAAAGGAATGAACTACTATTCAGAGACATAACTTTAAATAAAAGAGGACAGATACAAAATAGTGCATACTGTATATGATCTCTTTGATATCAAGTTCGACAGACAAATCCAAGCTATGGTGCTATGGTGATAAAAGTTAGAACTGTGGTTTCCTGGTAGAGGTACTATGGGGAGAGGTCTCAAGGGAGCCTGCTGGTGTACTTGGAAAAGTTCTCTATTTTCACCTAAACGGATATAGGTATGTCTATGTAAGTAAAATAAATTAATTGAGGTATCCACTTGTATTACTTACTGTAAGTAAGTTAGATCTGAGTAAGTTTTCTTTCATAAGTGGAAGCTAGAGAGGAAAAAGGGAAAGAAAGGTGAACTGGGCAATCTCATGAAAATTGAAGGGAGATCAGTACAATAGAGGAAAGGGACCAGGGAGGGAAAAGAGGAAGGAAAGGGAAATACTGGGGAATGATATTGGCCAAATTATATTGTTATCGTGTGTGCATGTACGAATATGTAACAACAAATCCCACCACTATAAACAACTATAATGAACCAATAAAAAATGTGGGGAAAAAACCCATTTTTTAAAAAATGGGAGACAGTAAAGTTAATTCATCACTTAGAAGAACCAGAAACTGGCTTGCCATTCTAGTTTCAACAAGAAATGGTCTCATGAAGACAGATTTTTCTGTTATGAAAATGGAACATTAATATATACCAATCTCAGTGAGTGATTAAGAGAATTAGATCCTGTACAAATATTCTTGATTTCCTAAAGGGAAGCCCCATATAAATCTAAGGCGATGTTATCCATAGAGCATTCTCAAATCTCACTTTCACTGATGTAATCTCTTGTACTTTCTCCTTTTAAAAAAATTATTACTACTGAAACTAAGAAAATAAATGAGTATGGAGACATGTATTAGGTAAGGAAAACAGGGGCTAATATATGGTTATCTACTTGACTGTCATAATATTAAGAAGTTAAAATTTATACTTACTAAATCTTTCTAAAGGATCCCCAGAATCTATTTAGGGGCTGGCCCTTCAATTTCAGAGAATCCAATCAAAGATTTATGAAAAGCTCAAGTTCAATAAAACCACTTTTCTCATTTCCTTCTTTTGGTGGGTTATTAATAAAAGTTAAACAATAATCAAGTTGTAGTCCTATCCATGTACCATAGCATGGTTCAAATCATGGTGTTCCTCTAATTCCAATCTATCTGACATGGTAACCGTCAACTACACGTGGCTATTGAGCACTTCAAGTTTGACTAGTTTGAATTGATTTCTTCTGTAAGTGTAAAATACATACCATCTATCAGTTTCAAAAATTTGTACAAAAAAGAATATAAAACATCTCAATAATACTGTCAAAATATTTATTATAGTCAAATAAAACATTCTTAAAATAAATTTAATCTGTTCATCTTTACTTTTTTAATGTGGCTAATTGAAGACTTAATTACATATGGCTTTGCTTTTATTTTCTTCTTTTGCAATACTGGGGATTGAACCTAGGCACACTCTACCACTGAGCTACAACCCCCAGACCTTTGAATTTTTTTTATTTTTTATTTTGAGACAGGATCTTGCCAACTCTGGGCTTGAACTTGCCATCCTCCCGCCTCAGGTAGCCTACAGGTAGCTGGGATTACAGGTGTGTACCACCACACCCTGCTTACATTATTTTTCTATTGGACAGCAAAGCTCTAAATAAAGATTGACATTTTCATAATGCTATTTATTTTTTTGTGGAAACAGTTTTCAAAAACAGAGTTCTCAGAATTAGTGTTATGGTTATTGAATGTCTTCTAGTCAAATTACCTGTCTTTGTAAAAAATTAAAACCTACGTTTAATCTTTATAATCAACTGGGTTTTAGAATGGCCGTATAATAAGATGTTTGTCCTGCATGATGTCATGGAATATTTGACCAGTTTTCCCTGAGCTCTAGTAACATATAAATCTGTGGTTTTCAAGCTTTTGGGAGCTCTGAAGTACTGAGGCAGAGAACTGACCTGAGTAGCTCTCCTACATGACTTTCCTACATGACAAACAAGATATTCAAACAAAAATAATACTGCTATGGACTGAATTATATACCCTTAAAATGTCTATTGAAGCTCTAACCCCTAATATGACAGTATTTGAAGAGGAGGCCTTTAATTCAAGGCAAGTAAGGTTAAAAGAGGTCATTAGGATAGGGTCCTAATCCAATAGGTAGCTTTATGAGACGAAGAGGATCTCTCTTCCTGTCTGCTGTGTAAGGACACACAGCAAGAAGGTGGCAAGTCTGCAAGCTAGGAAAAGAGCCCTCAAAAGAAACTGACCCAGGCTGGGGTTGTGGCTTGGTGTAGAGTGCTTGCCTAGCATGCATGAGGCACTGGGTTTGATTCTCAGCATCACATATAAATAAATAAATAAAAATAAAGGTCTATCAACAACAACAAAAAAGAAAAAAGAAAAAGAAACTGACCCTGCTAGACCTTAATCTGGGCCTCATAGCTTCCAGAATGAGAAAATAAACTTGTTAAGTCATCCAGTCTATGGTATTTTTTAAAGTTAGCCCAAGTAGACTAGTACAAACACCACTTGAAACAATCTCATTTAACATTATAATTAATATTAAAACTAATTATGGATTTATACATTTTTGTTAGATAAAGGCATGGTTATTTGCACAAAGTGGAGAGTAAATAAATGTTTCTTAATTTCCTCCCAAGAGTTAATAGGACAGGCTAGCCTGTGGTTTCTGCAGACCAACTCACTCATAGATCTTCTTTGGAAAACCAGGTAAAAAGAGTCAAGGAAAAATGACTATTATTTTTAAATGCTGCTTTTAAATATTTTCTTGTTAACTACTCAAAATTATTCTCTTTGGTAAATGGAATTCACATCCTACTTAAACTTAAATGTTAAGTTGTTAGTATCTTCCCTAGGGATTTGCTTCTTGGGATGACATCTTCAATGATTTCATCATAGTTTAAGCATAATAAAATCTCATTTTATGCTCCAAGGCATGAACAATCCTCAGTATTCCTCAATCAGTATAGCACTTAGCCCTGTGGATGTAGGAAAAACACTTAAAAATGCATCACACACAGAGAAAAGGAAAAAATGGGTACCAGCCTGAAGAAGAAAATAGTATGATTTTGTTTCTTCAAAATATAGTCCAGCCAGGTGCGGTGGCACATGCCTGTAATCCCAGCAACTCAAAAGACTGAGGCAGGAGGCTCATGAGTTCAAAGTCAGCCTCAGCAAAACTGAGGCGCTAAGTAACTCTAAATAAAATACAAAATAGGGCTGGGGATGTAGCTTAGTGGTAGAGTGCTCCTGAGTTCAATCCCTAGCACCAAAATAACAACCACCAACTGCTTCAGGTTTTCAAGCCGTTTTGAAAAAAAAAAAGGGGGGGGGTACTAAATACGGTAGTTGCTTTAATCACTGTTATCACTTTAATTCATTCTACCACCTATCAACTCTTGAAGATGCAAAGGTCCCAAAGAAATCTATACAAAAGGGGCTGGGACTGTAGCACAGCGGTAGAGCACTTGCCTCGCATGCGTGAGGCCCTGGGTTAGATCCTCAGCACCACATACAAAGCAATAAAATAAAGACATTGTGTACATCAACAACTAAAAAAAAAAAAATTAAAAAAAAATCTATACAAAATTTCATTTGTCACATATGTGTTTTCTGAGTAAAGGTCTCTGAGTTTCTAATAGGAGACAATGACCAAAAAAGATATTAAGGATTTGCTTTCCTGAACTGAATGAAATGTTCTCCCTCTCACCTCCAGGCCAGGTAGAACCAGCCTGGCCATCTGCTACATGTGACCCTAGACCTCCTTATGTGCACCCATCCTGCTGCCACCACTTGATTTGTTGCTTATTCTGTTTTTTGGTTTTGCTTCCTGGTATGTGTCTGTGCTAGTTGCTTCCAACTTCTCCCTTCCCTGGCAGTTGCCTATTCCTATGTCCCTGTTGAATAACAGTAGTTCTTGAGTGGCTGTCTCCTCTTTGAGTGGGACTATTGGTGGGATTCATCATGTTTATTAACAAACCTTGATCTTCTTTTCCTCTCTGCCTTTTGAGGCCGTATGAATTTGCCACTGGGCTGGAGGAGCAGCCCTCCATCACTTTACTCTCTTTGTATTTTGGTCTAGAAATGATCACTTTGGCAGCAGTACTTTGAAGCATGTTAGATCATGTTGCTGTACGGCAACATGATGCCATTCCCAGTTGGTGTAAAATTCTTTTCCCGCTCTAAAGATGTTGGGAACAAGAAATGGTGCCTGTAGTGTGTGCTTCGGTCCTCAGAGAATATTACACAAAACTGATAACATCTTTCTGTTTATGTCAATTATTTTTGCACTTTACATCAAGTGGCAGAGTCCCTTGCACCTGCCCTGACCACTGCTTCCCTAAGAGTGCACAGCCATCAAGCACCCCTCACCCTTCCACGCTCTCTCCAAGCCCACACAGCAAGCGCTCTCCTAGTCTTTAACTCCTCGGGATGTTCCTACAGTCCCCAGGATCGGAGTAAAATTAGAATTGAAGCTCACTCTTTTCTATATTCTTCCCATCAATAAATTCTAAAATCTCTTGTCGTTTCCTTGCAGAGCGCAAATGGGTAAGTTCCCCCCACCCCCACCCCCTAAAACTTGCCTAAAATCTGAGAGTCTGGCCCTTTCACATCCCGGCTCTCAGGCCAAAGAGTGGGCTGGTCACTGAGGGTCCAAGACCCCCAGGACCATGTACTAGCACGAGCTCGGGGCGGGGGAGCGGCAGAGGGCGGCTGGCAAACCGGCTCTGTGTGCCAAGACCCCGCAAGCAGCCCCGCGTCCCGGGGACAGGCCGGCGGGCCCTGGCCAGGGCGCTGCGCCGCGGCCTCCGCGCCTCCTCGGGGCGCCGCGCGGCCAGGCCGGTGGCAGCGGCCCCCGGGGATGGCGACGGCCGGGCTCCGCCAGCAGGTGGCCCCGGGGTCCCGGCGGCGCCGCCCCCTCCGCCGGCGCCCCTCCTCCCGCGGGGGCGGTCAGCGCCCCGGCCGGCTCCGCACCCGCCGCCGCCGCCCTCTCTAGGCTCGCCCGCTCGCCCGCCGCGTCCCCGGGGCCGCCGCCGCCGCCGCGTCCGTAGGCTGAGCCCAGGCGGGCCGCGGCGAGCGCCCGGCCGCTCCGACCCCCGCCGCCGCGCCCCTCCTCGCCGCCGCGCCCCCGTTCGGCCCGCTCCCAACGGAAAGTTGGGCTGCGGCGGGCGGCGTTTGGAAACCGCGAGCCGGCATGAGAGCGACTCCGGGGGGCGCCTAGGGTACCGGGAGGCGGCGCCGCGCGGGGGCAACTTCTCCCAGGAGCCCGCGCCGCCGGCCCCGCGCCTGGAGCCCCCGAGCGGGATCGCGGTGGTTCCTCCCGTCCCTCGGCCTCCCCCCGCCGATTCGAGACGCGGACCTTGGTCCCGGCGGCTCCGCGGCAGTGACACGAGCCCGCGCCGCCCCCTCAGCCTCCGCCGCCTCCTTAGCCCCGCCGCCGCCGCCGCCGCCTTTCCCGCACCATGGAGTTCTCTGAGAGGAAAAGAAGCAGGAAATCCCAGAGCTTCAAACTGGTGAGCCGAGGTAAGCGGCCGGACGCGGGCGCCGGGAGGAAGCGCCGCGCGCCGCGCTCTCGGCCCCGCGCGCCCGGCCGCCCGCGGGGTCCACGCCGGGGGCGCGCCCGCCGGACCCCCTTCCCCGCCGGAGCCCGGGGCCCGCGGCCGCTCCCGCCCGCGCTGGGGAAAGTTGTGCTGGGAAAGGTTGGGTATTATTTAACGTAAACAAGTCGGAGGGCACGTCAGGAAATTAGCAAACAATGACACTGGGGGGCCGAGCCCTCCGGGGGGTGCCGCGGGGCCGGGCTGGGGCGGCCGAGGCTGCTCAGGCCGAGAGTGGACTCGTTGACCAGGGATTTGCTGTTTGTGTTTTGTTTTGCTTTTCCCCCAAAAGAAAGGAGGAAAAGACGATCGTTGTTCTTTTTAAGAAGGAGAAAGCAGCTCATGAGGTGTCCAAGCCCCAAGCAGAATTGTTGACGTCTAACATCTTTTCTAGCTGGCTGATTTAGGTTGTAAAGGTGTTTCAGACTAGATCACATACCAGTGAGATGAGTCTCGTTAAAATAAAATAAAACCTAGCCAGTTCCTGACCATTGAACAGGTGTACACCACACTCGGGGCTTTCATTTTGTCTGGGAAGGGGAAAGTTGAATCCAGTCTTGTCTGTGCCCAGTTACTTGTTAGAGTCTGCCTTCCTGATTTGACTCTTTAAAAAATGATGAGAACTAAAGATAAGAGCAGAAGTAAAAATATGTCAAAACGCATTGTGTCACTTTAAATTGGAGGCAGGTGGCTTTTTTTTTTCATTGTAATGTCACAAGTCCTAATATTGAGTTTAGACCCACCCTGTTTAAATACCTTTGAATCAACTCGAGGTCAAAGCCAAGCCACAGAACCTGTCCACTTTTCCTGGGTTGTTTTATCTATCCTTGGCATCAGAATAAAGAGCTACACAGTTGTTTCAATCAACCTACAGAAGTCACACGTAAACTGATGGAAATTGGAGGGCAGTTGCAAGTAATCAAGTTTTTCCAACTAAGCTAAACTAACTGAGGTGTAGATTCAATAAAGCCTGCTTTTGGTTAGTCTGAGAATGATTTAATTATAGACATTTTGAGGATCCGCTCATCTCTGTTTCCCCTAATTTAGTTTGGGCACTGTTAAATGAAAGAGGCCTGGAATAGTTTATGTATGCAAAATATTTGGCTCTTCTCTCTTTTTAAATGTTTTTTTTTCATAGGAGTGTTGATTACTCAGTTATTTGTACCGTAAAGTCTCTCCCTGTGACTGCCCTGTTGGTGCTTTCTAATTCATTCAGGAATGTAGGCTGCTTTCTTATTTATGACCTCAGGGAGCATACCACTGTATCTTAAAAGTGAGAGTAGTTTTATCAACATTGTCCTGTGACATCTAAAGCTGAAAAAAAATGAAATAGATGTTAAGAAGAAACCTCTAGTAACATTTGTAGGTGATGCTGCTTTGTAAGAAGAAGATTGCCAAAGAGCAGTAGCCTCCAAAGAAAAAGAAGCTTATAAAATACTATGTTTGAGACTTTAACTGACATATCAAATCTTTCTTTTTTCTTTCTTTCTTTTCTTTTTGAATCGTGGGTCTGAGTCTTCTTTCTGCTTTGCAGGTGCATTTTTTAGAACATAAGCACATTAAATAAGGTGCAGTAACTGAATGAGAAAGAGCCACTTGTTTGAAAGATGAAAATCTTGCTTCCTTTCAAATTATACTGTACTTGAAGCAACAAATTACTATTTTTCATGTGTGCTTGCCTCTAAGCAACTTGAAGGCTGAGATTTTCTGGGTAAACTGAGAATGCCAGGTAACTCTAAAGCATACTATCGATATGCTCATAAAAATGGGTTGTGGAGATAAATTTGGAAACCTCCCCTGGCTTATGATTTGGCAAGATTTTTCTTTTCCTTATAAGTATACTTGCTGTCTAAAAGAGAAGAAAACTAATAATTGGCATCTGTGCGCAGAATTTACCGTGAAGACCAAGCTTAGTTGTTTTCTAAGGTCAAAGTAATCTGTCAAGTTTGTGGACTTCAGAGTACGCAAAGTTTTAGTGATTATATTGACTACAAATTCTGTGATTAATGAGTTCTCAAAAACAAATTTATAAATTGTATCATAGAGAATGAGAGTCTAGACTTTATTACTTATTCCTATCTTGAGGTCAATATAATTCTAATTTTTGATTATTTTCTCACACCAGATTATCACCATGAGGTATATAAGATTTCAGAATTCAGCAACGATGTTAATGGGGAGACCAAAGAGACACAACCCATTTTTTTAGGTAGGTTCCTATGTCAATTAATTTCTTAGTAAAATAGCGTGGCCATTTGCAATTAGGGGGAGAAAATAGATTGTGCAAAAACGGGAAATGTCTGCCATTGCTTAATGTATGACATTCTTTTCAAGACCTTTTATTTTACAGATTGCCAATATATCCCTTATTAACATTGCTAAAAGTTGTAATTTCAGACATAAATGTTTATTAGTGTCTACACACAGTGCTAATTATCACTCACTCACAGAGCCAGATGCTGACCATGCAATTTTGTCGCTCTGTGCTCACCCCATTTACATTGCATATTCGCTGGCATGCTTCACTGGCAATAGTTTGTGTAATTGGGGTATTACATCTTTGACATCTGGATAACAGAAATTCAATTTCCAGGAAGCTGCTATTTGTTTGGTTTTGCTTCTGCCTTGGGTGGGATAGAGGATTAATGTGCTGTCTTATTATAATGTCCCTTCACCTCTGTGGCCTGGTTGCTAATCCTGCCATGACAAAATTAAATTAAATCTACAGTCAAAAAGCGTAAGGAAAAGAAAAGTGTGATTGTCTGCCTCACTACCTCTTGATAGTGCTAGTTATCAGTGAGCATCTCCTCATTTTCCTGGCTTTGTGTTCCTTTTTTACCAATATTTCTGGTCAGGGAGAATCACCCTGCCTTTCTCCTACCACCCTAATTCCTGGCTCACCTCAGGGACAAGCAGAGCAAACGCAGAGTCTCCGAGACCTTCCAGCAAGTGTCGTTCCTCCACAGATGGGTAGGTAGCCAGAAGTGTCACCACTCCATCCGTGTGTAGTTTTGCTACAAATATTGTACAAGGACTATGGATATGCAGTTTGTTACTTGCAGGCAGTAAACCCAAAATGAAACCATTTAGGATTTTTTCTCTAAGAGTAAAGTGCCCATAAAATCAGAGTAGACTGTGAATGGTGACATTTGGCTTCAACTTTGCCCATCTGGAACACTGTATAACCCTGGGTAGTAAGGTGTAAGCTAGGTGCTCCACATCCAGGAAGCAGAACCTGAGAGAAAGTCAGGCCAAGACTGGTGGAGAGCAAGGGCCAGAATTGCCCTATGGCTGGGGACTTCAGGTGGCAGGATCCTTGCTCAGACCAGTGTGATAGTCCTTCAGATTGAAACATCATGACATCCGGAAGATGTGGTGTGCTCTCATCAGGATCTCTGTTTTACTTTGAGGGAGAGGAAGAGTGAGTTGCAAAGGGCCGAGAGGAGGCAAATAGATACGGGAAATAGGAGAAAAACATCAGCATTTCTTACACGAACCATCTTTGAAGGCTCATGGATCTTTCCTTTGAGGAAGAGAATATTAGTGAAGCCAGCACTGCTCACAGCACCTGTTGACTGTTGAGAGAACTAAAACCCAAAAGGCTATCAAGTGAACTGCTATGGCCCAGAAAGAGAAAGTCTTGGATTGTACACTTTTTTGTTCCCTTATGTGGTCAGTTGAATTCTATATTTAAGTACCACTCAATTTAGTTTTTGAAACAAAAAATTTGTCTTGTAGAAGAAAATTTACATTTATCATATAAATAGAACTTCTTGTCCTTGATTTAGTTCTTCTCCAGTGAAGGTCTTCCCACAACCCCCTATCTGCTGTGTGCTTGGAAAATAGTTTGGGTGCTGGAGTGAGTTGTGAGCACAAAAGAGAGAAGATTGAACAATAGGATTTCTCAGGATTCAGTAAAATGTAAATTGAAGGTGGCAGACATTGCTGTTTTCCTTTTTCCTAGTTTGAATTGAGGAAGTATAAGAATGCCAATAAATTACAGGCTGGGAATGGACTTTCAAAGTGGTTGGTCAAAGGCTGGGGCTGTAGCTCAGTGGTAGAGCACTTGCCTTGCAAGTGTGAGGCACTGGGTTCCATCCTCAGCACCACATAAAAATACATGAATAAAGCTATTGTGTCCACCTACAACTAAAAAAAATATTTAAAAAAAAGTGGTTGGTCAGGAAGGCCTGTTATATCAAGAGACAAAAGATTCAGCAGCCCAGGAATGTTCTGTGGGTTATTTCTCAATCTTGTGTTTTCTAGGGAAAGTCAGATATGGTTCCCAAAGAAAATTTGTCTTTTGAGATCTTACGGACAAATTTTGAAAAAGAGTAGAAGTGATTATACAAACATGATTTCCTACAGCAGTTGGAAATAGTTACTGATAACATCTGAAATTAGGAATTTTGTCTTTCATAGCATGATAATTTGTGGATACTCTCCTCAAAACAGATTTAAATCAGGTTTGTCTTGTAAATTGCAAGTCTACTTGTAATATCACTTATGATATGAAGTCGATGACATCCAGGAGAGCTGGAGACCAAAAATCCAGAACTGTTTCATCTGTAGCAAAGTACCGACACATGGTCTCCGTGATGTCATATAGGACTTTCTGCTTTCAGATGTATATGTTATTTTGACACTCTGTGTCTGGAAGATTAAAGTTTATGTCCCAGGGGAAAAGAGAGTGCTCCAGAATTTTCCCACATCAAATCTTTTTCTCTGGAACATTTTTAGACTGTTAACTAAGGTAGTACACTCAACATGTCAAGGTAGCTCAAGAGTGTGAATGGCTTAAGTGCTTTGGGAGCTACACATTTTTAATTTGATAATAGAGTCAGAAGAGGTAACTTTACGCCACGGACATTGACTTCCTCAAGCTGACTTGATGGAACTACAGTAAAAATTTGAGCACTGTTTGGGGGAAAACAATTCATTTCACCAATTCAACTGTGTTTTTGTGAGAAAATACTATGAACTCAACACTTTTCTGGAATGGGAATGGGGTCAAAATGGGTCGAATAGGACCCCTGCTCTCAATGGCTAAAATCCAGTTGAGGGGGCCAGGCAGGACAAATTCAGGAAGCAGTTAGGGAGCACTATGCAGCAACCACCAACAGCTTCAGTTTGAGCTGGGTGCACGAGGCTTTGAGTTGAGCACTTCACGTCAATTACACGCTCCTCACAGCAAATCTGTAGCAGTTATCATCAACCCTATTTTGTAGATAAAGCTTAGAGACGTTCAGGTAGCCTGACCAAGGTCTCTGTGCAGGATTGCTACAGGTAGGGTCCCAGTGCAGGTCTACCTGAGCTTTGCAACACCCCACCATACCACCTGTCTGGGTGAATAGTAATTAAAAGACAATCGTGAACAGTTAGGGCTAGGAACAAAGCAGAGTTGGAAGGGTACAGTGCAGACTAGATCTTGAACTATGGGAAAGATTTGGATAGACAGAAGATTCCTGGTGGGAAGAGTGATGTGAGCCAAGACAGAATGATAAGCATCATTCTAATTAGATGGTAAGTGTTTTATGTTATAGTTTAGAAAGCACTTTCACATCTGTTATCTCTTAGGATTTTTACAGTTTACCCTTGAGGTAGTCAGGGTAGTTGTTATTATTATTCCTATAATAATGGAAACTGAAGCTCAGAATGAAGTGATTTGTTTATAAGTAGCAGAACCTGGAGTAAACCCAGGTCTCCTATCCAAATTTCCCCTCTACCATGCTGTGGCAGGCAAATTCACGAATCATTGAGAACACTTTAGCTGGTAAGAGGACACTTTTTAAACATATATTAATTAGACAATTTATTATTCATAATACTAATACAAATGTTAAATGAAGTCTTTTGTATGTTGGATTTTAGTTTATATTTACTATTGCATAAATTTGAAATGTTTTATCTTTCAGGTGTTCAAATATCATTTACTTATTCATTCAACAAATATTTATTGAGCTCCAATTACATATATGCCAAGTCTGTTCGAGTTGTTCTTTTTAATATTCAGTTCAGTTATACAGCTTTCAGTGGATGAAGCACATGGTGTGGAATCCATGCCAATTGAGTAAGATTGAGATTTCTGGGTTTTTAAATCTCTTTTCAGTGCTTTCTTGATAATGACTGCCCCACTAGGGTCCTCAGAATCTCCCCAAAGGGGACACACGCAGAAAATTCCTATATACTTTTACAAGTTATGGAGTTTGCCCCTAATGTCATGTAATGTTCCTCCGTGGAGAATGGGGTACAGCTATGTGTGGAACATGGGCACTCTTCACCTAGGGTCTGGTGGCCTGGAGCCCACCTCAGTTCTTGCCTGGACTCAAAGGGCTAGAGCTGGGACCCTCCTCCCAAGAGGCATGCTGCCTCATCTGTGGCAGGAGTACACAAGTGCGACCCAACCTTGGATAAAGTGAAGGGTCAAGTGGGCCAAGAGAGGAGAAAAGGAAGAATCCCTGAAATTCCATCCTTTGGAAACCAGAGTGTTTCATCACGGTTCCTCTTCTCAGGAGCTCCATCCTCGTCACCATGGCTTTGATGTGTAATATGTCCCTCTCTTTTTTCATGTCAGTTCTACCCCTTTTTGATGGTGGACTGAAAGGAACAAAAAACTAGGAATGCCTCTTAGGGTTAGGAATGTAGCCAAGGTTGATGTCGTTTATCAAGAGTTTGCTGCATGCTAAGAATTATGCTAAGAACTTTTGTAAATTGTCCTGAGAATTGTCCTGAGAAAGATATTTTCATTCCCTTTCATAGACGAAAAATTTGAGTTCACTAAGTTGCTTATTAGCAGAGCCATGGTAAAAACCAGCATCTTTCTCTCTAAAACCATGTCCTTGACCACATGTCATGATTTGTTCAGTGCACTCCCATGTGGAACCCCCAGCATGTACGGTGGATGTAAAGGGAACAGAGCTGCTCCAAGAAGGGCTGAGGAAGGCTGTGGATGTGGCTTAGTGGTAGAGTGCTTGCCTAGCATGTGTGAGGCTCTGGGTTCAAGACCTATCACCACCAATAAAGAAGAAAAGGAAGGGCGGGAGGGAGGAAGGAAGGAAGGAAGGATTGAGGAGACCCCCAATCTTGATGGTTTTCGAGGTTGCATACAGTACCAAAAATGTCTTATTATACTATATGTCCAAAAAAATGGCATCAAAAATAACTGCAAACAAGCAAGAGTTTAGAGAGTATTTTAGAAAACTTAAGCACCAATGGCTTCTTTATATATATGTGTGAGTATAGATGTTTTGGAACATGTGGATGTGGATTTTGTCACTCTTACCTATTGTTGCCTAAAGTTTAGGAGGCATTTGTAGTTAGGCTCACCTTAGTACTTACCAGGAAGTGGGTATTGTTATCTAGCTCATGTTTTGCAAATGGGGATGTAAGACCAGAAATGAAAGTGATTTGCCCAAGGCCACACAGTATTTAGTAATTGACCATACTTAAAATCAAGTCTCTTGATAGCCAGTTCCAAATGTTTTTTACCATATCAGAAATGCCTCGGGTTCCTGCCTCATCTCTCCCATTCTGCCCGCATGGGCTCATCTTGCTCAAGATGTCATCCTCTGCCTGCAAGAAGCTTTTAATTGCCTTCTCATGGACTCTAGAATTGCTAAGCATTCAGTAGCCACGGTCTGACCCGACCTGAGTCTATTTGCCTTCAACTTCCCAGGGAACCTCCTCCCCTCAACCAGCCTGCTCCTCAGCAAGCAGGACTTGCCCAGGTGAAAAGGGAAAAGTGGTGGGCAGAAGCTTCCTCCTAGGAAGGCCAGGACCCATCAGGAAGAAAGGAGGTAGGGTTTGTGTGTTGGGTGCTTCCCATACCTGCCATTTAGCCCACAGCAGTTTTGAGAAAGGATTGTTATTTCCATTTAAAATTTTTTATTTTTTAGTTGTCATGGACCTTTATTTTATTTATTTATATGTGTGTGCTGAGAATCGAACCCAGCATCTCACACATGCTAACCAGGCACTGTACCACTGAGCTATGACTGCAGCCCTTATTTCCATTTTTAAGATGAGAAAAAAATAAACCTGTAGAAGTGTTAATTTGCCTGAGGTCTTAGAGCTAGTAGACAGGAACCTGGATTTGGACATAGTCTAGCCACATTCTTTTCCTCTTTGCCATGCTGCCTCCCTGTTCTCCTCCTTTTCTGTTCGCTGTTTGTATCTAGCTTACCTTCCCATTCTAATCTCCCTCTTCACCTCACTGAAAGAATTGTGCTTAAGTGTTCTCCCATCAATCCCTCCAAAAGCTCCTTTCATTCTCATTTCTGCCTGTTCACCAAGGCCTTCTCCATGTAGTCTCCACTCTCCTGTCATGTCTTATCACATTTCCAGATTCCTGGTAAAATCTTATCTCTCTCAACAGTGTTTAAGATGCAACCAATATTAACTCCGCTGTAAGCCTTCTTTATAAATAAAGCCTAAATTTAGATTGAAAAACTTATTTCATGTGAACTCTGAGAATTAGACAATGTCAGCATCCGTTTTGATATAGGCCAGTGTTATCTTAAGAACCTCTATAAGCTGAGCACGGTGGTGCATGCCTGTAATCCCAGCAGTTCGGGAGGCTGAGGCAGGAGGATTGCAAGTTCCAAGCCAGCCTCAGCAAAAAGCTAGGTGCTAAGCAACTCAGTGAGACCCTGTTTCTAAATAAAATACAAAATAGGGCTGGGGATGTGGCTCAGTGGTTGAAAGAACCTCTGTAATGCTGTACCAGTGTCATAGCAGAGTACATCATGAGAATGCATGGGGTTTTCCATGTGTGTTGGCTTGCTTTCTTTTGTTTTTGTTTTGTGGCACTGGGGATTGAGCCCAGGTGCACCCTGCAACTGAGATACATTCCTAGACCCCATTTTTAAAATTTTTTATTTTTAGACAGAGTCTCCTTAAATTGCCCAGGCTGGTCTCAAACTTCTGATCCTTCTGTCTCAGCCTTCTGACTAGCTGTGATTACAGGCATGTGCCAGGTGCCTGGCTTGTGTTGCCTTTTAATATGTGAGTTTCTCTCCTTTTTGGTGTTTTCTAGATTTGCAAAATATTTCAAGTATGTCTCACAAATCAACATCAGAAATCCCAAATTCTATACTAGTTTAGTATATTGCAAAAGCCTCTTTTCACCTGGGCAAGTCCTGCTTGTTAGGACACAGGCTAGTTGAGGGGAAGAGGTTTCCTTGAAGTCGGAGGCAGGGAGACTCAGGTAGGGTCAGACTATGGCTGCTGAATGCTCAGTGAAGGGATGAAAACTTGATTCTAGAGTCCATGAAAAATTTATAGCACAGTAGAGAATAGTCAGATTGTGAGTCAGAAAACTTGGTTTGATCTCAGGTTATCAGTTAATAACACCTTGGACAAAAATCTTGAAGGATTTCCTTATCGTCTATAGTAGAATAATTATGTTATCCAAATCACATCATCAGGTTCTTCTATAGCACATAGAAAATCCTATACAAGAAAAGATTTTTTCAAACTAGAAAACACTGTATTCTTATCTTTGTTATCCCCATCTTCGTCTCCTTCCAAATTAGAAGTACAGTTCAGTACTGAATAATAACATTACTCTTTTCTGGCACTTACCATGTGCAGCCTAATATTTACTTACTTTTCTGCCTGACTTTATTGTGTTCCAGGTCACCCTGCATATCCTCCTCCAACCCCATCTTAACCATTGCCACATTGAATCCTGCTTTTTTATTTGCACCATCTCTCCTCATTTCGCCTAATGCAGATCGTCAGATCCTAGAGGGCAAGTGTGGCCTGGATTCTCTTTTTGGGTCTTCAGGAGCACCTAGCACAGTGCTGTGTTTATAATGATACTCAGCTGATAGATGTTCAAATATTTGTTATTTAAATATGTGAATATATTGGGTGCTGTCATATTAGTCTTTGAAGATTCATCCTAAAATGTACTACCATAGTGAGACTTCAGAGAGATTTGGTGAGCCAAACTAAAATATGTCTCGTAGAACTTGAAGAAATTTTTTGTAATATACTGCAGGAGAAATTGGAGATTTCCGAGGATGATTTACAACATACAACTTGCAATTTTTACAAATCTAGAAAAGATCAAAAAGGAGAGAAACTCATATATGAAGACCAACACTCATGGAAAATCACATGTGTTCTTTCTGTTCATTCTGTACTGGGCTATGGTACTGGTACAGTGTTACAAAGGTGCCTGAGATTGTATGGACCATCTGAAAATGGATGTTGACATTGTCTATTTCTAGGAGTCTACATGAGTCAAGTTTTTCAATCTTAAGAAAATAAAGCTATGCATTAAACAATACAAGCAAATCTTAAGGACTGTCACACTTCTGAGGGAATAGGGCCCTGCATACAACTGCTCAAGTTGTACCTACCCACGGGTGCCCAGCAAGAGGTGAAAGCTGATATCCAGCCTGCATCGGTTCACCAAGGCAGTGGCAGCATTTGTGTTCAGGAAAATTTGTCTCTCTGTTTCTCAGGAAGGCTTGATGTGTTTTAGCAACTGCCCATAAATGAAAAGTGTGATATGTTGTGATATTTTATTTTGTTTATACTGCTCATGACCCAGTCATTTAAAAAAAAAAAATCATCTGTGAAGGGCAGAATCCAAGGAGATGTATTGACAGTTTAGCCTTTTTTGGTTCCCTTGGGAATATGATTTTATTTTGGAAGAAAATAATATAGCCATCTATAAGAGAAAATAAAGATTTTGGAACAGTGTGTTTTGCATCTCAAAGTTAAAAATAGACCTAGAACATTGACACAGTAAGGCTGTTTTCCTTATAAGTAACAGATTATTGGAGAGGACACAACCTGAGAAGGGATGCATTGGCAGTAGCAGGCAGAGCTGGCCTAGAGACTGCAGAAACCCAAACATATAGCAGTCGCCTTTAGGTTCCTTCCAGTTTTACACACAACTTGGGTTGCTCTTTTGCCTGAAATTCGTCATCATCTAATGCTTTTGGGTTAAGATCTGAAATCCTTAGCAGGATAGCTAAGGCTGTGTGTGAGCTGCCACCTGTCTGATCCTTCCAGCTTTTTCCTGACCCATTCCTTCTCACCTTCCAGGCCTCAGCCATACCAGACCACTGCATTCCTCCAGTGGCCCTGCTTCCTCATATTTCCGGCCATGTGCTTTCTCACCTCAGTGACTGCACTTGGATTTCCACACTTGCTACCCTATCCTCCCTCTTTGCCTGGCGCTCTCTCCTCCCTGGAGAAGCCTTAATGTGCCTCCTCCAGGTAGCCGGCAGATTCCCCCTCCCCTTCTGCAGTATGCTGTACCTATCCCTGTCAAAGCACAGGCATTATTAGTTTACTTACATACATCCCTACTGGATTATAAACTATCTAAAGATTATCTCTGTGTCCTCACTGCCCAGCACTATGCTAGTCACATAACAAACATCGATAAATGCTCGATGAATAAAAGAGTAAACTGATTTTAAATTTAATAAAAAGTGCAGTCAACCAGTTGGAAACTTTATTATTCAGTCTTTACCTCTAAATTCTCACCCTGGCTCAGCTGGTGGAAATTTATACATCTTTCTTAGTTGCGAAATGAACCCCATATATCAGAAGTGAAATATGTCAACACCAACAATGGAGTGTTACTTTTTACTGTGTATATTTTCTATTTTATTAAGTTAATAAGAGCCCCCCCCTTAATCTCTACAACTGAAATAGGATATACTATCTTTCCTCTGTGTGTAGACTGGCCTCTACCCACCAGGGCCTTGCAGACTCACATTGCACCATACAAAGGCACCCCTGGAACATTGCAGTGCTGTGGCCTTGAAATATCCACTGCTGGTCTCTTGGCCTAGAGTGACCTCTACTACCTGTCTGCCTGGTCTGCCTTTATTTATCCATCCAGGCTCCACTTCAGTTCTTTCAGGACAAAACTTCTGTTCCTAAATGTTTAATGTAAATATTCTTCGTATGTAGTACTTGGCATGAAATAGACTCTTTTTTTTTAAAATATTTTTTTAGTTGTAGATGGACACAATATATTTATTTTTATGTGGTGCTGAGGATTGAACTCAGTGCCTCACACATGCGAGGCAAGCGCTCTACCACTGAGCCACAATCCCAGCCCCATGACTTTTAATAACAATTTTTAAATAAATGAGCAAATGCCATGTTAAAACATAATTTCCTACCAGTTATTGGCTAATCCTCTGCAGTAGTGCATGAGGTCTTCATCCTACCTACCCTCAAAATGTTGGTAGCATAAACATACATAAATGTCAGTGGCCTTCCCATCTAGACGTGACAATAAAAAATGCCCCCTACATATATGAACTATACAGCACATGGTCCTTAGTAGGCCATAGTTGTGGGATCAGTCATCTTATGGAATTTAACTTTGGACAAGAAAAAACTATGTGGATATGTTCTGAGTGATGTGTCATTAGGTGACTTTTGTCATGTGTGAACCTCAAAGAATACGTAACTAACTGCTACGATGTTGCTGTTCAGTAATCTCTTAGGGGACCGCCCTTGCTTATGTTGTCCACTATTGCTGAAAACTTCATGTGGCATATAGTTGAGTTCCATTACCCTCAGCTGAAAAACCTTCCTTTGTTTGTTGTCTAGTCTATTCCTTGTCCTTCTGTCTCATGAATTAGAGGCTATGATGATCCGGTTCATCTACAAGGCCATGACTAGAAGAGATCAAGGGCACATTCCATTGATGGTCAGGTTGCTGTGCCTCCTTTCTGTAAAAAGGGCAGCTTATTACATGTATATTTTATAATATATTTTAAAATCATTATAAAGTTTAGACAGATTTTCTTTAGTATTCTAGATAATCAGTATCCTTGTAAATAAGAATCTATAAAATCTCATTCTCTTAGTATTACATTTTTCAAACATGTATAAATATACTGTGTGATTTGAGTTCCAAGGGTTTTACAATGTTTTTTACTTGGAAATCAAATTTTATATCTGAAAGGTTAATGGAGAAAACTAATTATGCTATCTGCTAACCAAATGTGTGATGAGACATTTGTCTCTGTAATTAACAGCAAGGAACTTTTATAGTTTCATAAAATCGAATGCTACATAGAGTATTCTGTGAGCATTTGTTTGGATGAGGTGTCCAAAACAGAGATGTTTATGGATGATATAAAGTTGAACTGAAATGTAATGCAGGTGTCTGTGCATCTTACAACATTTCTCATTGTTGAAATGGAAGCCAGAAGATTAATAACTTTACTTTGTCATGATAAAATAAGTAATGTGTTCTTGGAACAGTAGTACGGTACATAAGTTACTCAGTAATTCCAAGAATTTATTCTGTTCCAGGAATAATATCCTTAACAATTTATTTTTACAGAAAAAAGTTGATGCAACATAACAGACTATGAAGTTGCTTGTATGGTTAATGGAATTATATCTCAAATATGACTTTACACCTACATATAAAATGTAAAGAACCCCACCAAAATACAAGGTTAAGGTGCAACTTAAAAGTAAAAAGTCAGGAGACACAGCAGTTAAGGTTCTTCTGTTAACGTTAACTCATTCTCATTGCACATATATAATTTTTTCGATTACTAGCAAGACTTTAATGGGTACCTTAATATGCATTGCATGAAATATGGATAGGGAGTTGCTGCTGCAGGACTCTTAGCTTTAGCATTTCTCCACCAGTTCAGTGTTGCTTTTTGAACTCTGGAAGGCAGGGCTTGGTGTTGGTGGAGATGTGTGGCCCCATCTGGCCCAGATTCCCCGAGGGTTTAGTTTGGTCATTCTGGGCAAGCAGCTTAGTCTCCTCACTTGTCAACTATTCCCCAACTATCATCTTCAATGAACTGGGAAGAAGATATAGATGAGATACATTCTGTGGGGAAAATTTTCATAAGAAGAAACAAATAAATAGTGGCCTCTGCTCGCCGTCACCTTGTACACTCCCTGGAGAAAAGGAGAATTTCTTCTAAAGATGCTTCGGATTTGGGTTTACGTCTTATAAATCAGTATTGTTGTTGTTGTTTCCAGCTTTCCTCAATGGTGTCAAGTCTGTTACTAGAATTGATTTATTTTTCTATTCAGTTTGCATATATCTATTGAATAGCCCCTAGTACCAGGCTAGGATATTTTAAAACCCATTAGGCTGTGATAAAGGAAAATAAGGATTCCACAAGAACATAGAACAGGGGGACCTTGCCAGATACAGAAATTTAAGAAACATAACCTTTGAGAAAATGACATTTAGGCCAAGACCTGAAGGCAGAGTATAGGGGCAGCATCTTTGGAGACCAGGATGTAAGGGCTGTCCTGAACAACTGGAAGACCTTCATTATATCTAAAGCAGAAGGCCCTCTGGCTATACACGACAGTCACTAATTAGATTCTGATTGAATTGTTCTGAAAGGCGGCCTGGGCACTGGTATTTCTTTTCTTTTTTTTAAGTTGCCTTGGTGATTCTAATGTGCAGTTAGATCTGAAAACTACTACTATGGAATAAGGGGGATATATGCGGGTGCAAAGGCTGGATAATTGGGCAAGGAGACCACTGAGCCATGTTAGGGAGTTGGGGCTCTGTCCTCAGGCTATTGGCATTCCAGGGAAGCACAGATGTAATTATATTCGCATTTTTGAAAGATCACTCTAACTTCAGGTAGAATCGATTGCAGTAGAATGATGCTGAAGACTTTTAGTAGCAGCCCCATCAAGTGATAATGGGAACAGGGTGGTGGTAGATGTGGGAAAATTCTAAAGTAATTTAAAAGTTATAAGAAACAGGACTGAATGATTGACTATAGGAAGAAGGGATAAGTCCTTGGTTTCTATTTTGGACGCCTGAGTTGGGACCATTTACTAAGGTTTGGGGATGGGATGATCACATCAGAACACATTTTTAGATAGTCTATTAGGATTGATTTTGAGATGTCCAAGTGAGGCTGTCCAATACATAATTGAGTGTATGTGTCAGGGTAGAGTCCTTGCGTACAGGTGATCACTCAAGCCAGAAGACAGGATGAGTGGATCCAGAAAAAATGTGGAGGGTAAGAAGATATCTAGTTCAGTGTCCTAAAAATCTTGGACTGCCAGGTGTGGTGATGTATATCTATAATCCCAGTGACTTAGGAGGCTAAAGCAGGAGGCTTGCAAGTTTGAGGCCAGCCTGGACAATTTAGTAAGACCCTGTCTCAAAAATAAAAAAAAAGAAAAGAAAAAGGCTGGGGATGCAGTATAGTGGTAGAGTGTTCCTGGTTTCAATCTCCAAAACCACAAAAAAGCAAAGCAAAACGTAACAAAACCTAGGACATTGAAGGCAGTGTTTTGCACACCAGTGGTCGTGATATATAAATGGGTCATGATATCAGTTTAGTAGATTATCACCAACACTGCAACAACAACAGTAATAATAACAACAATAAAGAAATACAATAAAAGTATTGCATTCAAGAAGAATAAATTCATGGCTGAGCACTGTGGCTCAAGCCTTTAATCCCAGTGACTCAGGAGGCTAAGGCAGGAGAATCACAAATTCCAGCCCTTAGCAACTTAGTAAGGCCCTAAGCAACTTAGTGAGACCCTATCTCAAAATAAAAAATAAAAAGGGTTGGAGCTGTAGCCAATGGTTAAGTACCCCTAGGTTCCACCCCCAGGACTCCCCCCAAAAGGGTAAATTCATGAAACTTTTGTTACAGTTGTGTGCATGGTATCCATATATTTATGTATATTCTAGGTCATCTCTGTTGTGAATCATAGTCAGCAAAGTTTGCAAGCCACTGATTTAAGCTACTGTTGGCTTAGTCATTGGAATTTCCCTCTAGTCTCTCTCAGGGAAGGCTGCCACTTTCCAGGCACCTTTGAGTCCAAAGTTATCCAAGTTTCTTTCAATCTTTGGAAAAAAAGAGTGCTTGCAAATGTGACCCATTATTTACCATGATTAACATTATTTGCGTTCAAGATGAAACTGTGCAATAGCATGTATATTTAACTTACAATATTTTTTAAAAATTAAATGACTGAAGAAATGTAATACAGCTAATATTTAATCAGTTCATGATATGGATATGAAAATTAGCATCTCTGGAAAGAGGAGAAATTTGCACTTCTGTTTTAGGGCTATGTTAGGAGTTTTCTATACAGCAGATCAGAAGATCAGCATTTCAAATTATAGAAAAAGTAAACAGTAAATTATGAATATTTTTTTAAAATATTTTTTTAGTTGTTGATGGACACAAAGTCTTTATTTTATTGCTTTGTATGTGGTGCTGAGGATCGAACTCAGGGCCTCACGCATGCGAGGCAAGCGCTCTACCGCTGAGCTACAATCCCAGCCCCAAATTATGAATATTTTATCTCTTACTAAATGAAGGAAAGATTTTGGCTATATTACTATAGGAATTCAGAAACAGCTCTTAATCTACCATCTTGTTATATTTTTCCTATGAATATGACCAGCCTTTGAAGAATTTTGCTGTTTCACAGAATCATGAACAAAAATAAATTTACTAAATCATGAACAAAAATCATGAACAAAAATAAATTAAATCATGAACAAAAATAAACTTCTCCCAAGTTTTGATTTTTGTTTTTTGTAGAACTCTCAGGATTTACATGAACCAAGTTTCTAATTTAAAAGGAAATTTTCAGGCTTTGTTCTTCTTAGTTTGCAGCCATGAAACTGAGTCAGAATTCACAAAGATGAGTTGGTCCAGTGAGTTTATCACTGCCTCCATGTGTGCTTAATTAACTAGGTGATTAAGGTGCTAAGCAGTTCAGAAAACACCCATTTCATGCCATGGCAGTTCCCTGGACTCACCACAATGGAGCCCCTGCTGCCTGTCAGCTAGTTACTTGAGCAGGTTGATAGAGTAAATAAGCACATGGGCCTAACAGCCTGATGCATCCAGCTCAGATCTCTAATGCGCAGTCTGTTTTTTCCTTGGTAAAATGTATGCATCAGCATTGGATACTCTTAGGTGTTCTCAGGATTAAATGTAGGCAGAATGCTTGCCAGAGGGTCTTGGATATAGTCAGTGCTCTATAGGCAGTTTTAGCCCTTTTTCTCCCAAATATATGCAAGTTCTTTTGTGTGTTTGGTACTGAGGAATGAACCCAAGGGTGTTCTGCTGGGTTACAACCCCAGCCATTTTTATTTTTTATTATGATATAGGGCCTGTCTAAGTTGCTGACACTGGCCTCAAAGTTGTAGTCTTCTTGTCTTAGCCTCCCAAGGAGCTGGGATTAAAGGCATGCACACTGCATTTGGCTATCCAGATTCTTTTTAGAAAACATATAGCTTATAATGACTTTCAAGAGAAGATCTTAGACATGTATTCCAGTGGTTGCAGAATATGCTATATATCAGCATCCTCCTTTCACAGATTTCCTTGCTGTTCCCTCTAGCCACCTGTTGGTCATACCTGCCCAACTTCATCAAGATGGTTTTATGTCCAAAGCTGTCAGAACTGTCAGTACCAGTTGTTTTCTACATAGTTTCAAAAAAAGTAATATTTATTTCAAAACCATATTCAAAGTTAAGATTTATGAAGTTGAGAACAAGGTATGAGCTAAAAAGTATAAGATCCCATTTTAATCACACTCAGTGTTAATAACATAAACACTGTTAAAATGTGTGTACATATGTATTATTAAAAGAGAAAATGAAATTAAACTTTATAATGTGTTGCAACTTTTTTTCTCTTAAGTCAGTTTCCATTTATTTCACTCACATTGAAGGTCAGTTTAAGCCAGGCAGACTTGGACCCAGGTATACAATAGTGAATAAGATAACCATGTTATCAGCCTTCGCATACTTCCAAATTATTATACAAGAGTCTGTTTCACTCTTACAGATATATAATGATGCACTGTAATTTCATTCTACTAGTATACCATAATCCATTTATTTAATGCCCTATTGGCAAATGTTGGGGGTGTTTCCAGGTTTCCCTAATAAGATGCTACTGCAGTGAATATCCTTGTACATATGTTGTGGGTACTTGTTAGAATATTTCTGTAGGATAAATTTCTATAAATGGAATCACCAAATTCTACTCCAAAAGGTTTTGCCAGATCACATGCCTATCCACAGCATATGAGGGTAACTATAACCTTGTACCTTCACCAAAATGGACCTTATGAATCTACAGTGTTTGTCTATATTGTTTTTTTATATAGTTATGAAAGGATAAAGAATTTATTAGTTTTCATTACATTAACAATTAGGGACATAACGGATATCATTTATTGATCACATATTTCTCTTATAAATTACATGTCTGTGCCCTTTGCCTAGTTTTCTATTATTAGTATTTCTTGTTGTTCATTTATAAGACCTTTTCCATGTGTTTGGGATTTTAACTGACTTGATTATTCTTGAACATTCTTTGAAGTGGTGGTTTCAGACCTCCCAGCCACTTTATATGAAGAACAAAATATACTTGTCAAGGAAGATTGAGCAGCCATGCTGTATTTATTAAAAATAAAATTTCATTTTCCACAATAGAAGAACATTTGAGGGAGAGATAAATAGATAACCTCTGGATTATTTGGCTAGTTTTAATTGTGTTATATCACTCTCTTACAAAAAACCTTCATTGATTTCCTGTCACTTGCAGAAAAAGTCAAGGTCCTCTTATTTTTGACTTTTCACCATTCATTGCCTTCACTCGGCTAAGTTGGCTTATTCACATTGCCCACGTGGTTTTTCTCTGCCCTCAGGCCTCCTTCAGTGCTATTCCCTCTTTCCTCCTCCCAGAGTGTCCATGGAAACACTAGCACCTTTTATTGGTCTCCTCAAATCCGACATCTTTAAGAAACTGACTATAAACATCCCAGGTTAAGATGATCCCCTCCTCTCCTTAACTCTTGAAACACTTGTCCCTCATATGTATCTGTGAAGCATTTGTCATAGATTACCATGGTTGTGTCCCTTCTGTTATAGACACGAGGAATGTATTCCTAGAGAGTGTGGCTGATGACAGTGCAGAGCCTGACTGACAACCACCAGCCTTCCCCTCTGTCATGGCCCAGCCCACCTTCCCACTGGCCCTGTCAGCTGGCAGATGTGAAACTGTGGGTACCTAGAGTTGTTCAGTGTTTGTGGAGAAACTGCTTGTCTTGGTGGGTGGCTACTTGTTTTAAAATTAAACACAGAAACATAGTATAATACTTGCATTTACTTTTTAAGATAAAGCACATGAACATCAAAGAAAGTTATTGTTGCTTATTTTCTTCCTGGGACTTTGCCCTAATGCTTCTCATAGATATTTATTCTCCTTTGTCCTTTGGTATTCTTTGAGGGGAAAGTTGGAAACACCGTGACATCCCACTTTGAACAGCTGTTTTCTTGCTTCATTTCCAGTTTTCCTTTGCTCACTTTGAACCTTACTACTGGTATCATACCCTTTTTCTCTTTTTGCTTTGAAGGCCTGTTTTCAAGGTAGCCCCCAAGGCCATTCTCTTGTTAAATACTAGCATGCTGTCAGTACCTACCCTGGCTCCCCATTCCTCAGCCTGGCTGCCCATTCTTTAGAAGTGAGGTATGGCATCCTAGACTTACTTGTGAACTCTTCTTGTCTCCCATGCTGGATTATAAGCTCCTGAAGGGAAGAGACTGTCTTATGTTTCTTTCTTTTGGAGTCACACAGATTCCATATTTAGTAGTAGTATAATAAATATTTATTGAATGGGTGAATGAATCTGGTATTATTTACATAGATTTGAAAGGAACTCATTTGTCCTCTAAAAGTAGATGCCATGTATATGCTGGGCTGCTTAATTATTTCTCACCTACAATTTACAGTGTAATATGGCAACACAATTGCAAACCTGGCAACACAATTGCAGTCTAGATGTTTCTTATCATAACATTTGAGTCAACCAGTTAAGTGATTCCATAGCCACTTCTTTGCCTCTTTCCTTTCCGGTGGCATTTAGACTATGTTGTGTGGAGCCCTCGGAATTCTTGAATATATTCCAAGGACGGTTTCAGGAATCTGGGTTCTGGCACACCCTCTCTAACAGAGGTTTGCTCTTATTTATTGGGGTTTCACTAAGATCGCATTTGAAAAAAAGTGTTCACTTGAAAAACTGTTGATCTGTTCCAGGGACTACTGCTTTTCAGACCATTTTTTGCTGAGTTTGAATCCCAGTCTTGCATGTTCCTTGGAAACATGGCCACTGTCACTGAAGGCTGCCAGTTGAGACCTTAATAACCTCAGCATAGGTCTGGAATGATGTGTCAACCTCAGGTCCTTCCTTAACACATAGTCTGCTTCACGTTCCTTTTCTTCTAACTCATTGAGATTTGTGGTAAAGAAAGCTATACCCTAGGCATGAAGGGCCCTGTGTCCTTTCTCTTGCCCTTTTCTCATTGCTAGCATTTAACAAGCTATAGCTTAATCTTTCCTACAACATAGCCAGCCTCTGCTGATTTTTGAGAGGAAATATTATAGACCATATAGCATAATTCTGATCCTCTTAATATTTCCCACTGATAAACTCAACTTCTTTCTGTTTACCTTAACATGCCATTACCTGATAAACGCAAGGAAATGTAATGCATTCTTTTGAAAAGTATACTCACAGCATTGTGCAACCACCAATCTCTAGTTCCAGAACATTTTCATTATCACCAACAGAAAAACATTCTTATTGTCACCTCTTGTGCAGACACTTCTGCACTCTGATGCTAGCTTTTATGAACTAGAAGGGCAGCTCTTAAGGCCATCTGTTGCCTATCCTCCAGCTGGAGGCTACATTTTCAATCTGTTTTTTCCTTGTTGGTAAAGAACAATGTCCTACTCATAATACCCCATAGTATATTTGAAAATAATTAAGTCACTTAATAGCCATTTATTTCTTAGTGAAACAACTTCTTTAACTTTACTGTGTTCCTTTAATCACCTTTGCTGGATTTTTCATTATCTCAAGTTTCTCCATGGCCTCTTTAAAATAGGACAAAACTAGATATGATGGTGTAATAAAAATCTGACCAATACTGAGTGTAAAGCAAGGCTTGTACCCCACTTCTTAACAATTCCATCAGTCCATTCTGCTAAGTCAAGTCCTCCAGCATGGTACCCCAGGGCAGTACTTTGATATCAGTTCAGGAAGAATGAGGAATGGTGCTTATAACTTGTCTCAGGAATTGGTAGTTCCAGAAGGATAGATTTGACTCACCTTGTCAGCTTGGAAACAAATGAAGGCATATCTCCTTTAATATTTAAATTCATGTTTTTAGCCCTCTGCATGCTAGATTAATAAATGATCTAATAGCTCCCTGGGAGGTGTCTTCCAGTTCCTGGAATTGTTAGTGACCATCAGAGGCTTACTCAGTCCAGAGGGGCAAACCAATTAAGGGAGTACCGCTTCATGGTCAACTATGTACCCCACAGTTGCATTTCCAAGTGCCTCGTTATTATCCAGGTTTTCTTTATCAAAACAAAACTCATGGGGCTGGGGTGCAGCTCAGTGGTAGAGTGTATGCTTAGCATGTGCTGAGATATTATGTTCAGGCCCCAGCACCATACACAAAAAAATGAGGCTCATTATATCCCCACTTCTCTGCAACCTTCTTTTTTCTAATTCTCTGACAGCTGTAGTATCCATTCAGTCACCTGAGCTGGAAACCTTAGAATTATCATTCATTGATTCTTCTTCCTCACACCCACCCTACCTCCATCCAGCTGTCCCCACCATCTTATCATCATGCCCATTCAAACTTGTTCTAAGTCTTCTTTCTGTCTTTCCTGTCTACTCCTGCTTCCCCCACAAATCCTGATAAAGACTATTATGGCCACGTAGTCTTTAGCAATAATATTCTACTGGATTTTTGTGTCCACACAAGTTTTTGTCAGAATTGTTTTTGTAAGGGATGTATCTGATTATAGTGCATAACACTCATGCAGGGGAGCTGCAGGGAAAGCAGCATCCTCTGGGAAGTTGTGTTTTAGCTCAAGGAAGGGAGCAGAAAGTAAGTGCAAATAGTAGGGCAATCTGCTAACTAGAGTTTCCAGGGACATGGTTAAAAGAGATAGGGGTCAGTAGGCTGGGGAAAGTAAGTTTCATTTTTCAGAGCAACAGATTAATATAAAGGGATTTGGGTAAAAGATGTTGGGAGGATTGGAGGAGAGTACCTTTCAGTTTGTACCTGATGATCTTCGTATCTCTGGGACCTGGGAGTGCTCAGTGAATGTTTGTTGAATAATTTATTTCTGGTACCTTTTCACTCTTTCCTGTTAATATATTATTTGTTTACTACCTTAGTGTTACACTTACTCTACTGGACTTCATTCCATTTTTGATAAACCATTTCTTTCATATTACTTGTAAAAGGTTTATGAAATGCCCGTCATACATCACCAGCAGGTCATTTGTAGGGCAAAGAAACAGTGGCTGTTCTTCATGTGTCTTTATAACAAGAAAGCACTCATAGACAGATGTACAGTGTTTATGTACAACCACACTCAGTATGTTGTATGCTACCACCTCATTCTTTTATCACCCTCAGCTATGAATAGTCTGGTCCCAGATAGTTTATTCTTCTCTCTTGGCCAAGTGAAGGAAGACTGTATCTTGCCATAATACTTAATAACATGGTGCAAAACTGTATATCATAGAACTTCTTTTTGTAAAGGAAAATGATCTAATATCGTATTGAAATTTAGTGAAGAGTAGAATTAAGCCCCCGTTCCTTTCTAGACCCTGTCCAAGGAGTATGGTTACTAAACTCCCATAAGAATTCAGTTAAGATTGTTTTACCAATAATGTAGCCACATGGCATAGTTCTATTAGGGTAAGATTTTTTATCAATTGCTTTTGCTAAATATATTCTGCCTTGTGGAGTTGACTATAAGTGAATACATAGATAGGCTTGGAAAGAAATTAGGAAAAGTGAACAGGGTTCCCTTGAGACTTCTATTGCTCTAGACAGCTCCTTGCTCCCAAGAGTTTCCTTTTCCAGATATCTATATGGAGAGAAGATAGTGACTAATTAAAACTGGAAAGACAAATAGAAGTCAACTAATACTTCAAATCTGTCTTGTATGCTTTCTGCCATTTTTTCAAAATCAAAGAGCATGGTCTCCACTATGTTAGATTAACCCTTTTTCTGAGGATGTATGTGACTTTTAGAGGCAATAGGTGCTCAGTTAACATGTTGAAAACTTGGAAAACCTGTAGCCCTCCTAGCTACTTTTGCGTACCCCTCAAGTTATGTGTAGCATGGGTCTGGTTCAGACCTTCCCTTTATGATTCAGGAATCTGAAATCTGAGAAGACTGAATGTCTTATCTCATAGCTAGTGGCAAGTCAGTACAGTTGAGAAGTGAGTCCAGGTCTCAGGAATATGGCCCAGCCTTCCCATTGTACCGACTAACATCTGTGGTCTGAGCTTCTGCGCCTCAGCCTATTTGTCTGCTTTGAGTACCCACTATCCCTAGTTTAGTAAGTTGACTTAGCTTTGTTGTGATTCTCTACTTTTGTCATAGGGTCACATTTCTAACTCTCTGCCCTCTCTGTCACAAATGTGCAAAGTAACTACCTCTTTCCTTCTCTCTGACAAAGCCCACCAGTCCCTGCAGAGGGGTCTGAATCGCAGGACTTCCTCTATCCAGGCGATACCTTCAGAGGTCATGGCCTCAGCTCCTCCTCTTCCTTAGCTAAAGGAAGTATGATTCCATTAAGCCCAAAGACCATTCCTGAATGCCCAGTTGTCCTCTAGGGAAGCTCAGCCTGTTTCCTTTAAGCAATTTTTCCCAACCAACCCTTTTCCAGCCTTCTCCGTGATCTCTTGACTTTCCTCTCAGAAGAGACTTATGCAACTATTGCCATTTACTATTTTCTGTCCTTTAAAATGTGTCACAGCAAGATAGACCTTGGACTCTTTCCTTGTGACGTCAGTCATCCTAGCCTTCTGCAATCTTCTTTCACAGCCCTGCTTCTCCCTCCTTGGTCTTTACAGGTCATGACTTTCTGTATGTTTTGCTTTTAGAAGACATGTTTATGAACACTGTAGGAACAGCCCCCCTACCACCAGACTCTTCTTTATGTCTGTCGCCTTCTTTTCCTCATCTTTACCTGCCACTTCAGAATCTGGTCGTCAACATGAAAATATAAAAGTTATGCAAAACTCAGGTTATATTTTCAGTCTTGTAATTTTCATGGGCTTAATTTCTAGAACTCCAAAACTAAACTTTGAAGGTTTCACAATTCTTGTGACTTTTATCTTTTTCATAATGGTAGCACTTTTTCACAGAATTCTATCCTTAGAGCAGACATGGAACCGTGGACAATAAATGCATCCTTTTTCCTGTGATGCGAGGATCAGTGTGCAGAAGTAAGCTGACACTTGCTCAAGAACTTGTGTCTTTACAGAGAGCCCCAAGCAAGAGGAGAGGAAAGGCAGCCACTAGCTTGTGCCCCTGAAGACCAGCCTATATACCCACCTCCCTACGTTGTGACCAACCTAACTGAGAGGATTGAGGATAGAAACCACACAGGAAATATGCTTCCTCTTTCCCATATTGTTCTGTTAAGTAGTCAGAAAAGTATATATTTTGATGCTGAAATTACCACTACATTTGCCTGTATATTTGTTCCAGAATTCCCTTGGGAGCTCTTCCACAAACACTCTACTGCATTTTTGTAAGTTTAGGAATCCATGTTTTTTCCTTATTCATCAATGTTCAATTTTAAAGACAGAATTAGAATTTTCATTACCATTTTTAAAAATTGAAGGGACTGAGGATGTAGCTTAATGGTAATGTGTGGTTAGCATGAGCAAGGCACTGAGTTTGATCACCAGCACTCCAAAAACAATGAAGATATTTATTTCAAAATAGGGTGTAAAAGTTCCTTATATAGTACCCAGTAATGTAATACATACATTAATAAATATATAACTAGATAATACAAAATACCTGAGTAATTAAACTACCAGTTCTGCAGAGAAATTTAGTTTATATGAAGCTATCTGCATTAAAATATCATTATGTTATATGTTTATTTGTAAGAGCTGATACACACTTTCTTTGGACCTTTTTCAGTAATTTAAATTTCAAACATTTAGTAGAATGCATGAACATGTATATGTGTCAGCACAAGACTTTTAATTTTCAAGTTAAAGGAATAATTTTTCTTAATTTCTGCAAGGATACTGGCTTTTTGCATAGTTTAAAAAGATAATACAGAGCCAAGATGTAGCTCAGTGGTAGAGCACTTGTCTAGCATGAACAAGACCCTGGGTTAGTATTTTGAAATAACTCCTAATAGATAACAGTATCCTCTAATAATAATATTGGTAGAAAATATTTTATATCCATATGATTTTATAATCCTCTTAATGTAATACTTAAGTATTGTAATCCAGTATAGATACCTTAAAGAAAAAAAAATTCCCTGAAGGAAAACAAAACTTAGTAAGTGAATAGAAAGATAGATCTGGAGATTGGTTGTACCATAGTATAAATACCCTTAACTCTACTGAACTGTAGAGTTCTCTTAAAAATGATTCAGATGATAAATTTTATGTTAGGTGTGTTTTATAATTATTTTAAAAAGAAGTCAATGTAGGTGAAGTGAGATTTAGTCTGTTACATTTTACATGAAGTTACAGTGTTGGCACTGCAGTGGAGGTGGTAGTGTATTTGGGCAGAGCAAGGAGGCTTGACTTCCACCCTTTTGGTGCTCCTATAGCCAGTTACCTGCAGTGGTCAGGGATTCCTGGGACATCCCCTGGCTGGTGTGATATGAGTCAGGGCACCAGAAGGACAAAGCCTTCGTGCTTGCCATGCTGATACTCACTACATCTCTGTCTGCTATTATCCTCTCTGAAGATGATATCTCCACCAACAATGTGTCATCCTAAAGGACATCTGCTGACAGTAGCACTTCTGGTGTGCTCTGCAGCCCATTCTCAAAAAGCTGCATCCCAATGAATAGCGTACATTCTTTATTGTTTTGTCACCTGCCTGCTGAGGTTTACATAGGAGCATGTGGATGGTTGTGTCTGAGCCTAGGACTCTTAGTCCTGTCCTTGGTCTTCTGTTTCAGTCAATCTACTTATGACCTGACACCCTCATTCAGAAAATGCTTCCAAAGAGGAATTTGAAAGTTTTTCCCTGTGATGCTTACTAAGGAGACCTCTTTTTTCATAAGAGAACTTGGCCAGAAAGAGATTAAAATGAGATACATCCGAACTATGATCAGTGTCTTTATACTATAGCCAGACTTCCTGCCTTTAATTTTTATGAATTACTTAAGTTTGTGGAATCCATTCCAAATAAGGTTGTTTTATTTAGGGTTTTTTTTTGGACTTTTTTTTAAAAATTAATTTACAGTGCTAACTTTGGCTCTGTTTCCATTAGGAGATGAAAGCATGGAAATTAAAAAACAAATTACAGGGATGAGAAGATTACTGAATGACAGCACTGGGAGGATATATCAGCGTGTTGGCAAAGAAGGAGAAAAATTAAAAGAAGAGCCCCAGGATTTGGATTTAGTCTGGCCTCAGCGTTTGAACTCCTCTGCTGAGGCCCCACAGAGCCTCCATTCTTCTTCACGTGGTGTGTGGAATGAGCTACCACCCCAAAGCGGGCAGTTCTCAGGGCAATATGGCACCCGTTCTAGAACCTTCCAGAGTCAGCTCCACACCACTGTGAACTCCAACGGTATGGTTGCCATTAGTCATTCAGAATGAACTTGTGGGGTTTATCCTGGCTTGTTTTATTTTTAAATATTCAGTCTATTTCGTGAGATCAGTTTATTAAATCCCACTTTAGTTACCTGCCTTCACTGAGTTATTTTAAAAGACAGAGAAGACATAAAGAAAAAAGTGTATTAAAAAACTCAAGCCAGGCGTAGTGGCACATGCCTGTAATCCCAGCACTTTGAGAGGCGGAGACAGGAGAATTGGAAGTTCAAAGCCAGCCTCAGCAATAGCGAGGCACTAAGCAACTCAGTGAGACCCTGTCTCTATGTTAAACACAAAATAGGGCTAAGGATGTGCCTCAGTGGTTGAGTACCCCTGCATTTAACTCCTGGTACCCCTCCCCCAGAAACCCTCAGAACTAAGAATCAGGGAAGACAGAAGTGCTATGTTAGATGTGAACATTTCCTAGTAGAAGTTTCAGCCCTTTAAGAAGTTAAAGTGATCGTCTCTTGATAAACAGATGTTATTACTACAAAAGCTCCACTTTATCACTAGAAGAAGCTTCCTGGTCATCTGGTGTATTATTAATGTAGTCTCTTGCTTCCTTCTTCATGTTGTTTTGTCATGAGAAATGATGAGAAGGAGATTGAGAACTTAGCATATCATGTGACTCCCCCATTAACCCCACTCCAGTGCTGAATCATAGGACCTATATTTTATAACTTGCTTCATTAGCACTGAAAAGTATTCCTTTAAAGTAAAATTTTCTTAATTTAAAGTCCTTAATTGTTAAGAAAAAATAATTTTTTAAAGATTAAGGAAAAAGCTGATGCTTTTCTTGGTCATATTAATTTTCTATCCAGTTACATTGGATGTTATTTGTTTATAATCTTTGTGTAGATGTGTAGATATGTAGCTTTTTACAAAGAACAGGGGAATATAAAAGGTATTTTCTATTTCCTTGAAAAGTTAAGCATTTTCTTCCATTATTTTCATTTTATGATATCCTTCAAGAAAAATAGAACTGTTTTGAATTTTTTTTTAACTTTTTTTAGTTGTAAATGGACACAATGTCTTTATTTTATTGCTTTGTATGTGGTGCTGAGGATCAAACCTAGGGCCTCATGCATGCAAGGCAAGCAGTCTACCACTGAGCTACAATCCCAGCCCCTTGAATTTTTTTTTAAAAAACACAATTCTCAATACCCAGTTCAGGGACATGGAAAGCCATCCTAAGACACTTTTGAGGCAGTGAAGGACCCCAGAGATGCATGGTGTCTTTTCTCCCTGTCAGTATTACGTAAGCCATTGTCAGGTTCACATGTGAGCATGCTTCCAGGTTGGAGGGAGGTGGCTCCTTAAAAACTCCTCCATGCAAATAAAAAGTCAGTTCTCTTTAAAATTAGAGAATGATGTATAATAAACTGAGAAGGACTGGTTTTGTCCTCTTCCACTGATAAAGATAGTACTTAGAATGCCTAGGAATATTCTGTAAAGTCCTCCCATCAACTACTGCTATAGAAGAGCCAGTGAGAGAAATAAAATGTCCTTCGGTATATATGAAGTTGGTGAAACTTAAATAGGTAATTTTGGGGCATCAAGAGTTCTGCTTTCTAATACACAACAAGGATGGTGGCTTTGGAAAATGTTATTACTGTTAATAAAAGTTACAAACATAAATTTTCCATGTAAATTTGAAACTAGATCTTTTTGTGTTTATTGCTCGAATACTTTCAATAACATGGGTTTGGACTGTGCGAGTCCACTTACAGGAGGACTTTTTTTGAGATTTGCAACAATATGAGAAAACTTGCAAATAAACTTCATAGCCTGCAGATAGCAAAACAAGAACAGGTAGATACATCATGAATGCATAAAATAAATGTAGGTAATAGCCTATTTTATAAACTTGGTACCATAAAATAAACATACATGTATTATAAAAAATTAAAATTTATCAAAACTGATGCACACGAACCCTGCACATGACACTACATGTCTTCATTTACAGGTGAAAGAAATGTAAACAAATATAAAGATGTAGTATTAAATCATAATTGCATAAAATTAACTGTAAGACATACCATACTATTGGCATAATTTTGTAACATCCTCCTGTTGCTACTGTGGGGAGTCAAAAGTTAGAGGGAGCTGGGCAGGACGAGAGTTCAAAGCCAGCCTCAGCAAAGGTGAAGTGCTAAGCATCTTAAGACTCTGTCTCTAAATAAAATACAGAATAGGGTTGGGGATATGGCTTAGTAGTTGAGTGCCTCTGTGTTCAACCCCTGATACCAAAAAAAAGTTAGAGGGAAATGTTATAACTGAATTTTCAACTGCCCAGTGATCAGTTTCCCTACACCCTGCTGCATTGTTCACCTGCATGTATCTGTGACTACTTTGGTATTTCATCAGAATTATTTGCAGTTTTAAAGTTGTAACATGTCAATTTGCTACAATTTTGAGCTATTTCAAACTTTATCTTCCAGCATTTCATGATTTTGCTATAGTGAACTTTTTAATAATATCCACAAATAATGTATATTATGTGATTTAAATTATATCTAATGTATAACAAAACATATATTTGGAGCAAAACCTTAGAACTCACCTCACCCACCTATCAGAAAACTTGAGCTGTAGCTGTCTTTTAAACTTCTCTCTTTTATGGGGGTGAACATTGACCTTGGCGGGAACCCAAGTCAGAGTTCTTTGCCAAATGTGCCATTTTATTCCAAAGACAACAGGGAGATATTTGTTTATCTATATAGCAAACAGAATAGAATAGTCTTATTAAGGCAAATATTATATTAAATTTAAACAGTGAAAAATGGACTGGGCCGTGTATGTATAATATGTCAAAACACACTCTACTGTCATTTATATATAAAAAGAACGTATAAAATAAAATAAAAGACTGCAGGTGTTGCTCAGTGGTAGAGTGCTTGCCAAGCAGACACAAGACCATGGGTTCCATTCCTAGCACACACACACAAAAAGATAGAACTATAGCATAGGGACTGTAAGAAATGGAAATGGGTAAAAGATGTCCTATCCTACCCTGCTTCCCCACCTTCCCCACACCCAGCAGAGAGTATTCTAGAATTTTTTATGAATTCACAGCTCTTCATTTTTTAAATGACATGCTTACTTAATAACTATTTTTAATAGTTTCACTTAATATGAACTCTGATATCATATACAGCTACCAATTGTTTTTTAAGGCCATTCTCAGAGCTAGTTTTTGGGGGTTTACTTGTTTTTTGTTATTTGTTTTTTTGTTTTGTTTTAGTTTGGGGGTGTTATTTTTGTTTTTTGGGTTTTTTTGCTTTTGTTTTTTTGTTTGTTTGTGCAAACTAACCTGAGTGTGTTTACAGTGACTTTCAAGGTATTGTTATCTGAGACTAACTGGTCTGACAGTAGGGAGGCTCACTATGGCAGCACATTGTGTGCCTGTGTTCATGCAGGCCCTGCCACCTGTGACACAGCACGCACCTTATAATACAGCAAGCCTGGGTAATTAGATAAATTCAGATTCAAAATTTAGGTTGTGAAAATTATTGGGTATATTTCTTCAGGCACAGTTTCATAATAATTACACATGTTTCAAAATCCTGTCAAAGTCCCTTCTCTTTATAATTTTTTTTGTTTCTTGGGAGTATGCCATTCTTTTCTTTCATGCTTAGGAGAACTTCCCGTGGTGAATTCATCAGTTGGATCAAACTGCTGTACTTGTAACTGCCAGTCAACGTTGCAGGCCATTCTCCAAGAACTCAAGACCATGAGGAAATTAATGCAAATTCAAGCAGGTACAAAGATCAGGCCTCTGAACGTGTCCATTCATTGTTAATGCACATCTGACATCTTCAGTTGGAATGTTCATTGGGCTTTTGTTACAGAATCCTCCCCACCTTGTGTCTTGCTGTACCTTTTCAAGTGTCCATTTTCTCTGCTTTTTTTCTACAGTACTGTTTTTTTAGTTTGTGTTAGCAAATCAAACAAAGTTTTTATTACTCCCAATACTACTCACATACTTATATACATGTACTCCATATACTTCATCCCACAATCTCCTGGTACTTCACAAATGTCAATTAATTAAATTCTGGAACATCCTATGTGAAAGAGCCCTTTAGAAAGTACAGTCTTTGCTATTGAAGCTGTTCAAGGATGTGAGCAGATGAGAAGTGTCGAGCCACAGGCTCTGCTTGTGACTTTTCTCTCTCACCTGCAGGATGTAGAAGCTCAGAGACACCTCACATCTGTCCCTTTCATTTATGTGACTCCTTTTGTTTATTCTCACTGCCATTGGACAAGGTGAAGAACAGAAGAGCTGCAGATAGGTGGTTGGGACTTGGATGCCCAGTTTCTCCTTTCTAGCTGTGTGACTTGTGAGCCTCCTAGTTCTCATCTGTAAATGGCATATTAATTTCTAACTTACAGGGTCATTTTCATATCAGGAGAGAGCAAATGAAATGAACTTCATAAAGCATGATGCAAGCATGAGTTTCTCATTAGTGTTTTTTTTTTTTAAATACCACGCAGCATTTTATAGAAGTCTGGAAGTAAGGTCTTCATTTAGTGGATTATTTTCAAATCACCATAACATGAAGAAAACCAGATTTTTTTGTCATAAATACAAAAAATAATTTTGTTAAGTCTTCACTTTTGCTAGGGGAAATTGCAGCTTGATGATAGTTATGGTTAAGCAGAAAAATAGCACAGCCCCATCATAACGTTCCTACCCTTTCATCATAGTGGTGTTTGGGAGGGTCGTGGCTCAGAAACTGCTGTTGGTGCCATTGAATGAATTCTAGTTAAACCCTAATACTCACTGATGTGGGGGTTTTTAAATTTTTTTTAGTTGTTGATGGACCTTTATTTTTTTTATTTATTTATATGTGGTGCTGAGAATCAAACCCAGTGCCTCATGCATGCTAGGCAAGCACTCTACCACCAAGCCACAACCCCAGCCCTCATTGATGTGGTTTTGACATAAAAAGTTTAATACTTAGACATAACAGCCACCTAAAATATGCTAGAGTAAGGCAAGCAAGAGACTTTCTGAAAGGAACATCTTTTTAATGCTGAATTTGGTCTTATCCCAAGGCAAAAGGCAAAAATAAGCATTTTGCTCAGGTCAGTAAGCATTTGACTCACCTTGTTCCACGACAATAGTCTGTGTTCTTATCAACCTGGCAAAGGTTAACATCTTCTAAAGTAGGGCTTCAGAAAGAAAGGTTACTTTATTATTACTGAGATTCTTTTCTCAGAGGAAAAATCTGTTAGTACTTAAGAAAATATGTATATGAAATTATAATGATTTATTTTGTTACCTAAGCTCCTTACTACTGAAATGGCAAACTACAAATTGCAACCATTTAAATCTTTAACTGAAGCCTTTCTAGAATCTATTAAGTAAATGCCACTTTGTCACCATGTTTTCTTTTCTGAACCTTTGCAGATTAGGGAGGTAAATGATTCTAAAGCTGTTGATAGTACAGAGGATAAACTGAATAAATTACTCTCCTTTAATTTTCTTAAACTTAAAAATTTGTGTTGTGTGGGTAGACTGACTTAAGGTTTATTGGCTGTAAGAATTAGATTTAAATTATATTTTGAAAGTTTCACCTTTATTTTAGGGAACAGACAAGGAGTAAGATCAAGTTAAGATCTGAATGCCAGAAGCGTGGGCTCTGTCTAGATTTGCAAAAGGAGAAGAAAAACTCATATCATCTTCTGTGTTCTGCAAACCAAAATCATTTTCTCTTTTAATTTGAAATAATAAGGCTTAGGGTTGTGGCATGGATGGGGTCAAGAATAACTTTGGGGGTCTGTTTTACCCTGACAGACCAGAGCTAGCCTGGAATGAAAATGCACATAGAATAGAAATCCTCAACTCTGACTGCATGTTAGAATCACTGGAGGAGCTTTAAAACGTTAACATGCCTGGGGCCCACCCCAGGCAGGGCTATTCACTTAGTCTGAGGTATTTTTTTTTGAACTAGGGTGTTTGTTTGTTTGTTTCAGTTATTTTTAATCTTTGTTTTTGCTTTTTTTTGAACTCCAGAGTAATTCTAATATGCAGCTGAGGTAGAGAACCAGTGAGACTAAATACCAAACAAGTGGCTAAACTACTTTTTAGATAGTTGTTTCCAATACTTATAACTTGCCTTCCAGTCTGGAGATGAAAATGTCAGGATCAAGTGTAAATATTCTTTATTTTCAGACTGATAGGAAAGAAGTAAGAGGAAGTGACCCATGTCTATGTACATTTGAAGACTGTTTTTACTTGGCTTTCGTTAATAGGTTTCTTTCTACAAAAAAGTAGGCATAGCCTGTGGTCATATTTAAGAAACCATATTAATACCTGAGGATTTAATGCAAATTCAGGCCATATTTTCCTATTTCACTTTCAATCAGAGTATTTTTAAATGGCTAACAACCACTACTTTTCAGAATTCACCTGTGAAAAACACCTTGGCTTCCTAAAGTTTATGTCCAGTATGAGCACTTAGTCATTATATAATGCTTTTCATCTTTGGAACTCAAGTTGTTTCGGGTTTTACTAATCTGCCTAATTTGTACAGAACTATATTATTCCTCTTTTCAGCTATGCAAACCTGAGGTGTAGAGAGGTGACTTGGACTACTACCATGCAACATGGTACCCTGGAGATAGTTGATATACCCAGAATATTTGATAAGGAAAGAGTTCCCAGGCCTGCTCAAGTGACTAACAGGCTTTTCCCATGGGCTTACTTACTAGTCCCTGTTACCAAATCCTTCCCTTCCTCAGTCTTGCCCAAATGATCATCATTGTTTCATTTTGTCAGTCTGGGCACCTATAGATTGTTGGCAACTGATCAGCCTAACTCCAAATGACAGCATGTTCCTGAAGTGGGCTTACTAGAAAGCATGGATATCTATACCTGAATTTAAGTTCCAAAGTTCTTATTTTTAAGTGTCACATGATTTCTGAAGACTGCACGTTTTCTCATAGCCTTTAATCCTTATCTTTGTTGAAGCCATCAGTACTGTATGTTGCAGTGATCCACTATTGGAAGATGGTTCTCTTCTGGGTGTTTTCTGCCCCTAGGGCTCTAAAGTGCCCCCAGCCTATATTTGGTAACCTCGAGGCCCAGAGTGAGGCTTATTTGGGTGTGCATCATCTTTGAGGGAGCCTCACCTCAGTATCAGTTTGTAAATCACAGAGATAGATGGGGGTAAGTTTTCCTCAGGTACACACCAGTGCCTGTACCATATTTGTGTTTATTATTCACAGTGGGAACTCAAAACAGACAACAACCCCCAATTTCCCTTATATGCTCCCAGCGAACTGCTGTCTCACGCAAGAGAAATAAAAAGAAAAAAGTGCCCCCGAAGACAGTTGAACCTGTTACTGTGAAACAGAAGCCTAGTGTGTTAGAAATTGAGAAGAAGCCAGCAGCAGGAGCCTCGGAGCAGTCTGGTCCCCAAGCCAAGGAGCTTACCTCCACCAAGGACAGCCACGTCCTGGGATTCGGCATTGTTCTCGAATCACCTTCCTCAGATGTAAGTTGATATTTTCTGGCTGCTAACTCTAACTGATATAACTTCCAGGAATTTTACAGTATTAATATGCTTTCGCCTTAACTAGTTCTGCCTAAGACAGCTAGAAAAACTTGGAGAATACACGTGACAAAGAGAAAAAGAAGACCAGTAATAATTTTCTTTTCTGAAAAATTCATCCTGTATTTATTTAAACATGTTTCCATTCTTTATCTCTGAAAGAAGAAGGGTGATGGCGTAAATAATCTGCTCACTAATTTCTTTAACATTTTTAATTTTGAAGTGGCAGTTTTCAATTTCCTTAGTGTAGAAAGCTAAAAGAACATAATTAAATCCTTTGTAGATGGGCATAAATGAACAGAAGCATACAGATAAGGTCATACCTTTCTAGAAACACAAACTAATAATAAAAAAGAAGCAGTAGTGCTAATTCTATTTTATAAATGCAAGCTACACTGCTAATTAGGTGGCAGTGCCATGCCATTTACTCAGTATAATGATAGGTTAACACTCTGCAAAGGTTTGCTATTTTAATATCATAGCTTGAATGTTGTTGCAGTCCAGAATGTTGGATTACATCTGAGATAGCCATCTGACTTGCTGTTTTATATTCATAGACCGTAAAACGAATTTCTATCATTATGTACTGTATTTGCCATTGCATACACTATTTATAATATCTTTATCTAAGTACATTTATGTTGTGAACCCCAACTTGTTGGCAGAGTTCTTAAATTAAACAAGAGTGAGTGATCTGTTATTATCAGATCACATAGGAGGCAGATCCTGCTGAGAACTCCCCCAGGCCTATATAGGACTGGAGTTTGGCCCTACCTTTTAAACTTTAAATAAGAAACAAATTGCTATACTCTCTTTCAAACTGAAGGAAGATGGTTTGCTAGCATCTGTCTATACAGGGTCTTTAATAAAGGAAGACAACCAAAATAATCATCTTGTAACTTTGTTTTTTGTTTTTGTTTTTGTTTTTTGATACCAGGGGCACTCAACCCTGAGCTACATCCCCAGCCCTTTTTTATATCTTATTAGAGACAAGGTCTCACTGAGTTGCTTAGCGCCTCAGCCTCCCAAGTGGCTGGCATTACAGACATGCTCCACTGCACCTGGCTCATCTTATGACTTTTAAGATGAGAAAATCATTTATCCAATCCTTGGTGTTGAAGTATTTTTCAAAAAATCTATAAGCAAGGTCTGTGGTTGTAGCTTAGTGTTAGTGCACTTGTCTAGCATGTGTGAGGCACTGGGTTCGATCCTCAATACCACATAAAAATAAATAAATAAAATAAAGGTATGGTGTCCATCTACAACTAAAAGTATTTTTTAAAAAAATTATAAGCATATGCTACAGATGTTAGGAAGTTCTTCTAAACATTTAACTTTTTAAAATCACTAATGATAATAATGTTCTACCCTGGACCAGTCTGCTCATTTTATTAGATTATATTTTTACTGCAACTAAGGCCTTGGTTCAAACCCCAGGTAAATCATGTATTTGGAAACGGAGGTAAATTATTCCATAAAGTACATTTAAATCTTAAGCATTTTTCATTATACTTTGATTTTTCCTTAAATTTTCTAAGCATTCCTTTTTGATAAGCATTGATGTATTAGGAGCAATAATTTAAGTTTTAAAATCATCTCCTACATGTGCTGTTCTAATACTAATGACTGAAATTTCTCCTTTCATTACTTTTAAGCTCTAAATGTACTTTAGAGATAAATTGGAGAAGATCTTGTAGAGGTTTTATGTACATTCATGAAATAGGATTTTTATTATTTTTACCAATATCAATTTTATAATTTTACTTACATATTATATTAAAATAATTTACCTCTTATTCATGATTATTTTTTCTAACAAGAGCTATTAAATTTGATCAAGTACATTCAGAATTGTTGATGAAAACTCAGGTGTTGATAATCTCTTTAGAGTAACTTGCTTCTAAAGAAAAGCAGAATATCTATATGCATATTACCTTTACATTATTAAGCTGATTGATGCACCATTTGATTCATCCCTTCAACAGAAACCAAAACTTCACCTAGAGGACATGGCAGTGAGTCCCAGCACTGGATATGGATATACTGTCCATAGATAGTGCTCCTGGGCATTCATGAGGCTAGCCTGGGGTGGGAAATTGACTCCCCAAAGTGAAGGGACCATCACTGCCAAGGCACCCAAATTTAGGTACCTTTCTAGTCTTCTATTCTTTCTTAGCTGTGAGGCTTTTAAAAATTGTTAGAGGAGGAAATAATTCCTGTAGTCTACAAGAATTGTGTATTTGAAGATGAGCTCTGAGAAGTATGCAGGGTTGGGAGATCAGGGCAAGTGGTTCAGTGTTGCTAGAACAGCTGTCTGACTGGCCCTAGTAAAAGTAGGATGGGGCCAGAGAGTGAAAGCCCTGATAACATGCTGAGGCCTTCAGACTTCCATCTTGTGGGAACTAGGGAGCCAATGCAAGTTTCCAGTAGAAGAATATTTTGCCTGTGTTTTAGAAAAGTAACCAGAACAGTGTTGTGTATGGCACAAAGGCAGAGAGAGGGAATTAGCCTCAAGGGGAGCGGGGGAAGAACACTGTTCTCAACCAGGGAAGAAGCTGAGATGGTCTGGCAAGAGCAGTGAGCTCTGCAGGAGGGATTTGGGCACAGAGTAGAAACCCTAGATTTTTACCTTGGAAAACTCAGTCAGTTACTTACTGGTACTGCCAACTTTAACTGAGAGAGGGAAACAAGATCAGAAGCTAGCTTTCTGTTCTGGGAAGGAAAGGTAAGTGAGTTAAGTGTCCTCAAAATGCTCCTAGACACAAAAAGCACAGAAGAAAGATTAGTGCTAGGAACAATGGAAAATGAACATCACACCTATGCTTTATTGCTTTTTTTTAATATATGTATTTTTAGTTGATGAACCTTATTTTATTCATTTACTTATATGCGGTGCTGAGAATCAAACTCTGCCTCACGCATGAGGCAAGTGCTCTACCACTGAGCCACACTCCCAGCCCCTTTATTACTTTTTTAAATATAAAAAAATTTACTGTGAATCTTTTAAAAATTCAGCATACTAAGTTACCCTTTTAACACTGGAAATTGTACACAAAATACAAATGCACATATCCATGGCACAAACACCAATGTGAGGGCCACATGAGCTGTAGATGATGGCAAGTGGCCCATGTCTTCTGCCTGGTAGCAGTTGTTCCAACTCAAATGCAGAAAAACACTAAGCTCTAAGCAGAACCAACTGAAACGTCAACATCTTGGTGTTTTGAACATTAAATAATACATAGAATATGGGAAAATCCTATTGCAGTGCCTGGCACATAAAAGGTACTCAGTAAATGTTACTTTCTCAATCTGCAGATGAAAATATACCCACATTTGTATTAAGAACAAAATACACTTATGAAACATTTGGTCTATACTTGGCTTTAATTACAACCAACTCCTCAATTTATCTGCCATTTGCTTGTTCTCTCCTTAACTCCTCTCTCTACCCACCCACCCACCTTTAGGGCTCTAATCTGATCTGAACACTCCTCCTTTATAGAACTTTTCTATACTCTTTTGTAATTGTTTATGTGATTCAGCTTCTCAAGAACAGGAACTAGATAATATAATAGTTATAATATTCATGTCTCATCCTATGCTAACTAAATAAACGATGTCATTTATCCCTACTCTTAGAGATATTCTTACTCTCCTCCTGTACAAGTTTACACCCAGAAGAGGTAGAGCGGGTTCCCAAGCTAGGCCTGTCATCTGCTCTTGTCCCTGGGTGAAAGACAGTGCTTTCTAAGCACATTTTAGCACAGTTCTTGTGTATCATGGACACTCAGGAACTGTTTATGGGGTGATTATTATATGAAAGAGAACCACTATGTTACACTGTGGCTATTTATTCTGTTTACTTGGAAGTTTCTTGGGGAGAAGTAAGTGGTTAAGGCTGTGAGTCAGGCTGCTAGCTTAGAATCTCAGCTCTGTAACCCTGAGCAAGTGAATCTGCCCTTTCCCTCAGCTTTCTCCCTGTAAAATAGGAATAATTATAATACTGCTCATCTCATAAAGTTGGCCTGTTGGAAGAAATAAATGAAGCCATCTGGGTAAAGCATTTAGAACAGTGCCTGGCACATTTGAAGCTCTCCATAAGTTTTGGTTCTTCTTTTTTACCTTTAACAGTCCTATCTAAGTACTTTACAGGAAGAAATGTAAGTATTTCTAATTAAACTTAACTGTATGTATGAGTAAACAAACGCATGTGAACAAATAGTGTTTTTGAAAAGGAAGTAGCTGGAAGTATTTCTCTTTTAGAGAGGATTACTTAAACCTTTTTAAATTAGCACATTAAATAAAATTCAAACTTAAATTACAAAGAATCAAAACCACATTTCAAATTTAAATATAATATTTAATTCTTTTTTTTTCTCATGAGTGTACAACCCATGAAAGTTGTTCCTTTCTTAGTGACTATTTTTTAATGTATATTGATTTGGTTTTTCAGGTCAGATATACATGGCATATGTTAGCTTTATTTTTTTCTTTTTTAAAAAATTTTTATTTGTTCTTTTTAGTTGTATGTGATGTATTAGTTTTTTTTAACGGGGCTTCTTTTTTTCTTTTGAATTTGGTGAGAGACTCAGATCAACTTTAAAAAATATTTTCATAATAATTTTTAATAATAGAAAATGTCAGGCTGGGGGTATAGCTCAGTAGCATAGCATTTACCTAGCATATGCAGGGCTCTGTGTTCAATCCCTAGCAACACACACACAAACACACATACACACACTAAAATAATAATAATAATGTTTATCTGTTTGTTATAATTACTATATTTTCCAGTAACCCTAGATCACAGAAATTTAAAAGTTATCAGAATATAAATCTATGAATATTCATTAAATATGTTTTTGTTAATTTTCATTTGTATCATTCTTTTTAAAATAAATAATTTAAAATGCATTTGTGCTTTCCATAGAAATAGCTTCTGGATTCAGAATGTTTTCTTAAACATCATCTTTTATTTTTATTTTTTGGTACTGGGGATTGAACTCAGGGGTACTTGACCACTGAGCCACATCCCCAGCCCTATTTTGTGTTTTATTTAGAGACAAGGTCTCACTGAGTTGCTTAGCACCTCACCATTGCTGAGGATGGCTGTGAACTCTCAATTCTCCTGTCTCAGCCTCCCAAAGTGCTGGGACTACAGGCCTGTGCCACCGCACCTGGCTAAACATTTTAGCCTATGACTTCTAAACATCTTCATTTAGACAGACTGATCTGCTAGGATCTAGTAAGTTAAATTAAGCCAGCATTTATGTGTCATTTATGTGTCATTTATTCATTGACACATTAAAACCAAGGCAGTATATGTGTGAGAGTGTAGGTTTTTGGCACAATCTGCTTGGGTTCAAATTCTTGCATCATATGTGAAATGATGGGTGATCTTAAACAAGTTACTTAACTTTTCTGAGCCTTAGTTTTTATATCTGCAAATTAGGGATAATAATGGTAGCTGCTTCATGAGGTAAGATTTAAATTAGGAAATCCATGTATTGTGTGTTAAAGCAGGGCCTGGAATATAGTAAGTAGCAAATAAATGTGAATCATATCACAATTTTCTAGGCCACACTGAAATGAATTAAATAGTCTTTGTCCTTGAAATGAGCGCATGGAGAGAATTTCACAAATAGCGGTTACAGTATCATAGGATGAAGCTCTAACACAGGCAGTCAGAAAGTTTCCTGAGAACTAGGAAGAGCAGGACCTCGTTGCCTGGAGGGTCAAGGACATACTCTCAGAGTAGACATCTTGGAGGAGCAATTTAGTGGAACTAGGAAGAAGCCAGATCACAGTGTTACAATTTTATGTGTTATCCATTTGGCTCAAATCTCTTTGACATAAGTCAAGCCCTAGTCTTCAGTCATTAATTTATTACCTGAGAAGGAAAAAGCTAAACACATCTCTGAAAGACTGGTGACTCTCATTATGCAAATGCATGAAGAAACTTTCAAGAGACCAAGCTGTATTGTCTCTTGCAAAATTCAATTCTTCCACCAAAATTTTACAAAAGAGAAAAATTAAAAGAATTAGTTTTTTAATGATTTCTATAATTTTTATCTTATACAACATTAAGTATATGCTAGCATGTAGGTTATGCTTACTGTTTAAAGGACTTTCAGCCAAGCATTTTTTATTTAATATAGAGCATCCATCTTACAAAGACTAACAAAGTTAGTTAAAAAGTTAGCTTACAAAGTTAGTCTTGATATAGTACATCCAGCAAGCTCCTGGTGCATCCATGCAGGGTTCTCAGCCCAGCCACAGCCCCAGGCCATACCTGTTCTGAGCTACTTGACAACAACAGCTACACTCACTGGGCCAACCAGCGCAGGCCTGCCTTTTAGTCTCATTGGCCATGTTCTTGGCATAGCATTTAATAAATGTTAACAATGTCTACCTGGAGCAGGCCTGATTTATCAGAAACAATTTTAGGTTTTCTCAAACAGAAGCAGATCAAATTTATGAGCAAAATAAAATCAATTATGGATTTTTATGTATTTTTAAATTCTTTTCATTAGCTGAAGCTCATTTTCCTAGACATGCATCTGATATACTGCTAAATAAATAGTAAGTGAGCATCGTTGTATGATGATGAACAGAAAAACTAATTCACATCCTTCAAATATTCTTATCAATCCTCTTAGATATCTTGCAGTGTAAAATCAGTTGTATCCAGCAGTCTCTGTCTCTTCCTCTGTAGTTTTCTTTCAGGTTTCAGTCCTGAGCCAGTCTGAGACTTAACTAGCCAGCCAGCCTTGCCTTTCTAATTCCCATACCCCATGGTCTTATGCAGACAACCTCATACATGTGCCTGTATGTGGGTATTGCACAACACAGAATTTGAAAGCTGTATGTATAATTTATTCACTTGTGATTGAAAATCTAGGACTAATGCCTAACATGAATAATTATTCGTTTCTTTTTACTCTTCTAACCAGTGACTATATGTAGCTTTATATGAGCTTTACTATAATCTTGAATTAGTAATTAGTAATATAAAATAGCCTAGCCATGCACAATGGCACACACCTGTAATCCCAGCTATTCAGAGGCTGAGGCAGGAGGATCACAAAGTCAAGGCCACCCTGTCTCAAAATAAAAAAATTTAAAAAATAAAAGAGCTAAGGATGTATCTTAGTGGTAGAATGTTTCTTGGTTCAATCCCCAGTGCCACAACAAAACAAAATAGTCTATATGGGAAGTGCTCCCTGTGTGATTAATTTGTATGATCTCCTTAAAATTGTCTTACTTGTTTTTCTTTAGATTATATAGGGCAGTAACATGATATGCTCATAGGGACTTGAGGGCCCTGGATCTTTCACCCAAACTGCTTCTTAAATCCAATTACTTGTAAGCAAAGGGAGACCACAACTGAAATGCAAGAAACAAAACAGTGGGCAGGCCTGGAGCCAAGGACATTTAGAAGAGCCATCAGGACAATCTGCAGTTTTTTCCTCCATCTTCTCCCAGTGGATACCACTGGATAAGGAAAAGTCAGCATCTATACATTATTGTGCTTATGCTTAGGCCTCTCAATAATGAAAACATACACAAAAATCCAGATTTATAATGGGAATTCAGACATTTGACCCCTCAAAATGGTGACTGTAAGTATTGTAAATTGTGTCCCATAATTTGGATGTAATCAATTAAAGATAATATTACTATAATAATCAGTAGAATCTACAGTGCTGTCTGTCTTGACTAGAGTATCAAATAGTGAATCTGTCAAGGAAAAGTTAGTTTTTAAAATGATACTCATTTGGAATAGTGTTCATTTCTGTCATAACTATCTTTAGTAAGCAGAGAGATCTCATTTAAGCTACCACCAGTAAACAAAAAGATGTAGTTATGCAATTAAAGAGTTTTAACCTGTTTTTAACTACATATGTGAAGTTGTAGATTATGCACTATGATTATATTCTTAAAATGGAGGAAACAGAGAATCCATAGTGAAAATTTGAGATTAATTAGCATTATTTTCATGTTTCAAAAAAATAAAGCCATCCCCCACCCCCAGCTTTACTTTAGGAATTGGTGTTTTGTGGCATGTGGCAGACATGTCTTGGTGCTCAGAGACTTCCTGCTAAGAAATCTGAACAGGAGGCAGGCCAAGAAGAGCAGGAGGGGCAGAGCTGAGCCACCTTTGCCCTTGCTGCTGCAGGCTGCTGTGCAGCTAATCAAACTACTTACACCTTTGTAAGGTGCTTGCAGGTGGGTAAGTTCATGTCCCTTGATCTGGAAAGAACAGTTGACAATAACAATATCAGTCTGGCAGTAGAAACTGGAACAGAAAGCAATGACAGCTTATGCCCTGAATGGTACCTTAGTAATCAGTGTGGTTATGATGCTGTAGGAAGTCTTGGCTCCACAAAAACCTCCAGATATTTAGTTTTAGGAGTCGCAGCAGATACACCCACCACTGTACCAGTCTCCTAAATCTTAGCTTCAAGGGCCTGTTAAAATGCTGTCCCATCCCCTTCTTAGCCCCTGAGCCCCCTTTTCCTTGCACCCCCAAGCAGCCAAGTCCTGCCTGATGCTAGCAGCAACAGTACTTGCTCTGTATCTCACGGTGTTCCTCATTTTCTATTCTGTGTGATGGGTACCTATGCATAAGTCTGCACTATAGAGCCAGTTTTGAAATTCCTCCCACAAAGGGTGCTCAGTGTGCAGGTATTGAACCAGGCAGGGCAGCCTTCTCCAGGCAATCTCCTGCTGGAGGTAAGAAGACCCTTACCCTTGAAAGAAGACATTGGTGGTGTACACATAGCCATCGCATGACAGACTTGCAAGCCCACTTCTTTCAAACAGGGACAAGAGAGCTCTGAATCAGCACTAGTCATTTTGAATGAATTCCTACATAGTGCTTTGTTTATTCTGACAAATAGCTATTGGACAGTGGGTGCTTGGCACGCTGAATACAAAAGAGTGCTCATCCTGATAAGAAACACAAACTCCCTATTAAATAAGGTGCCATGAACATATTTCATAGAAAATACTATCAATGCATGAAGAGGGGAGTGGCTAGTTCTGCTTGGTGGCTCATTTGGGTCAGTGTTTCTCAAGCCAGAGTCCAAGTCCTAGAGGATGAATCAAAGGAGAAGTTCTGGGAGTCTCAGCAGTCAGGTGGCTAAATTTTAAGCACCTGGTTAGTGGTATTAGACTCAAATTGAGGGTTATAGGATTGAGACAAGTTAGAGTCCTTCCTGTTGCTTTCTTGCCATTTAAGAGCTTCTGTAACACCTCAGACCTTCAAATAGCTATGAGATACACTTGGATATTTTTAATGGTTTCCATTTGATTTAGGAGCACTTAGCAAAAATCTGAGATTAGTTTATTTAGAATAAAAGTTCACAGGATATGCAAAATTCTGCTGATGACTAAACTTCATCTTAGATTATTATGATGGAAAATTCAGTCCTAATATTTCCACATTGAATCATTTGACAGATATTTCTTGAATGCCTCATTTGTGCTATCCTTGTTCTAGGAGTTAGTATTCAGCCTCCAGCTCTCATCAAGCTCCTCCACAGACCTTTGACCAGCCAGCAGCAAGATGCAAAAGTCAGGGGGAAACCCTGACAGCACTGTTTTTACAGTGATGTTTGCCAAGCATTTAGAAACCAAACATTGAATGGCAAAGCAAAGCAGAGGAATGAGATGACTTTCTGGATAATCCAGTCAAAAATTCCATTTTGGGGAGGGAGGCAGGGCCCAAATGCCTTCCTAAGTCATCCGAGTAATCTAAGCTGAGCTCTGAGCATCCTTCACTTTGTAGTGTGCTGAGCATTTTGAAAACAGTAGGACAAACAAAAATAATAATTCATATTTTCCAGGAGAGAAACTAATCTTAAATCCTCACATTTCCAATGTGATTTAGAAAAATCTAAAGTTGTGCCAGTTTTACAAAGCAACAAGTAAAAGATCTAAGAATGAGCTTTGAGAGTATATACAATTTAACCTATTCTTTTTTTCTAATAAAAATTACCAGTTGCATTTCTTCATTTTAAAAATTATCATTTTAAAGCTGTCATTGTATAACCAATAATAAATGACTTAACAGTTTTGATTATGACTAATGAAATTTTATCTGTTCAATAAGAATTTATTGAGTGTTTACTATATGCCAGACCATAGAAATACAAAGTGCTGTGTAATAAATATAGTCATATGCTATGTCGGATGCCCAGTGGTAACATGGCTACCTCTACGACAGGAAGGAGTTAGAAAAGGCTTTGGAAAGGAAATAGTATATGCTAGTTGCAAGATGAAAAGACAGGTTGTAAACATCCATGGTGTGCTAATAGAGAATGCATTATGTGTCTGGTTTGTATTATTGTGTGATATACTCCATGCTGAAAGGCACCTCAAGGGTCTTCTAATCCTGTATCCCTGTCATGTGGCTGGTGCATTGGTTTTTCAGTGTGCTCTGGGATATAACTTCAGCTTTTCCTCCTGAAAGTAGGGGCGGGGAGTGGATTGAAATGGCCCGGAAACCTACTCGTCATTTTTATTTGTATATCAGTTTGCATAAGTTTTCATTGGGTAAAAACATAGTTCCACAGCTGACAATCCCTGGCATAGTAGAAAGAAGAGAGGCCCCGTGGAGTAGCCCCATATTTGTGACCTTAGGTGAAAGAAATTAAATTATCTAATGTATGAGAAAATGATCTGTAAACAGTAATGCACCAAGCACATCTGAATTGTTTTTAAGTCATTTTTATTATGATCTTTTGGGGCCTTAGTTCCTTTGTTTACAAAGTGAATGAGGGTGTTTCATATAATAGGTTCAACCATTAGTTCTAGAATTACGTGATTTTGTGATTGTCTCTTAATGATGTGTAAGAACAGGAATATTTTCTCAGTGTACTGCTCTCTATTGCTTTTGATGAGACAACACTGGAATGACAGCATCTTGTTTTGTGAACTGTAACTGGTCATTGGTTTTAGAAAGTGCACATTCTATCACACTAAGCTGAGGCTGTATCACACATGATATGGACATTTCAGCTCATGATAGTTTCTCATTGCACATAAATGCTTTAAATTTTGCTTTTAATGAAATATTTCTCTTCTTTTGGTAGCCAGAAGTGCAACTTGCTGAAGGCTTTGATGTGTTTATGCCTAAGTCTCAGCTGGACTCTATACTGTCAAACTACACTCGCTCAGGAAGCCTTCTGTTTAGAAAACTGGTGTGTGCATTTTTTGATGACAAGACTTTGGCTAACTCCTTACCCAATGGGAAGAGAAAAAGAGGACTCAATGACAACAGGAAAGGACTAGACCAAAATATTGTGGGTGCAATAAAAGGTTGGTCTGCATCATTTCATTTTTTGGGTTCTTTGTTGTGTTTTGCCTTCATTCCATAAAAATGCAGCTGAAATTATAATAAACTAACTAGAAGCTAATTTAACTTGCTACTACCCCTCACCCGCGGGCATGGCTCTTAGATGTGTGCTCTGCAACTCCCTACGCCAGATACCACTAGAATGTGGTATTTCAAGAGGAAATTAATTTGTTAAAATAATATTTTAAGAGCCAATTTGATCTACAGAACCAAAAAGTGTTTTTCTTATTTGACTTTTAAAATGGAAGTATTTTTCTTTTCAGTAATTTCTAAGGACTCCCATCAATATGTGATTTAAACTTAAATTTTTAGATGTAAATAAGAATAAAGCTATGATGTGTTAAACTAAGACATTTCTCTCTAGAGTCCAGAAGCTACATCACTAGGCCATTACATCTAAAGACATTTTAATCGCAGTGAAGCCACACACTGTTCATCCCCACACATTCCTAGCCAACTCTGCTTCCTCTTATTTTATGACAGAAAGTCATGCCACCTACATGGAGAGAACACCCTGGGTCTCTCCCCTGTACCTCCTTTGAGCATATATCTGTATTGCGTGGTGTTAAAACAGCCATGCAGGTGCATGGATGTATCTCCATCTCTGTCTAGTTCCACATCCTAGACCTAGTTCTTCACTGTATGGTGTCCTTATTCAGGACTCTGATAAACATAACTTTAGGAAATAGAAGCATCTAAATGTTATCAAAAAGAATGTAAACAGCTAGGCACAGTGGCACATACCTATAACGCCAATGACTCGAGAGATTGAGGCAGGAATATATCAAGTCCCGCCTCAGCAACTTAGTGAGACACTTAGCAACTCAGCGAGACCCTGTCTCTAAATAAATATAAAAAAGGGCCAGGGACATGGGTGGCTCAGTGGTTAAGCACCCCTGAGTTCAATCTCCAGTACCAAAAAATAAATAAATAAAAGATGTAAGCAAAGTCTTAAATCTAAACACAACTACCATGAAAATGAAATTTTGAATAAGTCCTTAATTAAAACTAGAATAGCTGATGAGGATGTTCTTCACTGACTCAGTTCTGCATTGTCAAGGCCTGTGAGTGGGACTGACTTGGAGAACCTTCTCTGTCCCCTCCTCTTCCCCATTATCTTGCAAAATGAGTAAATGAATTTAATAGTACTTAAAGGATACTTGGAAACTCACAATTAACTTTACAAAATAATTCGATTTTTAAATGGAGTTAGCAAGTACCAGACACCCTTTGTTCATGGCCAGAAGGACATAAGCCTTCATTAACAGGAAATTTCTCATGCTCCATCAGAATTTTTTCACTTAAAGTGACAGTTGAGTTGTATTAAATAAGAAAAGCTACAGAGATATCACAATCTTGGCCATTTATGAAAAGAATGATTCAGCCCAATGTGACAGTAAAAACAAGATTACAGAATTTGAAAAACGGTCAATGATGTAACTAGGATTTGCTGAAGTGAAGAAGGGTCCATTTCCATTTAAACAGGCTGGGCTTTCTCAGAACATGAAGGTCAAGGCTGCTGATGCTTCTCTGAAATGCAGACAGGAATTGTTTTAGTTGTCTCTTTCTGCCTACCTATCTTTCTTTTCAGGGCAGTATTTTAACATTATGAAAACGTTTGGAAATTAGGAACTATGACCATATTCCATTTTAATGATGTAGAAGAGCTACCTTAATAATAGATTGTAATGAAATATATCATTACAAGTAGACTAGTAGAGGTTTATTCTACCATTTTCCATCTAGATTGGACATTATACAAGAGTTTTAAAAAGTGAATTACAAACAAATAGAGGATGTGCCTTAATTTTTTCACAGCCCTACTCCAGCTAAAAATAAAAACAGCAGTGAGGCCTCTACTCCTAATACCTAATAAAGCTGATTATTCAAATCAAAGAGCTCAAAATTTCCATATGCTTCTTTTATTGTTGAATTAAATCTATCATTAAAATTCTATTAGAACAACATAATAATTTGAAAAGAGAAATCTACCCCTAAATACCTAACACCTTTTTTTATATATTTTTTAGTTATACATGGACAGTGTCTTTATTTTGTTTACTGATTAAAATCAAACCCAGCGCCTCACACGTGCGAGGCAAGCGCTCTGCCACTGAGCCACAACCTCAGCCCCAATAGCCAACACCTTTAATCGACAAATATTTTGTGTTCATTTGTTCCCTTGTAGTGTTTATTCATAGACATATTTTCATTTTTTCCCTGATTACACAAGTAATTCATGCTTACAAAATACCAGGCATTAAAAAATTCATAGAAAACTTAAAGGCCTCCATAATCTCACACTTTAGAGGTTACCATGGACCTTCTTTTCGTCTTTATTCAGAGTATGAATTTGGTATCGGGGTCATCTGCCTTATGACAGACCCTCTTTGAAGAACTCAGTTGTCATGAGTCTACTCCCCAGGAATTTCATAGGCTAGGGGCATCAGCTCAGATCACAGAAGCAGAACTGGAGGGTGATTCCACACCCAGACAGACTTGGTTACAGGCTAGCACCGTTCTTGGGGCCAATCTGTCTCTCCTCCTTCCCTGTGAAGATGTTATACTAAGTAAGTGTCTGCTCTCACTGGGTTTCTAGGTATTCAGGTTTCTTTGCACATAGTGAATTGGTTGCTAATCTGCCTGTTAATTTATTTCAGACTCAGCTAAACCCTTTTGTTGCTAATCTGCCTGTTAATTTATTTCAGACTCAACTAAACCCTTACACAGTGGGAAAAAAAATTTCCCTCCCCTACATACTTCACCAAGAACTAGGTTTCCATAAATACTTGTTGAGTGAACAAGTAAGCATAGGGTTTTATTTTTCATCTTGACTTTGGCCTTACTTCATTGACATAATGAAGTATAGTGCAAATGTCTATCCTCATGTCTTCTCATAATTATTTTGGAACAAAAGACATCAAAACGTTGTTGTAAATTTTTACTAGTTAAATTACCAATGAGAGTAAAACAAATAGAAACAAAGACAGTATAAATTTGGATACAATTCTCTTAATTCCCTAATACATTTTCCTTTGCCCTATTTTCTCTAATTAAAGGTTTATTAACCCACATATGACACTATAAAGTGAGTTTTGGAAGTAGCTATTAATTGTAGGTCTTATAGAATAACTATACTCAGTTTTTTTTTGTTGTCAGTAAAAATATAAAGAGAAAAACATCTTCCTAATCCAAATCTTTTGGATCTGACTAATCTGGAAAAGAGATAAAATGGTTTTTTTACATAATAGTGCCAAGGCTATCTACCACATACTTGGAAAAGTTTCTGTAAATATGAAGTATTCTTTCTTACTCCACCCTGTATGAGATAGTACCCCAATAGCATATATATTTGAAAAGTCCACTTAACTAGGAATAGAAGACTGGTTAATTTTATAAAAGCTCACATGTGAAAATACAAATTGGGACTTGATTTTGTTTCAAACAAGGGTGATTAGATTGGTTAAAACAATAGTGAGAAAAAAAGATGAACGAAAATCTATAAAATGCTTGTAAGTAGGACCAGAAATGCACTAAAATAAAAGTTTAATGGGGGATTATAAACAAAACTTTTTGTAGTAGTAACATTCCCCATGATAGTATCTTGAAAGTAAAATATAAGCTGCTTTGTAGAGATTATTTTTTCATATAATCTCATGTTTTATAGTTACTAAAACTTATTGGTAATTCATTAAAAATTTATTGATAAGTATGACCCAAGGTATTACTGATGAAAGGATCCTTAATTAGAAGCACTCACCTGAACACTTGAGTTCAACTTTGGGAAGAAGCAACATATGGTCTTGTTAAGTGAAGTCAAGTTTAGCACTAAGTAAACTTGGTATCCCAGATTTGATTAAGAATTTTTAGCCAGAACCTGGAGTGGAGGGTAGTCCCCAGTGTGCTCTCCCTGCATCATGTGGTATCTGATGAGGCTATGATTAGTCCCCCATCTGGCTTTTGCCATGACATACTCAGTAAACCAAGCAGTTTGACTTAGAGTTACCTAAATGTGATATAATTGTTGACTTCTCAAATACTCTTCCAAAAATACAGCTTCAATAAAGAGACTTTCAGAACCCATTATGATTTTTAATTCAGCTTCATAATGACTAGTTAAGAAAATACTATTACTGTCAAACTGGACTGGAGTCTTGAATCCTCTTGCATTCAAAGGAAATTATATATGTGCATCAAGCAGAAGAACTGGCTAATGGTCACTAGTTTACTTGATACAAATTGGTACTCTCTTAAGAGGTCAGCACTGATGGTCTGCTTGGATAGCCACAAGGGATCAAAACTTCTCTGGGAAGGAACACTTCTTGACTGGTGGTACTCCTAAATTCGAAATTGAGTGCCCAACTACATTCAGTGTCACCCTCTCACAGGCTCTATGGATATGATCACCAAAGCCTCTAATTTTATTTCAATGACTCAAGACACATGTAGGGTCACTCTTTGTCATTTTATAATACCTTTATTTTCCATTATTATTGTACATCATCCTTCATTTTCTTGGGATTTATCAAAAAAGTAAACAGGCATTTTCTATTTTATCTCACAGAGGTTTGAATTAATTGGCGTGGGTCATATCTGATTTATTATGTATTTTTAAAATATTTTTGAGTTGTTAATGGACATTTTATTTTATTTATTTATTTATATGTGGTGCTAAGTATTGAACCCAGGGCCTCACACATGCCAGGCAGGTACTCTGCCACTAAGCCACAACTCCAGTCTTGTGTATTGATGGATAGTAATTTTTCTGTATTCTCAGAACTCCCTTTAAGCGTTAAGTCTAAAACATCAGTTTCAATTTGAATATCTCATCAATGTTGATGATTTAATTCCCATTTTCAGGAGAGGACACTTCGTCTGAAAGAAATTTTAGTAAATTTATTTAACTTGAACAGCTCGTAAATGATAGAGTCAGGATTTAACCCCAGTTCTGTCTGACTCCAAAGCCATTTTCCAGCACACTTCATTTATATAAGGAGTATTTGAAAATAAAAGTATCCTGCCTTTAAATTTCTACCTTAAAATTTAGCATTTTTGATTGTTTACAAATTTCAGTAGAAAGGTGGTCATACTAATGGTTTAAAACAACCAGTTAGTTATTGCTTATGTAAGTGAATTTTTGGTTTAAATATAGCTATACCTCTATTTTGCCAGCTTTATTTTCACCTACCAGGGTAGGTCTTTTCGTGAGAATCAGTCCCTTAATACTAGAGAGGAAAATAGAAGTTTGGTCTCAAACTTCCCAGAGTTGAACTCAAAGTTTCTCCCTAAAGACGAAAGGAAAGAAAAAGTTCTAAGACTCTTCGAGTGCATAGAACTCCAAGGAGGTCAGAAGCAAATACTGCATAGAGCTTGTCTTCCAAAGTTGTGTATAAATTAAGTTCTTGTTTAGGTATTTGGCAATTGGAACCAACTGATGAATGCTTTGCTTTAAGAATCTTTTTGAAAGCTGGTTATATGTTAATTTATCTGTTCATATTTTTAAATATCAGATCTGCTTATAACCATATAACGCCTATAAAATTACATAAAAAACACAGCTTGTCTCAGTTACTTTTGTAACTATCACCTAATTGTTGTTGTTTGTATTTTTCCACTTTTTATGGAGGGTCAGTGACATTTAAATAAGTCATGTTGAATCTCAGCTATTCTGTATGTATAGCCCTATATTTTCAGTGCCTTTCATACTGGTTCTTATGTTTTAGTGTGCATCAGAATTACTTGGAGTGTTAATTAAAATTTTAGATTTTTGAGTATCATTCTCAGAGATCGATTTAGTAGTTTTGGATAGTCCCAGAAATCTGAATTTTGAACAGCCAACCACGGGTGATTCTGGTGCAGTTTTTCAGATCCCCCAACCACCTTGGAGAGGATCCTCCTAACTCCGGATTCTAACACTTGTGATGAAGGTCCACAGTGTGCAGCAGGCCACCTGTGAAGCTTGGTGTCCTTCTGTCATTCTTTAAAGAGCATCCAGTTTCCTGAAGGCTGCTCTGCTCTACTTCTGGGACAAATGAGAACGTAGCATTGTCTCAATGGCCTTCATTCTTTGAACTCCAGGGTTTAAAGCAATTTTCTCTTTTGCATTACACAAGAAACTGGTTTCAGACCCGCAGGCAGTGCCTTACCAGTTCTGGACTGCCTGCTTTGCCAAGGTGGAAGAGGAGCCTTTCCTGACTTCCAGCTAACTTAAGGGTCACTAAATAAATGCTGTTGTGTTCCACAGACCTCATTATTACAGACTTGAGGAAAATATAGTCTCCATTCTTAACTAACTCTTGGCCAAAGTCTCCTTGATTGATAAATCCAGAGCATTTGTTCAACCAGCTTCTTCACCACACAGTGCCATGCAGAAAACATAGTCTCTGCTGCTTTTCACATTCTGGATAAGTCATGAGAACATCCAAATCTTTGCAGTATGTTCATTGACCTTGTAAACCTAGAAATCATCAGTAGTCATGAAATTTCTTTTGAAAGCACAAACTTTCATTGCCCACGCCCACCCTCTGTGAGCCAGAGACTGGTAACAAAAAGATGAGTAAGGCATAGCCCCTGATCTTCAGGAGTGTGTAAGCTAGTGGAGCTACAGGCATGCTAACAATGACCCACAACACAGAATTCTACTCCAGGACACAAGAAAATAAATGTCAGTTGCCAGTTATCTAGCATGTAGGAAGCATGGAGGATGTAAATCTCACTAGGGGATGATCTGACTGAGTAGGTGACATCTGAAATAGACTTTAATGATGAGAAGTAATCAAATGCAAAGAAAATAGAAAAATAACTACATAATAATTAAACAAAGCTTAAATTCAGTGAAACGAGGGGTGAAAGCCATTTGCCTTCAGAACTATTTAAAGCCTTTTCTATTTGGTAGACTTTGAGTCCTCAGCAGCCTGTTTATCTTAAACAGGTTATATCACATCAGTAACCCAGCAAATGTCTCGATTCAATTCTGTAAACTGTCTCATACAAGGTATACATCAAAAATGTGAGAAACTCAGAAATTGGTATTTGCTAGTATTTCTGTCCTTAAAATCCAGGGATATAATACCAAGGAAATGGACTCAAATATAGTGTACCCCCAAGGGTTTCAGCCAAAGCTGTGCTTCTTAATAGTTGTTTTTAAAGCTGCCTAGACCCCATCCCAGACCTAATAAATCAGAATTCTTGGGGTTCGGACCACAGTGAGTCTAATGCCTGTTCCCTGCTTCATCACTGGTCTTCCTTAAGCTCAGAAAATGAATCTCATTTTTCTCAAAATTATGGCTCCATCTGTGTGCTACATAAGGGACGAGTGAGAATGTGGAGAAATTTAAAAAGGTGAAGGCTTTTATTGATCCTTTTTGAGCCCTTCACATAATGGGTAGAAACCAGTTCTGGATTAACTTCTAAAGACAAAACTCTAATTCCCAGTTGCCGAATTCTTACAAAACCTTCATTGTAACACAACTATACTGTTAGAGTTCAAAAACAGCCTCCTGCCAAAAAAGATAAGTTTCTGTAGCATAAACAGGGCCACTGTGGCCTGACTGCAATGCACAGCATAATGGTCACCATCGCCATTGCCAACACTGTCACTTTGTATATTTATTATGAAATTTCTCAGCAGATGAAAGTAAAGTGTCTTGAGGAAGGACACCTTTCTTACCTGCACAATGGTGCCATATGGACTAGCTGTGGCCTTTAAAGTAGAAAGTAGTATTTTCCACATAGTCCACTCCCTTGTATTTAACTCTCTGAATTGTTTGGCTGATTTGAGTGCTCACCAGCATCCTAAGGTAATGCCACATTCTCCTGTTTTCTCCTTTTGTAGGGAAACAGAATTGTATACTAAGGGTAGAATTGGTCAAATTTTTTATATTCCTTGTAGCTTTTTGCTGGAACCTACAGTTGGCTTCAGTAATCCAGCAAATGTTTCCATTCAGTTCTGTAAACTGTCTCATATAAGGTATACATCAAAAATGTGAGAAATTCAGAAATTGGTATTTGCTAGTACTTCTGTCCTTAAAGTCTATACACAAATGATCGTGGAACCTTTACAGTCATCATAGTATTATAAACTGTCAGCTTCAAGTAAGAAAAACTCTTAAAAATCCATAGAACTTTATTTAAAATTGCACTGAAAACTGTCATCGATTTTAACTGCCTCTAAGACACCCTTGCATCAGAGCAAACATGGCTGCATCTGTCTTGATAAAAGTGCCTGTAGAAGATAGATCTTCCACCTTTTGGATTCTGTCAGGTCTTTCCACTGGCTGCTCCCTGCAGTTTTCTGTTATAGTGACTGTGTTTACAGATTGTGTTTCTTGCATCCTTCTCTGGGTTATCTTGTGACTGCTCTCCATGGTCAGCTCATAGTATTTCTCAGAAACCTTTTTATACCCAACCTTAGCATACTCTCATCCACTCTGCCATTCTGATGGGAGTAAATGTAACATTTGTTATTTTAAGTACTTACCTCTCCTTGAATTGGTTTAGCTAGGTACCAGTAAGAGGGGGCAAATACCAATTATAAATGTGGACAGAGCCAGGTGCAGTGGCATAGGCCTCTAATCCCAGCTACTCAGGAGGCTGAAGCAGGAGGATTCCAAGTTGGAGGCTAGCCTCAGCAATTTAATGAGACCCTGCCTCAAAATAAATAAAAAGGGTTGAGGATATAGCTCAGTGGCCAAGAACCTCTGGATTCAATGCCCAGTACCACAGGGGGAAAAAAAAGAGAGAGAGAGAGAGAGAGAAAGAAATATAGGAGCTCCTACTTTGTGTAGGAGCTAGTCAAATGAGTTAGTTGACTTTGGGGCATAAGACATGCACAACATTGTGATTTAATCACAAGGTTCGTCCTGAAAAGTCAAGTGTGACATTCATTACGCACACACACAGCCCCCTTGAAGGTGGCAAGGGTCCTCTGATACAGGCACTCCCTTGCAACCACGTTATTTTTAGAAGAGGCATCAACATTCTCCCACCCTTTAATATCACAAACTCAGAATCACCTTCAGTGCATTTTTTTCTCCCCAGCTAATCCTGCTTCATCACCTAGCTCTGTCAATTCTTTGTGTCCTTCCTCACATTCGTCTTCTCTGACCTCATCTAGCTGTTCATCTCTTTGTCCTTAAAGTTGTGCAAAAATCTCAAAATACCCCTTGTCTCTCCTTTCCCCCTGCAAGTTCAAACTGTATGCTAATAGCCAAGCAACACTTATAAAACCAAATTTGATGACGTAATTTTCCTACTTACTTCCCCTTTGCCCATTAAATCACCTCTAATCTTTGCCCTTTTCCAGCCCTCCTGAAACTTGATTTCTCCCTTCTTTCTCCTAGTGCTTCCTACCAGGTGAACCATCCCAGTGTTGGTACTGTTCCTCAAACATCACACACCCCTGAGTTTTGACTTTGGGTTCTGCTGTTACCCCTAGAGCTGTGATCCTCTTCTCTCACCCCTCTTTCTAAACAAATCCAACTCCTTCTTCCTGGCCCAAGCCTCAACCTACACTGATTGCCTCTTTCCGTAAATTCTTATAGGGCTTATTAACTCTATATGGTTCAGCCATAAATCATAACCTTTTTCTTTGCTATTAGCATTTTATGTGGAGAATGACCATATCATTTTTGAGAGTAAAAATGGTGCTGTTAAAAATTTCATTGGCAAAACAGGCATTTTAAATGTGAACTGTCCCCAGAAAACCAGGGTATGTGGTAATCCTGTTTATGTTTGAGCATCTTAGCTCCCTAATAAAACTATAAGTTCCTATGGGCAAAGAGCACATTTTTTTATTTGCTTATAAACTCCTTGGCACATTAGACAATGCCACTCAACATGACTAATGATCAGTAAATACAGGAACAAACAAAAGAGGGAGGGACAGAATCAAGCAGCTAATTTATCTTCCCCCCAAAAGGTGGTTTCTTCAAAATCAAAACACAACTCCACCACACTGGATGCCTGCAGAGGGCATGGGTAATAGGACAGTTCCCCAGGACAGGTTGGAAAAGGGAAGCTGGAATTCCAGAAGGCAGAATCTGAGTTTGAAGACTGGCAGAAACAGCAGCAACAGATCAAATAATGTATAGTGATCAAGGATGGCATAAATCTTGGGATCAAAACTGATCCCAAATATGAAACCAAATTTGTATTCAGCGGGGGTTCTGAAAACATTAATTATTGTCCAATATCAAAGAACGAGCTCCACAATATGCAATATGGAAGGGGTAGTTTGTCATGTTTCCATTCATGCCAGATTAATCATCTTCAAAAGGTAAAACATAATAAATTCATTGTGGGATTTGGGTTTAAACAAATCCAACAGTGGAATCCATAGTCAAGCTTAATGTGTCATTTCCTACTTTACCGTCTAACGATTTCTTGCTACATTAGTATGCTTACCCATCCATGTGGTTTTTTAGTGTTCATATCATAGCAAATTGCCTCAGAAAATCAAATAAGAATCTAAGAACTTGATTGCCACCCTCAATATGTGCATGTAAAATTTTCCTAAAGCTGACCTCAATTAGAAGGGAGTTTCCACCATGTGAAAAGAATAAGAAATAAAACCCTACATAACCCTGAGGTATCAGCCCTGTCCTGAGGTCCCCAGGATTCTCACCCCAACCTCACTCTGTGCAGCATCCACAGGAAGTAGTGTAGTCTTGGGACCAGCACATGATCTATGGGGGAGACCCCCACACACTACCTGCCCAGCTCGGAGATCTTTGTTCTGCCAGCCTTGTTCACTTCTGGATTTGGATGGTTGTGAGGAGTCAGATGGTACCTGAACTCTTCTGCTGTGTCATAATTTGTTGTTGTACTAGAGGCATATCTTGTAGACTTCTTGGCTATTGGGTGAACTCTGTACTTATGCAGTGACTTAGAAAGTTCATATACCCAGAAGCCCAGCTTTAAAAACTGAGAAAAACTCATTACTTTATCCTCCTCCAAACATTTATCTAAACAACAGATGAGCATGGGCATTCTGTGGTGCAGTGGTTGGGCAGAAGAGTGGTGGCATGCATGCCATTTTATGCCACTTGCCGAATTCTTTGATGATTCTCAGTCTTTAAAATCTTCGTTTTGCTTGGGCCTCAGCTTCCTGATCTATAAAATAAATGAGTTCTGCGAAATATTTCCAAGGTGCCTTCCAGGTAGAATTCCTATAAATCTATGATTTTAAAACATTTTTCTTTACTAAAAAAGAAAAGTGGGCTAAAGAGTAAACACCATTATATCAAAGCTTGTTACTCAGATATTAATATTTAGCAGATGTAATTTATTCTCTTGAACTGTACCAAACACATTAAACAGAGGTGCATCATAGCACAGCTTGCCAAAGGAAAGTGTTAATCATATTTCCCAATAGTTATAAATGAGTTCTGCTGTGAGCTTTCTTAAATGAATATAAATTGAAATTAACTTTGTTTAATTTGAGAAACCACTATAGGCACTTTGTGGTACTTTTCTAGATAGAGATGCCACTGTAGCAAAATGGGGTTCAGGGGGACAGGGATAGGGTTGTTTTCCTCCAGACTCCTGTCACCTCAAATCTCTGAGAGTCACTGTGATTAAACAAGCTTGTTCAAACCTCACAGTCTCACCAGGTTGGGGATAATGAGAGGAGGATTATGGGATGCATACTTAGTCCTGGCCACCATTTAAGCTCCTGAAACATTACCTTCTCTAGGAAAGAGTGAAGCTTGACTAACTTTTAAAGTCTCCAGTTCAGATATTCTAGGATTCATAAATATTAGCCCAAAGTTCCAGAAGTAAAACTACAAAATTAAGTAAATATGGCTGGGAATAAATTTAATGGCTATCTAGGGCCCTTTTTATTACAGCTACCAACTGCAAATAATAGCCCCAGGCAATAACGACCAGCACTAAGTGTCAGATGGTCATTATGGTAAGCTTTGGCCATATTTGCCTGCTGAGTCTGTATCAGTGGGCTGCCCAGTAGGCCCCTGCCACAGTCTCCTACATATATAACTCAGTAGGACATTCTCATTCTTATGTAAACATTATTGTTTGCAATATTTTATTTTCTTAACTTAAAGCCTTCATTTTGAGGTGTATTATAGTTAATGATCTGCTAAATTTTTATTGTTAAACCAAATCTGAAATGAACTTCCAGACTCAGTGAATTTTGAGACCTGTGAATATTTACTGAAGAAATTCTTCCTCCCTTTCTTTCAAGTTCAGTAACAAAACAGAGAAAAAAATTACTCAGATTTATTCTTTCATGAACAGAACATTTATATTTGCCTTTATGTGCCCACAGTGAATGTGAGACATGATCTCTGCCCTCCTCAAGCTTACAGTCTACTCAAACATAAGACATTGTTATTGAAAACACTGGTTAGGAAACTCAGGGAGGCCATCTCTAAGGTCAGACCTGAAGGGAGAGATTGGCTGAGGTCTTTCCTCAGTAAGTCCTCTCAGAAAATTACAGAACCTTCTAAAGATAGCTTCAGGTGCTGATCCCAAAAGAGAAAGTTTTTAAGGAGTATAACTGAGGTCTGGTCAGTACTGGTGTTTCTGTGGCAGTCTTAGGAGAAGTTTACTGATTTGTTCATAGACTAAGAGTGCCATTCATCCCCATTAGCATAATCTTTACACTAAGAAGTGGAAATAAGTGTTCATCTTGAGGCAGTGAAGACATTTACCATGATTCATTTTCTTTCTGCCTCATCTGAGACTGAGAACAGCTCTTATGTTTACTTCATACCCTCTCTTTCTTTAAATTTTAAGAATAAAAATGTTCTATTTCATCCTCTTTCTCTTTCTTACTGCCTCAGAGTAGCTTGAAGTTGGTATGCATCTTTCCCATTTGTGTTTTTTATTTTACCACTTACTTATCCATAAATCACACTTAACATTACTTCATGTACTTACAAATCTACACACACAACTTCATCTGTATTTTTGCAACTGGGTTTTGTTTCATATGTTTCATTTTTTTAGAGGTTTGTCTAGATAACTGCATTAAAATTCTAGATTATTCATTTCAGCTACTAACTGCTACATGGTGAAGCCCTCCCTTTCTATAATCTTCTATTTGGAGACAGTGGGATTGCTTCTTCTCTCTGTTACCCATGGCAGAGGTCCTCTTGGTGTCTCTTGGAGTTCATGTCTCAGTTTTCTCTAGGGAACACACCAGGCAGTGGAATGTCCAAGCAACAGGGTACAGCATCTTCAGTTTCATTGGGTATTGCCAAGTGGCTTTCTAAAGTGATTGATATTATTTATAAACCCACCAGCAACATAGAAGAAATTCTACTTTTCCTCATTCTTGCTAGTCTCTAGTATTGTCAGAATTTAGTTTTCACCAGTCCGATTGGTTTCAGTTGGCACCTCAGTGGTAGAATCCCTGATAGCTATAAGGTTGAGGATCATTTCATTTTGTCATTATTTAGTTATTTTTCTTCTCTGAATTTCTATTTTTCCTGTTCTTCCATTAGGTCATTGCTTTCTTACTGTCTTATCTGAGGTCTTTGTCAGGTACACATGTTGCAGATACCACCTCTTATTTCCCGGTGGGTGACAACATTGCCATGCTTTTATCATTCTAAAGTTGAGATTGGACAGTCAGATTTTTTTTTCATTTATGCTTTGTGCTTTTTTGTGCTTAATTAAAAAATTCTCCCTACTCTAAAAATATTCACTTATTTTTTACCAATGAAGCTTTAAGGCTTTTTTTTAAATTTGTTGATGGACTTTTATTTATTCATTTATTCATACATGGTGCTGAGGATCGAACCTAGTGCCTCACACATGTGAGGTAAGCGCTCTACCCGTGAGCCACAATCCCAGCCCAAAGGCTTTCTCTTTTATATTTGGATCTTTAATCCACCTGGAATTTACTCTTTCCTAAAATGTGACAAAGAGATTTCTTGTTCTTTGGATAATCAATCATTTCAGCACCACTCCTTTTTAATTTTTTTAAAATTTTTTCAATTATTTTACTGATTTGTGATCCCATCTCTGACAGATACTGAGCTCCCATCTTCCATATCTGAACCTCTGAGCTGATGCCACACAGTTGTCATAACGTAGGTACTGTGATAATTCTGAATATCTTCAGGTCATATCCTCCTTAATCTCTTCCTTCCTCTTCTCTTTGCTCCAGTCCTTCTCTCTGTATTCAGTTTTCTTCTTCCTCAAGTACAACACTTGATAATTTTTTGAACAAGGGTCTGTGTAGTCTTTTCTTTCAGTTGGTGTTCTAAAATCTCTTTAACCACCACTGCCTAATGGTGTGGAGTTTAGTTGTGTATTTTATTCTAGATGGAGGAGGATCTTTTCAGAGCAATTGGAAGATATTCCAGTGTCTTCTAGACTCAGTTGCTGTGAATCTGCTGTTAGCCTGTTCTTTTTTAGATAATCTCCACTCTAGTTACTTTCAAAATCTCTTTACCTTTGGCTTTCTCTGGTTTCTTTATTCCAGGTCCAGATATATATTTATTTTTATTACTAATAGGTCTGGTGGTTGTGCTTTTTGGGACCAAGGGTTTACTATGCATCAGTTTTGGAAATTTTTCATCTGTTATCTCTGACTGACTTGGCCTTTCCTTTATTCTTTCATTTGGCTTCCTCTGAAACCTCTGTGAGTATTGGATCACTTTGTTCTGTCTTTCTTCTCTCTTAATTTGTCTGTTCTTCTCATCTCTGTGTTACAATCTGGATAATTCCTCAGATCTATCTCTCTGTTCTACTCAGTGTTATTAATTTGTCATTATTCGTTATTTTTCTTCTCCAATTTCCTACCTTTTTCTATTTTTTCCATCACTGACTAGTCTCTACTTTGAGTTTTTAAATTTCAACTACTGTATTTTAATTTCTACAAGTTCTATTTGCTTCTTTTTATAATTGGCTTTCCTTGATGAAGTCCTTCCATTTCAAGCATGCTCACTCAGCATTCTGTTTTCTCAAGTCTGTGGGGCTCTAATCCTGCATTTCTTGGGCCTCACTCATGGTGGGTTGTTTCCTCATATGTCTCATTGTGTTTAAAGAGGAGTTTGTCAGGAGTGGGCCTCCTCTTATTTTCTTTCCTCACTTCCCCTCCATGAGAATCTGCTGGGGCCCAGGCTACAGAGGCACTCTTCAGAGTTATTCTGCTTTTCCTTTTGTCTGGACCCTAGACTATCAACAGCAATGCTTATACTCAGTTATACTTTTAAGCAGATGATATAGCTTCAAATTCCAAACTTCCACAAGGTGTAGGCCAAGCGTTTAGAATTCTCAAAGGCAACTTTTTCTCCCCACAAAGACTTGACAGCTTGCTCTCTGCCTCCCTGCTGGTGGTAGGTCATCGCTCTTTTCACAGCTTCAAGCAGAGGCTTGGGTCTCATCTCCTGCACACACAGACCCAGGCCCTCATTTCCTGCTTCTATAAAATCCAAGCTTTGTGACTATCGAGACTGCAGCCCCCACATCAGGACAGCTGCAAGGTGTGCTTTAGGCCTGCACATGCCCTTCTCTAAGTCTAGAACATTCTGTACCTTCTTTAACCTCTACTTTTTCTTAAACTCCAGTGTAGCCATCACTTTATCCACAAGCTTTCCTAAGCTGTAACCCTCCAGCCCAGGCATGGGTGAGATACCCTTCTCTATGGCCTTGATTGATTTCTGTAGCAGCAGTTGTACTCTTATCTGTTCTTGACCCCTTATGTGCCTTTATCCTTCTCTTTACTGCTCTTTGAGGTCAAGGGGCCATCTGTTTACTAGCACCTAGTATAATCTGGCACATATAAGTATTGGATAAATATTTCCTGAATGAACATTTTATTTTTATAAAAAGGCACAGTATTGTTCAGGTTCCTGATACAAAGCGCTCACCTGTTTGTGTACAGAATCAGAAAACAACATCCACTCTAATTGATTTTAATATGAATCAACAGAAATAGATGAGAGAAATCAGGTGCTGAATCAGAGCTCAAAAGATTCTTTGTGATCATATGTCTCCTGATGTGCTTCTAAGATTTATGGGTGCAGAGAGATCAGAAACAGGAAATCAAAGAGAAGGCTTGGTGCCCACATTCCTGAGCCCTTGGTATGCTGAGGTCAAGGGGCCTTGGAGAAGGTGGTGGTCCGTCATCGGGGGTGCTCTCAGAATCAGGCTCAAGCTGTATAAAATACTCTCTTCAAGAAGGCTCTTCTGGATAATACTAAATGTTATATGTGGAAATAATCTTAGGGTGTTTTTTCTTTTGTTTCTTCTTCTTTCCTAGCATCCTCCCTTCCTTCCTTCCTTGAACTAAACTATACTATCTTCATGCCAAAGCCATGTAACTGGCTCTGAGTGCACTTGAAATAGTTGCCCTGTATTTGTCTGTCACCAGGAGAAAATTACCAAGACATGAAGACTTGGTCACAACTAAATGCCCTGGTTTCTTTCTGAATCTTAGTAATTTTATTTGCTTCTAAGTAAGGGTGTCACATTGCTGACCCTTGCCTAGAAAAAGCACAGGTGGTCATCATGTACCAGGCACATTAAAACTATTTGATTTTTTAGTTCCTAGAGGTGCGGGGGAGAAGGCTCTTCTGTTTCAAGAAGCAGGGTATCACTCAAGTTCCTTAAGGGAAAAAGACACTTCAGGAAGCCACATGTTTACATGGGAAGCACCCGAGGTCACTGGTGGGCTTGCCTGCACTGCTGTTCTCAGTATCCATCTTGTGAGCTGTGTTCTCTGTCTCTCCATGTCTCTGCTTCTCTTGGCACATCTGCTTTCTCCGCCTCTAAACTCTGTTCCCTCACAGTTGGGTTTGCACTGGGACACCCTGACTACTCACAACGTGACATTTCAGCTTTGCCTACAGTTGCTAAGCCTTCATTCTCTCGTTGCCTGCTGTTGCCAGGAGGAGGTGGGAGATGATCTGACTCATCCTTTTGTGCAGTGTGTGGCATGGCTCCCCTGGGCATCAACAGCAAGTCATTGGAGTCTCAGAGTTCCAAATTCCTATCCATCCATCCCCCATGGCCCAGTTTCCATTCAAAGCTTACCCATGTGTGCTCAGCTAGCCTCCTTGGTCTGAGGGTGAGGGCAACAGGGACAGGAGATCTTCCAGACTCACTCAGTTCTCTCACCCCAGTTGTCCACCACACTTGTTTTGTATGGTTGAAAATAATACCAGCATTTGTACCTTTTACATGGAAGTATTTGTTTAACTATTGCTATGCTTTTATTTAGAACACAACTATTTTTCTTTTACAATACGTGTGTATTCATCTACACCTTTAAATTAAAAACTAACTTATGTGGAAAATAATCCCTACTGTTTGTGCAATCTCAGAACAGTCATTTAGCCTGCCCATACTTTGATTTTGTCATTTGTAGTTTAGGATCACAATACCTACCCCATTGGTGGTTATGAAGGAAGATTAAATGAGATATGAACTGCTAAGCAAATGGGAAGTCTTAAATAATATCTTTAAGAGAGTAGAAGGAGTGGGCATGGTGACACCTGTAATCCTAGAGATTTAGGAGGCTGAGGCAAGAGGATCACAAGTTTGAGGCCAGCCTCAGCAACTTAGCAAGGCCCTAAGCAACTTAGTGAGACTGTCTCAAAATAAATAATAAAAAGAGCTGGGGGTGTAGTTCAGTGGTAAAGCGCTCCTGGGTTAAATCCTCAGTATCAAAAATGAGAATGGAAGGAGAGAGGAGAATGTGGGAGGGATGCAGGTCGTGTTACACTCTGATGTAAGGAAGAAGCAGCTGTGCAAGAGTCTGTCTCCCTTAGCACTTCTCCAGTCACAGATGTCACCAGTTGAGTTGCTCTCCTTGTCACCAGGGACACTACTGTGAGGTTGTTGCCCCTCAGAGGCCCCTCAGAGTTTGGCAGATCTGATGAGGATGTGGCTTTCAGTTCTGCTTAATATAAAACTTTAGTTCCACTTGTCTGTCTGATCACAAGTTACACTTGAGCCAAAACACCCAGAGGTGACTTGTCCTTGCTGGCCAGAGTTCCCAGAGGGTTTCATAGTGAAATTAAAGGTCTGCAAGCCTACTTCTGTTCCTTCAAATGTCTGTGTGACACAAGGAAGTCCTTTGAAAGTCCATATCCTACCCTGCTTTTATAGCACAGATAAGGCAGAAAGACTCCAAGTGACAAGACCCTTGGACAGAGAGCAGTTGGGGAACATGGCCAGGCCACTCTGTTTGCGTTGCACATTCAGCATGTTAGACATGTTATCCAGCACCACATTCATTGATGATTATATTAAAAGCCACATTCCTCGGAAGGATCTGCTCAGCTGCCACAAGCTTATTCATTATTTATAAACAATTAAAGGGCATGGTTCAAATGAATGCAAGCATCCGGCAAAGTCATTACTCAAGTACGGATCAACTCGAGCATTTGTCATTTCCCTGGTGACTTAACATACTCTCTTGTGCTTTGGGACCTCAAATTATTAAGCAGAGTAGATGCTTATACTCCTATTTAGTTCAATTCTTGGCCTCATTCCACTTGTTCAGATTATTTGAACTTGTTTAAAATTAGTCCCTCACTTCTCTTTAATATATGAAAATAGGAAAGGAGGGAAATTTCTTTTTAGAACCTACTGCATTCTAAGGATGAATGCAAATTATCCTACTATGATTCTTAATGACCCACTATTAACATAGTAGGAAACCCAGTGCGTTAATGCAATACCTCTTTTCACATCATTACTCCTAATGGAACTGTTACCAGGATAATAGCTTGACCTTTAGCTATAGATTCAGATAGCAAAAATATATTCTGCTTACTCCATACCTCTATTCACACGGCATATCGACTATTTTCACATCAATGCAACAACCATCTTTTGGCCTGCTCTAGGCTTCATCTGCCATTGTAGTGAAAAGAATAGGATTTTATCTTTAGTAGGTAAATTCTAGTTAAAACTCTCTTTAAAGTTTGGATGTAATCCATGAACTAGAATGTCAATAAGGTGCCAGTGGAAATATTTATTTGTGTTGATATTTTTTGAGGAGCCTGGTGCTCTGCCTTTAGAGATCTCAGTCACAAACCCAGGAGACAACAATCTTCCTGGCTTCTTTCTGTTGAAACCAGATCAATTTTAACTGAAAGGAGAAAAAATAAGCAGGAAGTGTTGCCTTTTTAGTGAGTCACAGAGTACGTGAGCTCAAGGTTATATAGGAAAGGTCTGATCTGAAGCCCCTCACAAAGTTGGAGAAAACATTCCACAGCCTTCTCTTTGCCTCTTCTGAACTTGGTTGTTGACATGCCCGGGAGTCGTTTTGATGTTGGCACAGCCCAAATCTACTTTGTTATTTTGGAACCACTACTTTCTAATGTGTGATAATTTGGACACATGCATTTCACAATCTAAGAAAAGAGAGGTTGCTATGGAAATTAATTGTACAAATAATATTGCAAGTGGGAAGATGTTTCCCTGCTAAGACAGTATATTCAAGCATTTTTAACATATTTTTTTAGTTGTAGATGGACACAATATCTTTATTTTTTTTTTATGTAATGCTGAGGATTGAACCCAGTGCCCCACGCATGCGAGGCAAGCGCTCTACCACTGAGCCACAATCCCACCCCTCAAGCATTTTTGCACACATTTTCATATAAGTGAATAGAATAACAAATACAAATATATTTTTCCATTTATTAAAACAGAACTTCAAAGACATCATTTGGCAATTCCCTAATTAGTAAACATTGTGGGCATGTGAGTGTAATAAAACTTTCTTTAAATGTATTCTATTAATTAAAATTTCCTACTAATTCTCCCCGATTTAGTATAAATGTGTGAGCTACTGTGTTTGGTTCCATTAGAAACAAAACTGGGAAATATATTTGCTTATTCATCACGTGCATCTTGAGTTTCTTCAGTGCAAGGCACTGTACTAGGCACTTTGGAGGAGAAAAAGAAATGAAGACCCTGATGTCATTTACAACCTGGTGTAGATTTAAAAGTGCACACTTAACACCCAGGGTATCGTTTTCCTCTGCTCTCTCCCAGATGGAGGCTCCTTGCTCTCCCAAACCCCACAAAAGCTGTCACTGGACAGCCTCGTTGATGTTTTCCTGGTCCTTACTTCTGCATCCTAACCATAGCTCCTCCTCTACTCAAGTGAGTTGGGATGGAATCTTTCCTCTAAGGCTCTTGTCATAGCTGCATGTCTTTCTCTTGCTCCCAGGACCTGCTGTCACCTCTGTAACTCCACCATCCATACGAAGATCCAAGGAAGATTCATCTGACCCCTCTGGCCACAAGGTGTCTGGCCCTCAACTGTGGTGCCTTCTGCCTCTTCTGCTTTTCAGAACACCTTAGCATCCTCTCCCATAGCTGCTTGCCACAGCTATTTTATTTGATTTTTGATTTTTTTTTTTTTTTGGTATTGGGCATTGAATCTAGGGCCCTTAATCACTGAGCCACATCCCCATCCCTTTTAAAAAAATATTTTATTTAGAAAAAGGGTCTCCCTAAGTTGTGGAGGCTGCCTTTGAACTCACAATCCTCCTGCCTCAGCCTCCTGAGCTGCTGGGATTACAGGCATGCGCCACTGTGCTTGGCTGCCACTGCTGTTTTAGATTCCAGATTCTCAGTGTGACTGTTCTTCTAGATGTCTCCTACCCGCTCCATGACTCCTGCCTGTCAACACACTGATAACTGTTTCCTTCTCTATAGATATATCTTCAAACCTAGGAGTCTTTTGCTGGCCTCACTTCCTCCCCAGATTGAGAGGTAGGGAGGGGAACATGGAAAGGTGGAACAATTCATTCCAGGCCACCTCTTCAGCAACATCTTCAAGAACTTTATATCCCTGTTCTGCCAGAACTATCTGGCCAACTCCTGCCCCTAGGCCAATCCTACCATCCATTGTCTTAGATGGGAGCTGCAGGGTACCAAGGGAGACAGTGCCCCACCTGTGTAGACTTGTCACCTCATTTGTGGCTTGGCAGCCTTTCTACTTGTCCTCACTCTACCACTTTTCCAGTTCTCAGACACGGCTCCAAACATTCCCATACTCTGCACCCCCATAGAGCTTCACTGCTGAGTTCACTGAGTCTCAGGAGCCATCACTCCAGCCTAGAAGCACTTCTAAACTGTCCACTGTCTTCCTCTTGCTCTGGCTTCAAAGAACGGCTCCCTCCTGTTGGAGGGTAGCCCCTTCGATTCATTGCAGATCCCATCACGCCTGTTCCTCAGGATGGTTCCTTGTTCCAGCCCCTCCTTTTTCTTATTTCCTATATTCTCCCACCATACTGGCTGCTCCCTCAACCCACAGAGCATGCTCAGGTGTCCCCACTTCCCTCTGGGCCAGGTGCTTTGAGACTGTTTTGTGTGGCACTCTCCATAGTCCCTTAATGGTCTGCAGTGACACTTGCCAAAACTCCCTGCCTGCCTCTCATCTGCACTTGAAGCTGTAGAGCCCTTTTCTTAAAACCACTTGTTCGCCTTTAGAAGACCACTCCTCCCAGTCCCTTGACTCTGCAGTCAGTCACTGCTGGGCTGCTGTGCCTTTATCTTCTCCTTTTAAGCACTGGTATTGTCTATGGTTCTGTGCTTCGCCTGGTGGTCTTCTTACTCTGTATGTTCTCGCTGGTTATTGGTTTTCTCTCATTAACTGCCACATTGACACTACGTGTCAGGGTGTTCTGCATCCGCAGACTTACCAACCAGTGATAAAAATATTCAGAAAAGCCCAGCACCACAAAACAACACAAAAGCAAACCAAATCCCAAATACCACACAATTTGGGGGCTGGAGGTGTAGTTCAATGGTACAGCGCATGCTTAACATGCACAAGGCACCAAGATTAATACCGAGGAGAAAAGAAAAAAAAAAAGAAACAAACCACATCTGTACTAAACATGCACATTTTTCTTGTTATTCCCTGAACAATACAGTATGACTTACGTAGTGTTTATGAGTAATCCACTGGCTATTTAAAGTACACAGGAATATGTACATAGGTTATATACAAATACTATGCCATTCTTTGTAGGGTACTTGAGCTCCTGAGGATTTGAGCATCCTCAGGGGTCCTGGAACCAATGCTCATGGATACCCAGACACAATTGCCTGTTTGTGCCTCTCAGACCACCAGGCCAGCTCTTTTCCTGCAGCGTAGGCTTCTGTCCACATCTGCTGGCCATCTCTACATGGGTGGTCCAAAAACACCCCCCACCCTCACAAGCCTTCCCTTTCTTCTGTATTTACCATATCATATGAGACACCGAAATACTCCAGTTCTCTGCCCTGGATACCTAACTTTCTCTGGCAACTATAGTCACTTCTGCAACTATAATAGCCTCCTGAGCAGATCTCCCTGCTTCTACTCTGGCCTCCCACAAAAAAAAAAAAAAATCCATCCTTCCTGGGACCACCCTCACACAATTGGATTGCTTACATTTGAGATTGCATACATAGTTTTTTCTCTTCCTTCAAATTATCTCCTAAGGAGAAGTATGTTATTTGATTTATGTATTTGTTAAACACTTTTCCTAATATCTTATACAGTGTCTGAGTATGCTGCAAATAACTTTGTCCATTTATCTATGGGGGGTTTTTATTTGAATGTGCTCTTTATATGGTGGTAGAGACTGAATATTTTCAGCCATAGTGCAGCTAGCTTTTGTCATTCTACTGAAATATTTATTTTTCATTCAATGGAAATTTCAATTTTTATATAGTTGAAACTGTCAATATTTTCCTCTGTTATTTCTTTTTAAAAGAAACCTTTTAAAACATTAAAATTACCAATATTTTAAATACCAAGTAGGCAGTGTGATGTGACGACAGACTAGATGTTGACCTTACGGAGAGTGAGTTCAAAAAGCGAGTTGAAAAGTGCACAGGAACAGAGTGCTAGGCAGAAATGTCACCCTTCCATGCAGTCACATTACTGTGCGCAGCATTCCTGAGGTCATTGTCTTGCCTTCCTTCCAAATGATTCTCCCTAGTTTCTTCGTGCTTAATAGGGGAGGTCTTTGCTCAGAGCTAGTAAAGTATGCAAGAGATTGACTCAAATTACAATTGGAATTTCTATCTAGACTATGTCTTAAAATTTCATTAAGACACACTGCATTATTATTTATTTTGAGTATTGATTGGGTTAGTGAGAATCACCATGAGAACAGCAAAAAGTAATGTCTTTTAGTGTGTTTGTGGGGCCAGTGGATCAATAGGAAGTATTTCCTTTTTGGCCTATGAGACACACACACACACACACACACACACACACACACACAGATGGAGAAATAGAAAGAGCAGTTTCCATGTGAATTTCTCAGTATTTTCAGCTAGTTTCATTTTGAAGCACAATCCACCATTGGCAGCCAGGGCCAGGCTGATGATCATCTTTATCATTCAGATTTGGAAAACACACACTGCAGAACTGACATCCTTTAGAAATAGACTTTTGGGTGGAGGGGCTCAGTGGTAGAGCTCATCCTTAGCATATGTGAATCCCTGGGTTCAGTTCCCAGCACCACCAAAAAGGAAAGAACTAGACTTTGGTTTTCTTCTTGGGCTATATTCCTATTTTAGATATGTGTATTTTATTTGTTAAAGTATTTAACAGTATATTTCACATTCTCTTTCAGTCTTCACAGAAAAGTACTGTACTGCTAACCATGTGGATAAACTTCCTGGCCCAAGAGACTGGGTACAGATTCTACAGGATCAAATTAAACTGGCCAGAAGAAGGTTAAAAAGAGGCTCAGGTATGAATAGGTTGTAAGAAAGTAATTGTGGGAGTACTTTATTGTACTATATTTATTCTTAGCCTAGGGTAGTTTAGTATCTTATTTTTTTTAAGGAAAAGCTCTACATAATGTGCTTTGGTTAGCTATCTAAAAGTCTCATTCAAGTTACTTTTGAAACTCACCTTAAGATTATGTAGTAAAAATTATGTCAGGCCATATGTTTTGAATAGTACAGAGGAAAAAGATTGCTAATCTCATTTATGGTCCAGTGTATCAGACATATAAAACTTGGTCTCTTGCCAGGCGCGGTGGCGCAAGCCTGTAATCCCAGCACTTAGGGAGGCTGAGACAGGAGAATCACGAGTTCAAAGCCAGCCTCAGCAATGGCAAGGTGCTAAGCAACTCAGTGAGACCCTGTCTCTACAAAAAACACAAAATAGGGCTGGGGATGTGGCTCAGTGGTCGAGAGCCCCTGAGTTTAATCCCCAGTAACAAAAAAAAAAAAAAAAAAAGTTGGTCTCTCAGCCAGATGCAGTGGTGCATGCATGTAATCTCAGCATTTTGGGAGGCTGAGACTGGAGAATTGCGAGTTCAAAACCAGCCTCAGTGATGGCGAGGCACTAAGCAACTCAGTGAGACCCTGTCTCTAAATAAAATACAAAATAGGGCTGGGGATGTGGCTCAGTGGTCAGTGGTTTAGTACCCCTGAGTTCAATCCTCAGTACCAAAAAAAACCCTTGGTCTCTCTTTTATGGTTTGCTTCTATTTGCCTATTTATTCTTGTTTGTTTGGATCTGCTTGATTTATAAAAAGTTCTAATTGTTTAAGATTTTTTTAATTAGCCAAAATTATTCAATAAGAACCATCAAATCAAGGAGGAAGAAATGTCTGTGTGTTTTAAAACCTTAGCTTGGGCTTGAGTATTTGGGGGTTATTCTCCCAGGAAAAGTGAACACCAGTTGGATTGTGACAGTTTAGAGTTGGTCATTTGAAATCTCAGGCTCTCCAAAGTGACAGTGGGCCATTGTACCAATGAGAAATCTCTTGAGGTCAGTTTTCTCCTATCATACAAGAATAGTTGTCTCTCGGAGGTCAAAGATCTCTGGTTTTTTTCTCTAATTCCTTATAAATTAGTACATCTATTTTGAAAAACAGTCTGGAGGGTCCTCAAAAAGATAGAAACAGAACTACCATATTATCCAGCAAATCCACTTCCAGGTGTTTATCAAAACCAATGAGAGTATGTTGAAGAGCTCTCTGCACTCCTATATTCATTGACACATTTTCCCCAGTAGCTAAAAGATGGAATTGACATAAGTGTCCACCAGTAGCTCAATGGATTTCTTAGAAATGTGTTATATATAAACAGAGGAATATTACTTACTCAACCTTAAAAAGGAAGTCTCAGGAGTTCCATCTGCATCAGCATGGGTAGGCCTGGAGGGTATTACGCTAAGTAAACCAGGCACAGAAAGCAAGTACTCATGATCCCACTGTGGAATCTAAGAAATTAGAACTCACTGAAGTCAAGATTAGAAGTTGGTCACCAGGGTATTGGGGGCCACTAAGGGATGCTGGTCAAAGTGTATAAAATGTCAGTTAGGAGGAATAAGATCAGGGGATCTATTATGCCACATGGCAACTAACAGTGTTAATTAATAATACACTTGAAAATTAAGGGAGTAGACTTTAAACATTTTTACCACAAAGTATGTGAAGCTATTCTATTAATTAATTCAATTTAACCACTCCACAATGTATGCATATTTCAGAAAAATCATGTACATAATAAATACATACAAATTTTAATTTCTCAATTAAATAATTAAATAAGATGAAAAAAATCCAGATCAAACACCATGGCACCTGGCCTTTGGAACCTCTATGGCTTGAGTATGAATCAGTTTGGGAGGTGGACTTTGGATATGGAAATGATCTCTAGAAAACACATGATATTCTGTCTTAGTCCGTTTCATGGTCCTGCAGCAAAATACCACAGGCTGAGTGATTGATTTTTAATGAACAGAAATGCATTGGCACACAGTCCTGGAAGCTGCAAGTCCAAGACTGAGGGACCACAGTTGGTGAGGGCCTTCTTCCTGTATCATCTTATAGCCAAAGGGCGAGGAGAGGGTGAGAGAGAGGGAAAAGAGGGGACCAAACTCCAGCTTTTATAAGGAGCTTACTTCTGCAGTAATGGAGAACAATAGCATTTATCCAGTGATGAGGGCGGAGCCTAATCACCCCCCACTTCCCTGCCCCAGGCACTATGGCTTTGAGAATTAAGTCTCTAATTCATGAACTCTGCGGGACAATTCAAACCATAGCAGTCTCTCTCAGATCCCTTTCAGGTGAACCCTTCCCAGTCAGCCATAACCTCCTCACTCAGGCTCTGCCAGTCACCCTGACCTTCTCCTCCTTCCTGAAAGGAGGCTGATCTCTCACCCACTCATGCATCCAGCTGCCTGGGAAATGCGTCCCCGTTTCCTAAGCTTCTCAAAGATTCCCTTCTCCTGCAATCTTTCTGGAAGGCCCCAGAACTTCCACCTTCTGCCACCTGAGTAGGTAAATTCCTGTTCCCTCTACTGGACCATGAGTTCCTTAAGATCAGGGACAGCAACTGAATCATGTTTGTGTCCCAGGTCTGTCTCTCATGGTATGTGAGACAGGCTGACTCTCAAGAAATATTAGTTGAATGAATCAATGAAAATGTCAGTAATTTCAGAAGCCTTCTTTGCCTGAGTTGAAATCACTTGAAGCCTGTAGAACATTTCACCAGTCCCTTCTTGGGGTTTCAAATGTTTATCCCATTCCTTCCAGAACTCATGGGGTGACAATGTCTGTGAGCTCCATCCTCAGGAACAAGATTCTTACGACTCCTGGTGACTTTGTGGTCATCCCTGAGCCCCTCTCCTTCCTCCTTATTCTTCCTTCCTAGTTCTCTCTTCTCCTTTTCTTCCCCAAAGGTTCAGAGTCTCATGTCAAGGCAGCCTGACTTCACTCAGGGTAGATTCACGGGAAAACACCTGAGGTGATCTTCAGCGTTCTCTACCTGCTTCCTTCCTGAGTTCCTTCACAAAAACCCCTTCTTATTACATTAGTCCCCCTAGGTTTCAGTTCCATGGAAAAGTTGAGTTGGGAGGGAAAAGGGAAAAAAAAAAAAAAAGAACACTTTTACAGTTGAAGGACAGGTAAGTTGCCCAGAAGGTTTACCCAGGTGGTAACACCAGCCTAGCACTGATGTCACGTTGGGTGTCTCATCTTAGTTTTATGGCCCGAGTATTGAGTGTCAACCACACCAGTAACTACTAAGTTGGCCCATGTTGCCTAGATTCTACTTTGGACAGCTTGACTGAGTAAGAACTTCCATTTCCTATTAATATGCAAGGGGGAAATTATTGACGGTCAAAATACAAAATAACATATATTGTGTTATTTATATACAATATAATATTCTAGTTTGAGAGAAATTGAAAGTGTGTCCTAATATAGAGACCTAAATTCAAGATCAGTTAGCCCAGAGGAAAGGCAAGGGCCAATGTAGCAGCCAAGAACCAGCCACCTTTGCTTCTCCCACACCCTGGTTCAACTGTGCCACCAACTTTGAGCTCGCCTGAGGCAGCCAGAAGCTCCCTGTGAGAGTGGCTATTCCCTTCCTGCTTCACGGGCTGGTCAGAGCAGATGCAGCAATCAGAGATACTGGAAGCTCTCTGGGAGCTTGAGGGGAAGGAGCTGTGTGTAACAAGACTGTTGAGGTTACTAATTGAAGTGCTACAGAGACCACCTGAGAAAGAAAAGAGAGGGCTTTGTGTTCCAGAACACGTGCCTCTCACCAAACGAAGTGAATTAAAGTCCCTAAAGGATTTGAAATTTTTAGAAGAAACCTTTGAAGTAAAAAAAAAAACTAGGGGCCTGGGGTTATGGTGCAGTGGTAGCGTGCTCGCCTAGCACGCGTGAGACACTGGGTTCAATCCTCAGCACCACATAAAAATAAAATAAAGATATTCTGGGCTGGAGTCGTGGCTCAGCGGTAGAGCGCTTGCCTAGCATGTGCGAGGCACTGGGTTCGATCCTCAGCATCACATAAAAATAAAGGTATTATGTACACCTATAACTAAAAATAAAAATATTTTAAAAAATAAAATAAAATAAAGATATTCTGTTCATCTACAACTAAAAAATAAATATTAAAAAAAAAGTAGGGAGATATTGGGGGAAGGCTGTTCCTAGAGACCTAGAAAGGTCATTGCTACACCACAGGATGACAGTAGGAAGTTTCAGTGTCATCTTTTGGTGCCTTTGCCAGGCTGTATGTGTTCAATATAATCAGACCCTTTTTTTCTCCCTTCTCATCAGATGCTGAGACCAGTAATTAGTTCTGATCTCTTCCCACCAGCAAACAGGACTGCACACAGTAGGGCTGCACCTTCACATTCCCTTTTCTACCTCCCACAGACTGGTCAGTAAACACATTTCTTAATTATCGCAGCATTTCTATTAATAATTCACATTTCCAGTGCTCAATCCCCCCCCCACACACACACACACAGTGGGACCCCAATTATATCCTGTTCCCAGTCCTTCCCTTCCTTCTCTCAGAAACTTAGGAGATAGTCCACTCCTGTTCCGTAGGCATCAGGATATTTGACTTAGGACATTTTAGTTTTTGAGCACCAGGTTTAGATAATCTGCCTAGATATCAATGACATGTTTAGAGCAGGTTCTATTAGTGACTAAGAAGTGCAAGGTGGCCGTAAGACAAAACCAACCCTGAAATACAGACCAAACCAGACCTAAATAATACCACATCAAGCCGGGCGCGGTGGCTCACGCTTGTAATCCCAGCACTTAGGGAGGCTGAGACAGGAGAATTGTGAGTTCAAAGCTAGCTTCAGCAACGGCGAGGCGCTAAGCAACTCAGTGAGACCCTGTCTCTACATAAAACACAAAAAAATAGGGCTGAGGATGTGGCTCAGTGGTCGAATGCCCCTGAGTTCAATCCCCAGTACCAAAAAAAATAATAATAATAATAATAATAATACCACATCAGCCCTGGCCTACCAGAGTTTGTCTCCCAGTCTGTAAAGTGCTGCTACACATCCTTCTCAAGAAGCACAGAAGTGGGACCCCAGCAATTAAAACTAGAGCCACTTGGATTTCCTGCAAGGGACCAGAGGCCTAGATCAATGGTGCTCCTTGGTCTCCTATGCTCTGTCTTGATTATTTTCCATCTAAACGATAATACAAACAGTATCTCATAGATATTCCCCAGTTTCAACCTAATTTATCATATTTGGCTCAATTCCTGGAATTAGGTGCAGACTGGGCAAGCTAATAAACTATTCGCTTAGGGAAGTCTGCCCTGCTTCTGGAAAAAGAAGTGCCCCATGCAGATTTGAAAGGTCGTTATGCAAATCCAAATAGAAATTCATTTGGGGCTCTCATCACACGTAATCATTTTTTTCTATAACTGGAATGATTCCTTTCCTGGTGTGGATTTTTATCATTTTCATTAGATTACTTCCTCAGAGCTGAAATCACAATTTATTATTTGTGTTAGATCCAAGAGTAAAGCTGTCACTGCTACTAAATTTTTATTGGACTTTCTCAATCTTTTCCAAATTTTACAACTTGATTGTCACCAGCGAAGAAAGAGTGTGAACTTGTTGATATAGACAGATGTTACAATTAAGTTGAGGTAACACAGTGATGTCCTTCATCCGTGACACTTTGTTCCTATTCATGCAGCTAGCATATACTAATTTATATATAATAATTTACATAAAACTTGGGTTGTTTATGTTCTGTTCTGACAAAAGAAAATAATTGCATAGGCCTGTTTATAAAAAGTAAGAATGGTTGAATTACAGAGGGAAGAGAACTTATACTCCAAACTGATTTTTGTTGTAATTGAATGAAAAGCAATTATGCATGGAAGGTGCAAGTTACTAAAGTACAAAATGAACTAAAATTTGAAGATTAAAAAAAATTAGCTCATATGCATGTAATGTGTTTGGACTGTTAATGGCAAAGAGATTAAGAGCCCAGATTTAACCCAGTTCAGATCCTTGGCACATCACTTACTAGCTGTGTTACCTTGAGTAATTTCTGCACCTCTCTGTTTCCTCATGTGTAAAATGAGCATAACAACAGACCTACATTATAGAGCTTTCTCGGGGTTCAGTGACACACTGCATGTAAGAGCTCAGTAAATGGAAAGTATTTAACAAATGGTGGTAGTTGAGGTCATTATTGTTATTTTTAAAGAATTTTTTAAAAAATTTCTTGGCAACAAGAGAACTACCAGGTAGGTCATCTACATATTCAAATTCACTCAAACCAATTAGAAGAAAATGATGTCTTTTAAATATAAAAATGGCATTTGTTCATTGTTTTAATATATAAAATAATAAAAACCAAACTTAAAAATACCCGAAGCCTTTCACCCAGAATTTTAGTGTGTCTTATTTTTTCTTTGAAACTGTTTATAGATTTTAATCATACCATTTATCCTCTGGTTTGAATTGCCTATTTTTGTTATTAGATATTCATCTACAACATCATTGTTAGTGGTTTCTACTCTACTCCAGACCTTACTAGTCTTGACTGCTCTTTCTCTTCTTGGGGTTTTCTGTTTGCCATGAATCTAGCAGGCTAGCAGGTCTTTTGCTAATGTCAGATGTATCCATCTGAGGACAAGATGTTAGAGGATGAACTAGAGGTAGGAAATGTGGGACATTTCTATCTGTATCTAAGCCCTGATTGTGTTTAAAGCAACAACAATAAAAAAAGAAAGCATTACATCATGATGCAAATGGCAGCGTTCCTTTGGCCTCACGGTACACGTGCACTGTAAGCAGGGAACTTCCAGTGGGGATCATTAGTCGTGGGATGTAGAGGGCACCACTGAAATGATCCCAGGGCCCCTAATAAAATGTTGTCCTCTGCTCCAGCATGTTATGGGAGACTTCAGTCCCCTTCAGTTATCAAGAGACTTATGGGCCCCTTCTCTTTGCATTTAGTGGAAGGTTTTTTGTGACTGAAAGAGATATCTTTGCAAAACTCCTAAGGAGATTGAAACATGTATCAGAGGTAAATCAAGTTTGCATTTTAAATCATAGAAGTAAAGAATCTTGCTGGGCACGGTAGTACATGCCTGTAATACCAGCGCTTTGGGAGGCTGAGACAGGAGGATCGCTAGTTCAAAGCCAGCCTCAGCAATGGCGAGGTGCTAAGCAACTCAGTGAGACCCTGTCTCTACATAAAACACAAAATAGGGGCTGGGATTATGGCGCAGTGGGTAGCGTGCTCGCCTAGCACGCGGGAGGCACTGGGTTCGATCCTCAGCACCACATAAAAATAAAATATTGTGTCCACCTACAACTAAAAAATAAATATTTAAAAAATAAATAAATAAAACACAAAATATAGCTGGGCATGTGGCTCAGTGGTCAAGTATTCCTGAGTTCAATCCCCAGCACCAAAAAAAGAGAATCTTTTGAAAAAATATGTATTTCTTCATGAGTGAATGGATGCCAAAGTTGGACTGGCAGCTAAGGATATAAATTTTCCAGCATCTCCAGAGAAAGAAAGGTTCGCTCTTGGCATTTCCTAAGGCTGCCCAGCAGGAGTGGCTCTGGGGATGGCACATTTAGTTTTATAACAAGAATTCACTGACCTTTGTGCCTTCATGACATGTTTAAACAGTCTACCCCAGATGCTGGTTGGATGTTGAAGCCCATGGAAATAAGTAAAAATAATTGATACAATAAGGTTCATAAGATTTTTAAATTTTTTAATACAGGAAAGTTGATGTTATGATATCAAAAAATTTTCAGTTAAATAATGATGCTAAAATTTGTATGTGAACCAACTGAAGCTGAAAAAGGAAAAGAGGAAAAATGTTATGTATACTAGAGTTATTTTAATTGTATTACTGTATTCAGTAAAATGAATGTGCTCCCTGAAACTAATGAGATTTGTTTTTTATGTTTGTAACCAGCAGAGGTAGCTGACGGTGATGAAAGGCTGGACGGCATTTCTCTACCACCAACAGGTAAAACACATTTACATTTTCATCACCTGCTGGAAAATGCAGTGCAAGAAAATATTTGCATTCAAAATGGTTTTAACATTAGAGATGCAGATGCTTGGGCAAGCTCCTTCCATAACAGACCCAGTCCCTAGCATTCAGAGTTTCTCAAGGCCCTGGGTTCAGAGATGTTTTTTACTTTGAATATAAAAAGCACAAATAGCTACATTTGTTTCACACTGTTTCATAGTCAGGAAAATCTCTGAAATGCAAATCTCAACAGTATTACAACATTTTGCCTCTCCAAACTTTTGGACATTAAAATTATTTTCATGTGAAATGAGATTTCACTTTAGAACAGGGAGCACCAATTTTGTGTGACCAAATCCATGTCTACTCGGTCTTCTCCCACCTCCTCCAAAAAAGCCTTTAAGAGGTAATCCATCATTGCTCTTTATTCAATGGGCACCCAGTTTCTACTGGATTTTAATTGCATGATTGAATAAGCCTGTCCATCCAGCATGAGTGGCACACTCCTAACACTTGAACCTTATTAGCCAAATATAACATTGCATTGAAGCATTTACTGCACACAGTTGCATTAAGCCATAGACCTGATTCTGACTTCACATTATTTGACTCTCAAGTAAGCTCCTGGTCTGGCCTCCTGCCAGAGAGACAGGTGTCTGTCTGATCAGTGAGCTACATGTTAAGCAATGTATTCTCTCACTTAGTCTCAGGACCGTTTATTAACTGCCCTCAAAAGAGTACCTGAAGATTCTGTCCACAAAATCCAGATATCCCCTAAAAAACATAAGACTGAAAAAGACTGACTCTATCTTTTTTCCCTCTAGATTTGGGGTGTTCTGATTTTAATTAAATTCAGCAAATACTAGCAGAATGTCCAGTGTACATAGGAACTCAGAGTTCCCAGTAGTCATGTGTTCATTGATAGCACCATCCCAAGATGGCCACTAAAGCAGAACCCATAGGTGTAGGATAGGCATATGATAGTGAGCTTCAGAACAGCAGGGAAGCCCAGTTGTGTAAATGATACATTGCTTCCTCAGCATTGAGTAGCTAAGCAACAGATTGATGGACAAATAAATGAAATGAGCTACATAGTGCAAAAGGATCTGTGTGTATCAAGTTCTTCCCATATATAGTCATTATATAAAAGGTATTTCTCATTTGGCTGTGTTTCCACATTTGTGAATTAAGAGAATTGAAATACGTGATCTCTGTTGTTCTTTCCCAATCTGTCATTCCCTGAATATCAGGACAGTTCCTATCAGCCTTATTCCTATCAACCTGCCCAGCCCACTTCCAGTAGATGCAGAAAACACTAATCATAAAAATGAAATTGTGTATTTCAGGAGGCCCCTGGGAGGAATACTATGCTTTTCTAATTGTATCTCTCAGGGTGAGCCCTACCCTCAGGTGCCCCCTCTGGAGGCATCTGTACCACCTGTCCTCTGCCGTATGACACAGTGGGCTTTTGTTTTATTCTTTGAAGACATGCCCCTTGAAATAATACCATCACTTTTAACTGACAGTGGAGGCAAAGATATTTCGGACAAGAAAATTGAGCACAAGGGATGCTAGACCAACCTCCTAAGACAAAAACTTTCAAGGAATCTGAGAATGAGAAGGAACTTGAGAGATCACCTCGTCCAATCTCTTCTTTATCCAATCCTTTTATTTTACAGGGAAAAAAGCCTGAGGCCCAGAAACATTAAATGACTTCCCCAAGGTCTCAAGAGCTGGTTGATGGCCTGGCCGGAACCCAGGCCCCTCGACTCCCAGCCATTACACCGTAGAGCTTTCTTATACCTAAGCCAAAGCCAGCTTTTCTCTGCATGTTTCTTAAAGATCCTAAGATATGATGGATATACTAATCCATTTAGGATTCCATTTCAATGTCTCACAATCTTCACAGTTAGAATGTTCATTGTCAGTCTACCCAAAGTTTGCTGCAGTTTAAGCTCATTTATTCAAGTCCTCTCAAATTTTGCCCAAAGCTGTGAGGTCATAATGAAGAAAGTAGTAGAACACACCTGCAGGTCTTTTCACTAGACTGCTGATAGAGATTTGTTACAAATTACTAAACAGCATGTTAAATAAAAATGTTCATTACTTTAGAAAAAAAGGAAAGAAGTCACAGATTGGTGCTCAAATTTTGCAGTTATAAAATCAAATAATCTCGATAGTCTAGCATATCCCTTGGTTGCCTCTCTACAGTAAAATTCCCAGTCTGGTTGGCTTCTTTGAATGCAGTGCTATTGCTAATACCCCTCCTTCCATGTGCCCTGACACAGCACCTGAGCAGTGGAGTCCACCTTCCTGCACACGTAGTTTCATCCTCAGAGTGGAGCCTCACTGGTCAGAACCATGGGAGCACCCAGGGGCTCTGATACAGACCTTCATTATCTCATTTACCTGATCTGGCAGCAGCAGGTGCTTTTTAAAGATTCAAGAATGCCTTTATTACCTTTTTAAGATCTCTTTTTTTTCTCCTTCCAGTTGTGTATGTGTTAGGCAGAAGGAGGGAAAGGTGGAAATCCTTTAGGGTCGCTAAGAACCTAAAGTGGCCAGAGTACGGTTACAGTTAGATACTCAAATGACTTTTGTTTTGACCTACTACAGTTAAGCAGTCTTTTACTTGTCTGGCTTTAACAAAAATGGATACAGATTCTGTAGTGGAGAAATGTGTTTTCTTCATTTATTCCCTCTCTACCCTGTTCTGTAAGCCTTTTTGAGGGGTGGGGGGTGTACTGGGGATAGAACTCAGGGGTACTCAGCCACTGAGCCACATCCCTAGACTAGCTTTGAACTCGTGATCCTCCTGTCTCAGCCTCCCAAGCTGTTGGGATTACAGGTGTGTACAACCACACTTGGCTTCTGTAAGCCTTTTGAGCAACTCCTGGGAATCAGAACTGCATTGGGGTTTGGTGGACAAATTCCTGCCTTCAGACTAGCGTGAGGCAGAAGCAGTTACCTAAATGCTGCAGCACAAATGTGGAGAGTCCTGGATAAGAAAGAAAAAGCCCCCAGGACCTGGGAACAATTGGGTTTAAAAAAAAAAAAGTATAAAGTCAAATCAAAACAATGCTTTCTAAAGCTTAAAATGAGACTTTTGAATTTGAAAAGGGGTGATGTTCATCTGAGCTTAGCAATCTGTGTCACAAATTGGCATTATTTTACATATTTTTCTCCTTGAAGAAATGTAAGGAAGAAAATTTAAATTAATGGTTCCACCCAGAAACAACCATCATTAGGTGTTTTTCCCAGACTTTTCTCTATATTGATTTTGTTTATATAATAGAGATCAATACATAAAATTTTGTTTCAGAGCATTTGAGATTTTACCTAAAAAGCATTCTCTCATTTTGTTTCAAATCTTCATGTACGTTATTAGCTGCATGATGCTCCATTTTATAGGTAAATAATACTTCATTTAGCCCTTTTCTGCTACTGGACAATAGACACACTCTAAGATTAACACATATTCATGGAATTACCTGTAAAATATAATCATTACAAATTTCTAATTCCTTAATTGCTCATTTAGCACAACTAAAGCCATGGCTAAAAACTTAAGGACTGGGCTGGGATTGTGGCTCAGTGGTAGAGCACTTTCCTCGCATGTGTGATGGACTGGGTTCAATCCTCAGCACCACATAAAAATAAATAAAGATATTGTGTCCATCTACAATGAAAAAAAAAACAAAAAACTTAAGGACTTCACTCTGCAACACAGGCACCTACAAGTCAATTCCCCACTTGTCCAGAACTCCAGCTCAGGCCATGTGGTAGAATGTACAGCTGTCCCTTAGAGAAGCTGCTCGCCCCCTTCATTGTCTTGTCTCTGTCATAGGTAATATATTTGACACCAGGTGAGAAAACATGGAGGATACAGAACCAGGTTTCATTGCCTAGGCTTTCATTTTTGTGACCTTGGTCATGAGCATATGTAACTCTTCCATTTGAATGTCCTCAAAGATCCATGTAGTATTTCAGTTTCCTGCAAAGTGTGGGTCTTCTGTAAAGTTTCTCTGTCATGTTTGAATAATTTCTTATGCTTTCTTTGTAATCAAGCCTCCAATTTGGTATAAGATTTTTAAAAATTGTTTTTAGAATTGATTCGTTACCCTTCAAAAGTCCAGCATATGATCCAGTTAGTTCATTGTCTGTCATAAAGAAGCAAGCGGTTCTTCCTTTTTTTTATTCATTCATAACCTTAATGTGAATATGCATAGTTTTGAAGTATATTTATTTTCACATAAATTGCCTAGCTGCAGTATAAAGGAGAATGGTTTTTTCCAGGACTGAGACAGCAGTTGTAAACGCCAAAACTAATTAGACCTTCTTCAGTTAGAAGAAAAAGTTGTTTTGGGAGACAAGATAGCTCTAACCTATAAGATTAAATCATTTGGACTGGGGTTGTGACTCAACGGTTAGCACTCGCCTAGTGCAGGTGAGGCACTGGGTTCAATCCTCAGGACCACATACAAATTAATAAATAAAAATAAAATTAAAAAAAAGATTAAATCATTTATGACATCAGTACACCCCACCCCAAAAAAAAAACATTTGTAGCTGAATTAAGTGCAAGTGATAAGTGAATTCTTAGGAAAGAAACCCCTTTCACATAAACTGTGTCAACACAGACAAAATAACTAATGAAAAGGTGAAAAACTCAAAGTAGCCAGTTCTACTTGATACATAACAACTATTTAAACAGATGGCTTTAACTGGATGATCCTGGATTTCAACTGTGTGGTAACCAGCCACAAGTGTACATGCTTAATATTCTGGTATACTTCCTGGTACACTTGCCCTCTGCTTTATATAAAACCAACATAGGAAACTCTGAATTTATTTGAAAGAGATATCTTGCCATGTGTGTATCTGTTTTACTGAAATATTTGCCTCCAGATTTCTTTATTGCTTTGAATCTTTGGCACTTGATCCAAAGGCCAAATATTGGCATGAAAGAAATTTGACTGTATATCCACCAGATCCTGTGGTTAAGACTGCCACGTGAGGGGCTGGGGTTGTGGCTCGGTGGTAGAGTGCTTGCCTGGCATGTGTGAAGCACTGGGTTTGATCCTCAGCAATAAATAAATAAATAAATAGATAGATAAATAACTTGTGTCCATCTACAACTAAAAAAAATTTAAAAATGAATTGCCATGTGACAGTTGGACACCTTTTCCTGGCACACACTTCATCTACCTGTTGGAGCTAACAGTTCCTGTAGAGGACAGTTAGTCCAACCGTTGGCTTTACAGGTGAGGAAACTGAAGAGTGAGGGTGCATGGTTGCCCAGATCCAGGGAACCCTTCACTGGCTGGTGGGGCACAGAACCCAGGTGTCCTTACTACCTGTCCAAGGTCCTGGTATAGTACCGCCCCAAAAAACGAAGCCTGGAGACAGAAGGGACACTCTGGGATAAGTCAGTATTCCACCAAGACCAGCTTAGTCAACTGAAGATGATGTACAACATCCCTGTAATGTGACAGAAAACTAGTTTTAGGTGTGGCTTGTGGAATCTGTCTACTAGACAGTTAACCTTGTATATGTGTGTCTTTTATTTTTCTTCTTTTTGAAGCTAAAAGGAAGGGTCAGAGAAATTGTTTCCATTGTATCTTTTAGTTAGCCTTTGCCACTCCAGTCAGTAATCCCTTTCCTGAAACCAGTCCCTTTGTTTTATCAAGTGGTCTGATGAACTACTGTGTATAAACCAGGGCTGTTGTTTTTCTGCAGCATATGCTTACAAATTTGTCTTCTGCTTCCCAGAATGAAATATTTCTCAAGGGAATAGAAAAGATTAATTAGTGACCTTTCACTCTATTAAGCTATGATGAATATGTCTCTAATAAAGGTAGAAACATTTACTCACAACTGTGGGTCTGTTAAATATACACCATGAACCTTCAAAAGCACTTCCTTCCAAGCCTGGGTAACAGCTTGGAGTTTTCAATACTTGAGGAGGGAGAGAGAATATTCAATTCACAGATATGTGCAATGGATTCACAAATTGGAAATACATATCAAAACTAACCACAAAATCATATTTTATAAATTAAAATTGTTTTGTGTTAACTTACTGTGACTACTGTTCAGACTTTGTTCAGAAATCCTTTTTATAGGCTTTCTTAGCAAAAAAAAATCCATATCTATGGATAATGTCTCAATCTTCTGTATATATGTTTTATTAATATGTAAATATTCCAATTTTTTAAAATTACTATGTTCTTTAAGAAAGAATTCAATGCAAGGCTAGTTGTGAAAATGGTGTATAACATTGTGTTGTGATATCGACTCCCAAGATGCTCTTTATGTCTGTTCTGGAAGAATACAATAAATTACTTTAATTGAATGTACACGTGTCTTGCTTTCTGTGTTTGTGAACTCAATGCTATTCATTAATTAAATGTTATTTATTAAGACTCTACTGATATCCCACCAAAATTATACCTCCTTATGAAGTTAATTTTAAAAAATAAAACAAATTAGATTGCTACCGAAATGAGAGTCTTCAGACATTGCGGTCAAGGTTCCGTCTGGCCGTCAGATCAATGGCTATAGCAACTCCCATGGAAACACTTGGGCATTAAGTACTGAGGTGCTTGAAGTCTAATTTTAAATGAATTAGGTAGCTTTATAATCTTCACTTAAAAGGTTAAGCCCTGCTTCTATGGAAACAACACATCAGAAGACAAATCAATCTTCTCCAATGCAAAGTGGCTGTGAAAATATTGCTGCTTTATTCTTCCTCTTTGAACACAGGAGGGCACTACCTGCCTCTTGGCTCCACTAGGGCTTTAGTCCAGGGTCTGTTTATGGGCCCCTGATTTGGTCAGCAACTGTGAGGACCAGTGGGCAGGGGACAGTGGGGAGTAGCAGCTAGACTGGTGGAAAGGGGGCAGCAAGACGAATTGCTTGCAAAAAGGAAAATATAAAGTATGACCATCCTGAATCTTTCATGCATCCTTACCTCTTTGAAGCTAGGAGCCTGGCACCAGCCTTCCCCTTCTGCCACATGCTACCAGCTTTGGGGGGCCCTTGTGTCCATGAAATTGCTTGTAAGGGGTCCACATCGCGTTTATGATACAAGTGCCCTGGGATGCCCTTGCTGCCATATGCTGGCAAGATTCGTTGCTGTGGAGGTGGCCTGGTGGAAGGGCCCTAGTGGCCCTTCTAATCCAGTGAGGGTGAGAAGACCCAATTTTGCCACAAGAGGCTCCATTGGAAGGGAAGCTCAGCACTACAGGTCTGGCCTTACGGAGTGATTGCAGGAGACAACAGGCTTCTTTACCAGCTATACTGAATTCAAATCCACAATCCATTGCATACCAACTGGGTCAGACCCTGTGGTGGTTTAGGATGACTTGGGTGGGATGCAAGGAAACGAGGGGCCAGAGCTGAGGCTTGGGAGGCACCTGGCACCAAACCGCCTCAGGCCTCATGACATCCCAGGAGGTTCAGACGGCACGGGCAGCCATGAAGCATTTGAAGTAAGAGGCCTTTCCAACTCATATCTTGTATTGATCTGTCTGGCAGAAGTGTGGAACATTCAGCTGTCAGAATAGCTAGGGATAGATAAAGAGAACACAGGACAAAACCCTGTGAGGAGACAATCAGTAAGATTCAGGAAATAGTTTGGGCTGGAGGAGGGAGGAAGTGTCAAAGGGACACCCAGGTTTCTGGCAGGGAAGCCAGGAGGGGTCTCATTTGCACTCACGAAGGTAAGAAAACAGGGGAGGAGCAATTTGGAGTATGAGAGGTGAGCTTAGCATTAGATGTCACTGCATTCATGTATCCCAGGAGTATTCACAACATGCCTGGTACTCTCAGGGGCTGAGAGCAGAGCAGTGAGCAAAAGATGCACCTGCTCTTTTGGAACTCACTCAGAACATGTGTCACAGACACAGACAGATGGCAGAACCCTGGGGGAAACACCAGCACACAAGTCCTATTTGTGTTCCTGAACAGCATTACCAGGGAGGAGGGAATTTAAACTTGGAAGCTTTGTCTCAAACTAGAAGCAATCAAGACGTGATGTACCACTCATTCCTCATGACTCAGCTCTCAACTAATCTTCACCATCATCTAAGAGGGGTTCCTGACTACCTGCTCACAAGTAGCCACATCAAATCAGTTTTTTTTTAAATTTCTTCCAGGTCACTTAACACTCTGGAATTATTTTCCTTATTTATGCATTTAATAGTTATCAATTTTCCACAGGAATCTAAGCCTCATGATGTCAGGGATTTTATCTAAGACATTAAGATTTTAGGACCTAGTAAAAACATTTTAGAACACTTTTCTGGCAGAAGTGGATTGGCTCAAAATTCTACTTGAGGTTTGTAATTAATATGCAGACTAGTCCTCCTGACCAAAGCCAATTATGGTCTCCCAGTACTGGAATTTACAAAAGGTAACTCACCTTCTCCTAGCAACCCAAATGCTGTGCCTTTATCACAAAGCTGAGAAGAGCCAAGCCAGTGGGAATGTTAGGAGTGAGGGAAAGACTGGGACAGTCAGACAAGTGAAGGGACCATGGGACAAATCAGGAGCCTAATGCAAACCCCTCCTTCCAGATCCTGTAGTTTATATCACATGGACTTCCCTTTCCCCTGTATCACTCATCCATTGTTATTATAGATAGTGGAGAAGTTGGGACATTAGATGGGCCATGGAGATGATAGCTGTGCTCCTTGAAGACTTCTTATCTCTAAGGACTCATGCCAACCTTTAGAATGTACACAGATCAACTCCTTTTGTATTTTGTAATTTTGAATGCATGAAATTGACATCCCCCAAATAACATATACACATATATATTGTATACGTATGTGAGCATATAGTTGTGTTTTTTTCTATTTTGTTATCTATCAATGAAATTGAAAGAATGTTAAAGGAGCTGTAGTAAAAAAAAAAAAAAAAAGGCCAAAGAATAATCTAAAAATGGAGCTCAGATGGGATAATACCCAGCATGCTTTATACATACTGATAATCCAAATAAAATTCACATGTAAAGGCCTTTTTAATTGTTTTGGGGGTGTTTTTTCCCATTTTGATCTGTTCCCTGAGAAACTGAAGGACATTTTAAACCTAAACTTTGAAACTAATCTACTTTAGATCATTCCTCTTAAATACTTTCCAAAAATGCAGCTGATGCCAGTGTGTTAAATGGAGAATCTAGTCAAGAACCAGGTCTCTTTACTTCAGTTGTATGCACCCTCCAGCTCAAGGCTCTGACAGAGCCAAAAGGTGGAGGGCCCTTGATGTGAATGTGGAGTGAAAATCAATTTTATAAGGGAAATGGAGCATCCTAAATTGTTTCAATGAAATGGTGGACCAATTGCACAGTGTTAGGAAAACTATTTTCTCCTATTTTCTAGCAATGGAGGGTGAAAGAATACATTTTAATAGGGAGCTCTTACTCTGTATGTTACCAAATTAAACATCCTCCAAAAGTGATATGTTTCTAACCACTACACAGGGACAATCAGTAGCAACTCAATTAAAAACCTCATGCTCATCCCATCCCCCTCTGGTGGTGAACATTATAATGTTGCATCATCCTTATGAGAAATATTTACCTTATGAAGCAATACTACTTTTTTCCACCCCTGTGCCTCACCAATGCTCCCTGTAACATGGACCAGTAGCTCAGACGGCTTTGGCTCTCATTAAGATTTCTGTGTTTGTTTTCATGATTTATGTCATGTACTATTCAAGTGTGTTTTTCCTGCCTGCCCCATTAATGTCGGTGTTCCCAGGAAATTAACCACAGCTGGTCATTCCTGTGTATGCCCCCATGAGATTGGCTTACTAGTCATGAAGTGTGAACATATTTTAAATGTTGGCTGACTCCTGGATGTTGGCTGGTGACCAGAAGCCTACATGAACCATGATCATGTCATTATGATTGTCCTTTATGACAGCATACAGCTTTAGAAAATACACTCAAAAACTGTAAGGAAGAAAGAGGTGGTACAAGTTGATGAAATTAGTCTGACTTCATTTAAAAGATTGAACACAGGAGAAATGCCAAAATATGCTTTTAAAAATGTGAGCACAACTTACTTCTCTTCTACTACCCCCAATTAAACATAAAAAACTACGGAAACAGAATCTCTGCTTACCTTACAAGAATAGATGGGTGTAATCTATATAAACATATGGTAAAGGGGTGTGATAATTAGTATAACATGTTAAGCTGCTCTAAAGTGGCTTGAGTGAAACAGTTTTTTTACTCTAACTCATAATGGCCCACAGCTGGATGGTGGGTGATGGTCAGCTGCTCCATGAGGCCATCCAGAAACCAGTTCAGTATGTGTGGTTGTTCTGCTACCCACTAGCAGACACTTGTGTGCGCTTAGTTAAAGCTAACTTCCAAAAGGCTGTATTGAAGCCTATGGGAAGAGGAAGAGGTTAGTGGAGGACCTGCAGATTTCGCTTCTGCTTAAATCCCATTAGCCAAAAGTTGGTCAAATAGCTATACCTAGAACAAAGGAGGCTTAGGAAACACAGTCTCTAGATGGGTGACTCTACCTAAAGTTTTGATTCTGGAGCTGGGGATATAGTTCAGTTGGTAGAGTGCTTGCCTTGCATGCACAAAGCCCTGTGTTCAATTCCCAGCACCACCAAAAAAATAAATAAAACTGATTCTATTCCTACAAGGAAGAAGGAAAGAATGGATACTGGGAAAGAATGGATAGCTGTATGCTATCATAAGGGACAACCATAATGACATTAATGGAACTAAATTTTGATACCACAGATGCCATTTTAATTGTTGGGAAGAGGATGAATTATTTAATAGTGTTGAGGGTAACTGCTACCCATATACAAGATAAACATATATACATAAATGTTCATTTTGTATATACAAAAAATGAAGCCAAAATGGATCATAGAAGAGCTGAAACTATAAAATTCTTAGGAGAAAATATAGGAGTAAATCTTTATGCTCTTGGGTCAAGGAGCAGTTTCTTAGACACCAAAAGTGCAAGTGAAAAAAGAAGATAGATAAAATGGACATAATAGAAATTAAAAAGTTTTGTGCTTCAAAGGGTCCCAAGAATGTGAAAGACAACTCATAGGATAGGGGAACATACCTCAAATCATATATCTGACAAAGATCTTGCATCCAGAATATATAAAGAACTTTTCTAACTCAAATATAAAAAGATGACCTAACTTAAAAATAGGTTTAAAAAATGGACAGACTTTTCTCTAAAAAAGATATTCAAATGGACATAGGTCAATAAGCACACGAAATGATGATCAACATCATTAGTCATCAGAAAAATGCAAATCAAAATTACAATGAGATACCACCTCACAACCACGAGGATGGCTTATCATCAAAAAACAAGCAGTATAGCTTTGACAATACTATGGTGAAATTGGAACCTCTTCATACACTGCTGGTGAGAATGTAAGAGGGTTCAGACTTTTTGGAAATCAGTTTGGCAGTTTCTCAAAACATTAAATGCTGTTGCTAAATAATTCTGCAATTCTAGGTATATACCCAAGTGGATAATACACATACAGCCAAAGACTTGTACATAAATGTTCATAGTAACATCACTCATGATTACTAAAAATTGGAAACAACTCAATGCCTATCCTTTAATGAATGCATAAGCAAATGTGGTATATCCCTGCAATGAATTGTCAATTTGGGCAATAAAAAGCAATGAAGTACTGATACATGTTAATATGGGCAAACCTTGAAACATTATGCTAAGTGAAAAGAACCAGTCACAAAAGACCACACATTGTATGATCCATTTATATAAAATGTCCAGAATAGACAAATCCACAGAGGCAGAAATAATTTGTAGTTGCCTAGGGCAGGGAGTGAGAGAAATACTGGAGAACGACTGTTGATGGGTACAGGGTTTCTTTGGGAATGATGAAAATGTCTAAAATTAGATAATGGTGATGATCACACAACTCTGTGAATATGTTTAAAAACATCTAAAACTCTTGTACGCTTTAAAACCATAAATTTTATGATATGTTAATTCTAACTCAATAAAGCTATTATTTAAAAAAGTATGCCCTCTGAACTTGATATGTAGCAATTAATTCCAGATGTTTCAAGGATTCAAGTAAAATTTCTATAAGTTGGAGAAAAGAAAGGATTTGGCCAACATGATTCAGAGGAAGAAATTATCAAGTAAAAATTAATTCATTTAAATCATATTTCAAAAAATTTACAAAATTAAATAACAAATGAGAAAAATATTTGCAGAATAAATATCTTTTTAACAAAGGTTATTTATACTTATTGAATATTCAACTCATACATCAAATGATCAATAAACATATATGAATGCTAACATTAAACCAAAAATGCAAATTTAAATGATAATATGAAATATTTTGGGTATCCACTTGGCAAAAATTAAAACAAAGGCAGCAGCAGTGTTTCTTGTAATGAAAAGGACCATCTGCCATACCCTACAGATATGCATGTCAATCAGCACTATATTTTTGAGGATACTTTGGCAATGCTAATCAAAGTTGCTCCATATCTTGCCTAGCCTTTGACCCAGTTATTCTACCTGACAAAATTTACTTTAAAGAAATTATCAAAGTCACACAGTGTTCATTGTAACATGTTTTAAATGACAAAAACTAAAAATAATCTATGTGACCAAGAATAGTTTAAATTATAAGACATCCTTAAAATGGAATCCTATACAGCCATTTTAAGTGGTGTTCATAGAGACCAACAGTCAATTATTTGGGGGTGGGGGGGAAGCAGGCTGCAAAGCAATATGTTCTGAAGCTTTCTTTGTATTTTAGTACACAAATTCTTAGAAGTCTAAGAAACCGCACACCAAACTATTAACTCTGGATAGTGAGATTATGGATACTTTTAAACTTTCTTTCTATTGTCTACCTAAATTAATTGTTCTGCAATAAATATGTGCTACTTTTGCAATAAGAAGATAAGTTATTTTTTTATTTTGTAGAAGAATATTTAATGGCATGGAGAAATGTTCATAATGTATTTACTGCTAAGCAGTGTGATTGTCCTACTTAAATTTTTTAAATTTCAGAAACACCTTTATTTTTGTAAAGTTAGTTATCATTGTAACTACAAATGCAGACTAATTGTAGCATGTCCAAAAAATATACAAGAGCCATCTATGGCTTTAAAAAGTTGTTATAGACAATTTGTTAATTAACCATCAACCTGATCACATTTGGCAAAATAAATACTTATATGCATGCACAGAAAAAAGAATAGAAGGAGGTATCCACAGGTTGTCTCTGGGTAGTGGAATTACATGAGACCTTTCAAAAGTATTTTACATTTTCTAAAAGAAATATGTGTGTCATTTTCTACAAACTAAAAACAAGGTAAAAGAAGAAAATGTTCAGGGGGGAATATATCTGTATATATGTAATGCTGCTTGGATTAGGAAAACCTGAAATATCTTGGAATTCTGGAGATACCTGCTTCTCAAATATCAGATAAGCTCAGGGAAAACTTGGGTATCCAAATCCTTGTTTCTCTGATAATATGCTCTGGTAATATGTGCATAAACCTATTCACAGGACTCTGGAGGTTAATGCTTTACTTTGAAGGGAAAAATAATCATTCTGCAGCTTAACAGGAAAAGGATATCCTCTCTGTAGCTTAATAGGAAACTGGAGACAGTGCTTTATAAAAAATGTATTCGTTGCAAGATGAGAAGAAACCCATCAGAGGTGTAAGTGCATTTGACACATCAAAAAACAATGCCGTCATGGCCTTTGGGATTTAGAGAGAAATCTAAGAAAAATAAAACATGAGGTGGATGGTTGGAACACGAGTCCAGGAGCCTAACAGATTCAGGCCGTAAGAGTCTGTTCTCTCATGTTCTTATTCTTCTCTGCAATTCTATACTGACCAGCAGGTGTTGTGTTTTGGAAAAACAAATGTGTGACTCAAACTGGACAGATGGCACCAACTCTATGAATCCTGGATGACATATACTGAACACTCTGTGTCACTCCTCAGACCATCTTATAAAGTAGATACGTTATCAGCCCCACTCAACAGATGAGAAAAGCAAGGCAACTTGTTCTTATTCATATGACTAAGGAGTCATTTTTAGCCCTGATTTGAACTCAGAGCAGGTAATTCCAACTCCTGCATTCTTATCATCTGTTTTATCTCTCAGCGGAGCCTTATTTATAGGTGGACAAGAAGCATCTAGAATAACCCCAGTGAGTGTCTGGCCTGGATGATTAACCTTTACAGTGCTCTGTGCTTCAGTTAGCTCAGAATCTTTGAGTCAAACATGATAACACATACCCTATCAAGCTCTTCTTACAAGCCAGGCATTGTCAGAAATCTGCTATAGAGAGCAATTTAATTCACCCTCTATTATAAGCCCTGAAAGTCATCCCCACTTTACAGGCCAGCAGACCAAGTTACAGAGAGCTTAAATAACTTGCCCAAAGTCATATAGCTGACAGTCCACAGGGCCAAGATTCAAATCCAAGCTTTCTGATCTAGAACCGGGACTTCCAGTCTTCATGCTATCAGATGCACTTCTAGATAACTATGTTAGATCCTTGTTATATGACAGGCCTTACTTTTAGTGTCCTTGAATCATCTCATTTGAAATATCTCCAGCACATCACCAGGCTGATAACAGGTTCTTTTATATATTTATAATATATAAATATACACACACATGTTATAATATATAATATGTATATTATATTATATATTAATTGTTTTAATATATAACATAATATATAAATACACACACATATATATATATTTGTAGATGGATACAATACCTGTATTTTATTTACTGATTTTTATATGGTGCTGACAAGCACACATGTGCCTCACACATGCTAGGTAAGCACTCTACCACTAACCTACAACCCCAGCACCGACAGGTTCTTTATTAAAATGCTTTTGAGGGAATGTAGCAGTAATTAAAAGAGGGAGCTTGGTGATCAGAATGCCCAGAGTTTAAATACTGACTCTTATCCTTGATTTGGCTCTGGGACCATTTTCCCCTTCATCTCCTTCCATTCTCCATTGTCTATCCACCAAAAGAAATGGAAGTCAGACTACCCCTAGTGGCATAAGTCACTGAAGCTGCTGAGAACCCACACTACAGTGGGGAGAGCTTTGCTGCAGGTGACAGGGCTGGCAGAGGTGGAAGGAGGTAATGCCGCTCAATACTGATCCTCCTGTGGGAAAAAGGTACACTCACATATTGCTGGTGGTACTGCAAATTGGTGCAACCACTAAGGAAAGCAGTATGAGATTCCTCAGAAAACTTGGAATGGAACCACCATTTGACCCAGCTATCCCACTCCCAGGTTTATACCCCAAGGACTTAAAATCAGCACACTAACTCAGATACTCTGGGGTGTGGAGCCCAGTATGTTCTAAGCAGCCTTCTAGGCGATACTGGTGCATGTTAAAATTTGGCGGTCGGGGCTGAGGTTGTGGCTCAGTGGCAGAGCGCTTGCCTCGCATGTGTGAGGCACTGGGTTCGATCCTCCATGTATAACTAAAATATATTTTTAAAAAAATTTAAAAAAAATTGGGGGGTCATAGCTCTAGAAGAGCTGGAGAATATGACAAAGCCCTAAACACAGGACCATGAGTGGATTAGGAGGAACTGGTGACTATGATAGTAACGTGAGGATTCTCTCCATTAATGAATGAGAGCAGACCCAAAGTTTTCCCTGTGATAGCATCACCGTCCCTTCTCTTCTGATTGGAGGATCTGGGTGGCATTGCAGAAGCATGTGAAAGTGCCAGTACCCTAGGTCATCCAGTGGGTGTGTCGAGCAATGGGAACACTGATGTCAAGTGTTGCTGTGAGGGAGAATTTGACACTCATTCTTCTCGAACAGCTACTGGAATTGGGGCCCACAGAAGCAGGGAAAAGAGGCAGAGCTAGGACCAGACACCAGATTTCTCTCGCTCTCTCAAGTCAGGTAATCAACCTGTCAGTTCCCTTCCCAAGTCTGTCTTGGGCCCAGCTATGTGTTCTCTGGATCCCTCTCTTCCCTCCCCTCACATGCTTGCTCTAGAGAGGCATGTAACCAATTCAGCTGGACTGGACTATTGCTCTGCCCTCCAGAATGACCTCAAGTCCCACAACTGTTATGTCCAGGAAGTTAGGCAGCACCAACTGGAGAAAAAATCAAGAATACAAATTTCGAAAGATATTACTCAAGCTGACACATATCTATTGTGCATCTAAAGTATATAGGACCATATAGTCACTGTGTTGCAGGCCTAAGAGAGGAGAGAAGAAATAAACCTACCAGCGTTTGAGAAGCAACACAAGCTCCAAGAACTCTGTAGAACAGCCCCACAAGGCAACAGGTGGTATTTTTTTTAAAAAAAAAATGTATCTGATAATCAACAAAATCAGAGTTCTGAGAATAGAGATGCCATTGGAAGGAGGGAATCCAGCTGAGCTTCCAAAGTTGAAGAAATGTGTTTGGACAGAGTTGGTGGTTACTCCAGCAAAGAGGCCTGTTAGAAAGGGCAGGCATTTATAGATCTTGGAAGTCAGTTATGCTGAAAGGAAATTAGTTTGGTGAAAGTGGGATGTATCAAGGCAAAGCAGATGCAGAAAGGAGCCAGTAGTAAGAGACCATGAAAACTGGCTTAAATATTTCTGAAACTCAGTAAGGAGTGTGATGGTGCACACCTGTAACCCCAGCTACTCAGGAGGCCAAGGCAGGAGGATCATAAGTTCAAGGGCAGCCTCAGCAACTTAGTGAGACCCTATCTCAAAATAAAAAATAGAAAGGACTGAAGATGTGACTCAGTGGTAGAATATCCCTGGGTTCAATCCCCAACACCACATTAAAAAACATTCCAACACTCATTCTGTAGGCCAGGGTTTTCTAATATCTGTTTCTCAGAATACTCTCTTTATAAGAATGTAATAGATGTTATAAGACAAAAGACTCATTAATCCTAGAACATTTTTATCACCCTCAAAAGAAACCCAGTACCCATTAGAAGATTTTTTTCCCAGTATTGTTCCCCTCTCAGCCTTAGGCAACCACTAATTACTTTCTGTCTCTCTGGATATGTCTACGCTGAACACTTATAAATGAAAATCCTACAACATGTGGTCTTTTGTGACTGTTTTCTTTCGCTGGAAACTGTTTTCCAGCAAAAACAGTTTGAACTGTTTGAACAGAACAAACAATTTTCCGGGTTCGTTCATGTTGTCATAGCACCACTTCATTGCTTCTTTTTTTTGGGGGGGAGAGGGTACTGGGGATTGAACTCAGGGGCACTCGACCACTGAGCCACATCTCCAGCCCTATTTTATGTTTTTTATTTAGAGACAGGGTCTCACTGAGTTGCTTAGCGCCTAGCTTTTGCTGAGGCTGGCTTTGAACTCATCATTCTCCTGTCTCAGCCTCGCAAAGTGCTAGGATTACAGGCGTGCGCCACCGTACCCAGCTACTTCATTGCGACATATGGCCAAGTAATATCTCAGTATGTGAATATGCTGCATTTTGTTTATTCATTCATCAGCCAATAGACTTTTGTGTTGTTTCTACTTTTTGTTATTTTAAATAATACTGCTCTGAACAATTGTGTACATGCCTTTTGTGTGGATTTGTTTTCAGTTATCTTGGATATATACCTAGGAATGGAATTGCTAGATCAGATGGTAACTCTGTAACATTTTTGGAAAATATCAAACTATCTTCCAAAGAGTTTGAACTGCTTTATAGTCCCACTAGCAATGTGCAAGGGTTCTTATTTCTTCACATGCTCACTAATATTTGTTATTGTCTGTGTGTTTCATTATAGTCATATTAGAGGATGTGAAGTGCTGTCTCACTGTAGTTTGATTTGCCTTTCCCTGATGACTAATGATTCTGGTATATTTTAAAGTCTATTTTTATTTTTTTAAATTTGGGGGGGGAGTTTGGAGGGGAAGGACTGGAGATTTAATCCAGGAGTGCTTTACCACTGAGCTACCTTGAACTACATTCCCAGCCCTTTTTTTTTTTTTTTTTTTTTGAGACAGGGTCTCTCTAAGTTGCTGAGGCTGGCCTTGAAGTTGTTTGGAATCCTCCTGTCTCAGCCTTCCAAGCTGCTAGGATTACAGGTGTGTGCCACTGCGTCCTGTACTAAAGTTTTTAATTGACAAATAATAATCATATATAATTATGGGTTACAATGTGATGTTTTGATATTTATATACATTGTGAAATGATTCAGTTAGGCTAATTAGCCTATTTATGACCTCACATACTTACTTTTTGTGTTGAGAACATTTGATATTTATTCCTAGCAATTGTAAAATATATAATACATTACTATTAACTACAGTCATCATAAGGCACAATAGATCTCAAAACCTTTTCCTTCCATCTAACTGAAATTTGTGCCCTTTGACCAACATCTTTTGGTTCCCTCCACCCCCCCTTCTCTGCCCCCACCCCTGGCAACCACCATTCTAGTCTACTTTTATGAAGTTGACATTTTTAGATTCCATATGTAAATGAGATCATAAGATTTTTATCTTTCTGTGTCTGGCTTAGTATAATGTCCTCCAGGTTTATCCATGTTGTTTCAAATGAAAGGATTTCCTTCTTTTTTAAGGCTGAGTTGTATACCACATATTCATCTGTTGATTCCATATCTTGGGTATCCATTATTGTCAATAGGGCTACAATGAAAATGGAGATGGATGCCTCTTTGTTATGCTGACTTCATTTTTTTGGATATATTCAGTGGTAGGGATTGATGGATCATACAGTAGCTCTGTTAGTTTTGGGGGAGACTCCTCCATACTGTTTTCCATAGTGGCTATACCAATTCACATTCCTACCAATAGTGGACAAGGCTTTCTTTTTATCACTTGTTATCTTTCATCTTTTGCCAACACTTGTTATCTTTCATCTTTTTAAAAAGAGTCATCCTAACACATGTGAGGTGATATCTCATTGTTTTAATTTGCATTTCCCGGATCTACATTTTCTTGAGCTTATTACAAGATCAAATTCTTATTTCTGTCTTTCTGAAGAGGATATTGATCCTCAAAAAAGGTTAAGGGGCCTTCCCAAAAATCATATATTGAAAAAAGCATAATAGTTAAAATTCAAGATCTGGAGCCAAAATCTTGGCTTTTCTACTTATTAGCTGAGAGGCTCTGGCTTCAGTTACCTCATCTGTAAAATGGGAGCAACCATAGCTACCTTAAAAGATTATCATCAGATTCTGAAATAAAGCATGTCAAGCCATCACTGTTAACCTGACCCCTGACAGTCATTCAATAAATGGCAGCATGATTCTCATTTTCTGACAAAGGCACAATGAGGGTGGCTTGATGTGAGGTGGACTCCCTCAAGCATTCCTGCTTTTGCGTATTAGCAGACAGATCTCTTCCATTATTGAGCACCTCATCATGGGCATTAGATAAAATGTAGAGTCTTCACTGATGGAGAGAACAGACAAATGGGAAAGCTGTATCTCTCTTTACTTCAGATCAGTTGTTTATACAATACAAATAGCAGCCTACTATGGGGCTACGCAAGAGCCTGAGGCAGAAAGAAAAAAAGAAAAAGTTTTAATTTTTTTTTTGAACCATTATTGTCTTTATCTTTTTACCACAGACTTGATGCTTTAAAAAACAAATATTTAGTTCTCTCAGTCCTGGAGGCTGGAAGTCCAAGATCAAGATAACCCAGCAAGTTTGGGTTCTGGTGAAAGCCCTCTTCTCGATTGTTGGATGGGCAGTCTCTTGTTATGTCCTCACAGTGGTGAGCAGAGAAAGAGCACACTAATCCCATCATGAGGGTCCCTCTTTCCTGACCTAATCACTTCCCAAGTTCCACCTCCTAGTGCACTTGGGTATCAGGATTTCAACACATGAACTCAGGGAGGACAACATGCTGTCCACAACAATTGCAATCCTAATGGATTTCTTCTTCCAAACGCTTGTTGATCCAACCTCAGTTTTCTATGCCGCAATGTGACAGTGATATGGCCAAAAGAATAATTATGATAATGACAATGATGATTGTTGAATTTGTAAAGAATTGAGCATGGATACTCCAATTTATGTGGGTCTGCTGATCCTGGAATTCAAAAGAAACCAAGCCAAACAGTAAGGCTACATGGGGGAGGTGGAAAAAGCTAAACCTCAGCTGCTTTTGCCATCCTACCCCACTAACCAGCTCTTTCCAGTTCCTTGCTAGATGGAGGACAAATCCCTTCTTACAACAAATACAGCACATGCTAAGAAGGCATGAGACTTACTCTTTTTTTTTCCCCAACAAATCTAATTCCTTTTGCAGATGAAATATAAACATGCAAAGATCCTCTGTAATAATGATAATATAAAAGCTGACATTTATTGGATTCTTAACCCTGGGAGGGCTCATGCAGAACTCTCTGCATGCATTATCCTACTTAATATTTACAAAAAACCTTCAGTTTGGAAACTATGTTAAGACATGAAGAAAATGAGGATCAGAGGTGAATAACTTCATGAGCATTATAAAACTGCCCCAAGGCCAACATTCTTAGCCCTCCATTCTGACATAGAAAAATCCAGCCTCTCCCTTGTGCCATACACCTGAAGAGCAGTTTCAGTAAGCCCATCTGATCATCTGCATATTTTCCCAATAGGGGTTGGGAACTTAAGATGATTTTTCACAAATAACTCAGGCACAATTTAGCATACTCTAACACTAACAAATTCTGGAGGTGCCAAACCTATAGCATATGTATAAATAATTTGGCTCAGCAGCACAAACATTTATTCGTAGCTTTTAAAAATAAATAAATGAACAACCTAGACCAATAGAGTAGAGGAAGGAGATTCCTGGGAATGAGGAAAGGAGGGAGAGAGGAGGTGCTGGGGAATAAAGTTGGATTAAATTATGTACCTATGTGTAGGTACAAATATGTAGCAACAAAACCCACTATTGTGTATAATTATAATGTACCAATAAAAATAAATGAATAAATAAACAAACCTATTTCTCTGAGTTTTTGTGATATTTCTTCTCTCCTTCTGGATTTTATGTTGGCTCACTGGTGTCCATAAGGTGCTGGTTCTTAAACTGGTTAGCACTAATGAAGACTGTAATCTGAAGTTAGACATGCTTTTCAATTTTGTTTCGACATGAGATTTTCTTTTTTTCTCAGATAGGCCTTGTTTTCCAAAGAAAGCATGGTGTCTTTTGTGTTTTAAGACATATCCACTTCCTTGACTTCAAAGGACAGTAGAACCAATTCTGTTCAGCACTGGCCAATTTCAGTTCCTGCAAAAGACTTGGGGAGGATCTTATTCAGATGTGAATAAGATCTGAATAAAGCATATTATTAGATCTCAAAGACAGTCAATAGATTCTAACATAGTTTTCTTTGCATTGCATCAATAGAGCACTGTGGTTATGAAGGCATTACTGTCTTGTCTTCTTTTGCTGGTTTGAAAGCTTGTGTTTTGTTGCTGCTAACTTGCCTCTGGGTCATCTGTCTAACGACTAATTTGTTTGGTTTTGTGATGCATCATCGCTACAGCCAAAACTCAAAGCTTGGAACACCTAGGGAGATAAATGGATGTTACTTTTATTATCTGTGCTTTATAAATAAATTTTAACCTGAAGAGGTTCCATGGCACGCCCTGATCCCCCTTCAACAGCATCCGGAAAGCTGAGCATAGCCCTAAGCAGAACTTTAATGTGCTTCAGATCTGGGGGAATCTGAGAGATCAGCTCACCCCTTATTTTACAGCTGAGTTAAGGGCTATAAAATAAGTAAGTAGAACAGATGAGTTAAGGGCTGCTACGGGACGAATTGCACTGTCCCTCCCCTCCCCCAAATTTACCTGTTCACCCCTCAGTACCTCAGAATGGGAGCCTGTTTGGAGTCAGAATATTTGAAGAGGTAATTCAATTAAAGTGGGATCATTAAAGTGGGCCCTAATACCAATCCTGAAGACTGGTGTCCTTATGAGAAGAGGAAGATTTTGGATGCAGACACATACTGTGGTAAGAGAATGGCAAAGACACAGGGAGAAGACAGTCTTCCAGAAGCCAAGGAGGGAGGCCCAGAACAGATCCTTCTTCCACAGCCCTAAAAAGGAGCCTTGAACTTCAAGCACTCTGAGAACTTCCAGAAATATGGGAAAACACATTTATGTTGCTTTAATCCACCCAGTCTGGAGTACTTCGCTGGGGCAGCCTGAGCACACTAATACAGGGGCCTTTGCTGCCACCCAGCTCCACACCCCAAGACCATGCCTCCAAAGCTAATAGCGCTAGACCCTGAAGCCAGACATACCCCTTTGTTTGGAATTTGTATGCCCCATGTCCATGTTAGAAATCATGGAGGAAGCTGGGCGCAGTGGCTCATGCCTGTAATCCCAGCACTTTGGGAGGCTGAGGCAGGAGAATCGCAAGTTCAAAGCCAGCCTCAGCAATGGCAAGGTGCTAAGCAACTCAGTGAGACCCTGTCTCTACATAAAACACGAAATAGGGCTGGGGATGTGGCTAAGTGGTTAAACACCTCTGGGTTCAATTCCTGGTACCAAAAAAAGAAAAATGAAAAGAAATCATGGAGGAACAGAGGAGCCCCCATCTTCTGTCTCCTCCTCATACCAGGCTTCCTCTCCAGTAAATCCTGCTGAGAGATTTGACATTTGAGCCTTCCTGGTCAACAGCTCTGAGGTTCAGTTGTCATTCTACCTTTTTCACAGTTCTTTTGCTGGAGGAGCTTCCTCCCAAGAAATCTTCACTCATATATGGACTTATGGAGGCTGTGCTCACCAAGACCCTTTGTTCTGTCAAACAGTGATTTTTTTCCTTTGTTGTTTCTAGATATACATGACAGTAGGGTGTATTTTGACATATTGTATATATATGGGGTACAACCCATGTTTTTTGTCTGAGAAGGTCATGTTGTTTTTGCAAAGCCCTCAGGCTCACTGCCCTCTCTCCAGGGTCCTGCCTGCTCACCTAGAGAGTCACGAGGCCCTGTGCTAAGGGTTTTCCAGTACCCTCTCATCCCTTCTTCTCAACTTGCCTGAGTGGAAGATATTGCCATCTCCATTGCTAGATGGAGAAACTGAGGTACATGCCAGCTAAGAACTTCCCTCAAGTTCACATAGCTCACAAGTCAGGGAAATAGATTTGCCTTTGAGACTCTATCAGGCCTACATATTATCCTATGGGAAGAGATGCAACAGATTAGCGTCCTCCTATGGCTGGGAGTCCTGAGCCTTAGGCCCCTCCTCTAAGATAACAAAGGGAAAAGGCCAGCAGGGACCCATTCAGGTTAGTGTTCATGATATTTGTCCCTGGAAACTTCAGAGTACCATTGCTGCAGAGGGTGATAGGTATGTGCTTTTCATGTAGCTCCAGAAAAGGGCCACTTGGGTGGATGCAGGCAGAGTAGGTCTGAAAAGGGTGCTCACTGCTCCACAATGAGGTCCACAGAGAAAGTGAGAGTGAGTGTGCAGGAATCTCCACACACACATTTAACATAGCAATGCCAATTCAGCAGACCTCATAATAAGAAATGAGCCAAGATTTCGCTTATCTTTTTATACAAAAAATTTCATCTTACTCTTCACAATCAGACACTATTACAAATAAAAAAAAAAAAAACTGGGCCTTCATCATGAAAAGTTTGAAAAGTGCTGCCCAGAGCCCTCAATCACTGACTGAGGAGGGATAAGGAGAGATGGAGAGACCCAGAGCCTTGGAAATGCAGGAATCTTCTCCAGCGGGCCAGAGCTGTGGAGGGGATGGTCTAGCCCCCTCAAGGTGGGGTATGAGCCCCTCTAGACGTAACCGCCCCTTTGTAAGTGGTCTTATGCAATAGTCAGATGGGTGTGAGACTGAAAGCTGAGTTTGGCCTTTAGCTCTGGTTTTATGGTATATCCTTGGGCCAGTATTTCACCCAAATCTATATGACGGAGATGATAATGGTACTTAGTTTATGAGTTATTTTGAGGAATATACAAGGTCATCCTGTTAACATACAAGAGCATTGGAACTAGAGGTTGTAGCTTAGTGGCAGAGGGCTTGCCTGGCATGCATGAGGCTCTTAGCTCCATTCCAGCACAGCAACAAAACAAATACATGAGAGTGTTTTGAATCATGCCTGCATACAGTGCTGTGTTAACTATCCATCTCACTTTTCCTCCTCTAGGCTCTGTTCTACTGATATGCTTTTATGTTTTCTAGAATGTTCATTTGTGAAGGAGATATTCCAGGGCTCTCATAAGCATTTAACTTATAGTTAATTTTTAAATATACTGTAACTATTCTCCTAAAAATTATCCCACTAAAATATGTTTACCACTCAGTTTTGACATACTGGGAACTACAACCTGGTTCATTTCCTTTTTTTTAATTGGTTTCATAAACAGGTTATGGAAGACACGATCTTACTCCATTGAGGCACCTTAGAAGGAGAACATGACCCAACCCTATGTGCTTAGATTCTGGTATGGTAATGGACACTGCTAGAACATACCCAAGTCCCCTTCACCTGAATGGTACCTTGGTCCCAGCTGCTGTGTTAACTGTTGCCTATCACTGGCCACTTTCCTGTTAACAGGAGGGACTTCCTTTCTATGGGGCTGCCCTCAAGCTACTGGGAACCTCCAATCAATGGCCCCAACCCAGAAGTACTCTGCCAATGAAGGACTAAGCAAGGCTATTCCTTTGCCTTAAAGTAGGACACCTTTGTTGTACAATTCAAGCTGAAGAGCAACCTGAGGGATTAGGCCAAGAGGATGTCCTTACTTGGTTCCTTCTCCTGCCCTCCTATGCTTTCTTTTACCTGTCAACACAGCCCCAACACATTTTTCTGAATCCCAGTCTCAAACTCTGCTGCAAGGGGACTCACACTAAGACACCTTCCCCACAGTTGTTTGTGCTCACTTTCCCCCGTCTCTCAGATGTGTCCTTGTGGTCACGGGATCCCCACAAATGCCACTGGATTGCCGGTTGCATATCCTCACTGGTTACAATGGGCTGAGTATTTGTGTCCCCTCAAATTTCATATGTTGAAACTCTAACCCCTAATGTAATCTTATTTGGAGGTAAGGCCCACTGGAGGTGACTAGGCTTAGATTAGGTCACAAGGAGGGCCCCTATGGGTGATTAGTATCCTTATAGAAGGAAAAACAGACAGAGGTTCCTCTCTCCCTTCAGGCACACACTGAGGAAAGGCCATGTTGAGAACATAACCAGGCAGAAGGCGCCATGCTGGCACCCTGAGCCTGCAATTCCCATTTCCAGAATTATGAGAAATAAATGTCATAGTTTAAGCCAGTTAGGCTGTGATATTCTGTTATAACCCAAGCTGACTAAGACACTGGCTCTGCTGCTAAAAACCTTCAGGGCTAGAGCTGGGATACGGCCTCTCATGGCTGATGTGACCTCTGCTGGCAGTAATTGCTTTCCTCAGATTTTTATCAGAATTGGCTTGGGTTCATGGCATGACAGTCAGTTCCCAAGACACAAGGCCATTCTCACAAGGTGCTGAGTCTGAACACATCCCCAGGCACAGCATGCCCCTTCTCTGTGGGCTGACTGGGCTGCCATGCCATGTCCCCATGCTTGCTTGTTCCCAACTACTTCTACGGGTTTCTGTCTCAGGAAGAAGGGGCTGAGGGCTCATAATCCTCTTCTTCCCACCACATCAGTCCCACCTCGAGGCAAGGATTCTTTTGGAAACTCTTCTACTCCATCCTTAGCAGCCTTGAGGTTTCATAGAGCAACAGTTTCTCGCCTCTTTGAGATGAGTAGTAAGTTCCCTTTTTTCATTCACAAAATAAATTGACATCAAGAAAAACATCATTTTTATATAATTACAAAAACAACATATAACTGCATGAAACTTATTTTCATTGTTGCTTTAAAAATGTATAAATAAGCAACATAAGCACATACCTTCAGCCATGCATTTCTCAATTATTTCAAGGGATATAGGTCACAGATGTGGCCAGGAGTACAGGAGAAGGACATCCTGACTGGACAGCAGGAGATTGGCCCTGCTATTAATCACCAAGTAGCCTCAGGCAAGTTTGGAATCTCCCTGTTCCTGTCACCCCACAAGGGCCTAGAGCTCTGTGACCATGTAATTCTTCAGGCAGTTGCTTTCAATAGCAACTCCTTCTGTCCTTTAGATAACCAAAAAATAGCCAAATGAACCAAAAGGAGGCTGGCTCTCTTCCCCCTTCATTCTTGAGATCATCCTCTTGCCAAGAAAGTAGCCAAAAGATAAGCAGCAGAAAAAAAAGAGGAAGGCCCATCAGAAAAGTCAGTTCATAAAGTGAATTTCACCCCAGGTGAGGCAAACCATGGTTTTAGCCTCCTGTCATTTGCCCAGAAAGCCTGAGGCTATCTTTGTAATTGTCCCTGTCCACAGGACTGTACCTGCCTTCTACCCAGCCCACTTAGCTTTCCTGCCCAACAAATATCTGTGCTTTAGATCAGCCTCCTGCTGCTCCCTGTCCTGAAATGTGCTTCCTCCCTCCTGCCTGGGGGCCCCATCAGACCCAGTCTTCCAGGCCTCTCAGTCCTCTCCTGCATCCCTGCACAACCTTCCTCCTTGGGCCTGTTTCCCTCCTACCACCATCTTCGTTGAATCCTCATAGTGCATTATGACAAAGCCTCAGAACAGAAGCCACTAACTCCCGCTTCTTAGTTTGTTTGAGCTGCTATGACAAAATACCACAGGCTGGATCATAAGCAACAGACATTTATTGTTCACAGCTCTGGAAGCCAGAAAGCAAGATTGAAGCAGGTTCAGTTTCTGGTAAGAGCCCACTTTCTGGTTCATAGATGGTGCCATCTAGCTGTGCCTTCACCTGGTAGAAGGGGTAGGGGAGCCCTTTGGAGCCTGTTTTATAAGGGCAACAATTCGGCTCACAAGGGGTCCACCCTTAAAACCTCATCACTTCTCAATCCCACCTCCTAATCCCATCCCTTGGAGGGTTGGGATTTCAGGGTATGATTTTAAGGGAATACAAACATTCAGACCACAGCATCTGGGCAGCTGAGAGTATCTCTTCTTTCCCAGTGTTGCTGTGGTCACAGTGGCAACCTGGAGTAGAAGAACGGTTAGGTGACATTGTGTACTTTATGCATCCACATCAGTTCCTGTGAGCCTGGCCAAATCCCTGGAGGGGGAGGTAGCTCCCTTTTTATAAATGCAGAAAGCGAAGCTCGCTTGGATGCCTGGGCTCAGATCAGATGTCAGGGTGTGTTAATCTATCTTAAAAAGAAATAAGCAAAAGCTGACCACACACTGAAGCTCAGAATAATGCAGAGCCCATGAGAGGCAGAGACAGGTTTGGCCCTGCATCTCGGAGATGCCAAAGCCCCTTTCCTCCACATGGATCTTAGCCCCACTGTAGCCAGTCTGCCCCCTCCAAAAATCCTGCCTTCACCTCTGGGTAATCTGGACAGTAAGAAGCCCCAGACAATTAGCCACCACGGGACCTGGGATCAGCATGGAGTGCCTCTGCAATACCAAATGTAGGAGAAGAATCCACACCAGGAGAATCAATTCACCCAGGACTCTACCTAGAGATTAGATTAGAGTCAAGACTATGGGGGGGGGGGCGCGGATCCTCAAGCATATGTCTGTCATGCACTGGGAAGTATGGAGGGGCATCAGTTTTGTCTTAGGTTTTTTCGGCAAAATGACTTGGGTCCGGAGCCACTCTGGGTATTTAATGGGTTGAAGATGGAGATACCACACATCCTACACTGAGCAAGTCAGGCCTGCACAAGGCAGAAGGTCCTGCCCAAATCCAGTAGAGCCCCCTGAGGCAACAATGAGCCCCTTCAATTAGTTTTTCCTTTTGTGTTTCCTCTGTATTGTTTGTCACCTTGGCATTGACCAAAAGGACAGAGTTTGCACTTCTGGGGCCCACTGCCTGCTTTCAGGCTGCTGGAGGATCAAGGCATTCAGAAGCATGTGACTAGGCCTCTCTGTGCTCAGGACTTTTAATCTCCTTAATTGAAATTGATTGGCCTCTTGGGAGGCAGCTCTGCATTGGCCCCAAGCTTCAGCATGCTATCAACTTTTGCTTATTTCTTTTAAAGACCAATTGACACACTACAGCATCTAATCTTCTCCCTGAATACTGGGCCCCTTTCCTGACCAGGAGCAAAATCAGAAACTCACACATAAAAACAGCTCGGGAAAGAAAAGCTTCTGATAAAAATAAGGGAAGAATATTCTTGTCTCATTGTGGCTTAGCATTATACAAAAAGCCAGTCCAAACCCCATTACCAAGGAAAGATGTAATCAAATGGGAAAGGAGCAATGGGAGGGGTAGGGGAAGAGTTGCCTTCTAAAGCTTGCAAGATAAATAGGCTGGCCTGGAGCACATCTAAGAACCAGCTGAAAAAAAAAAGATAAAAAGGAAAGAAAAGTGAAAGAGCTTCTCAAGTTAAAAGAAATCCAAACATAAGAGAATTGTTTGAGCATCCAGATTTGTGTTCATCTAAGCATACCACTGTCACCCTGAAATGGCTGGAGCTAGCTTACAAACCGGTTTGGCAGGTCGTATCTCCTGGCAAAGCCTCTGAGAGGGCTCCTTACTTACCAGACCAATCACATACCCTGAAAATATACCTCGGGGAAACTTCCTGTGCCATGCTGGTGGATCATTGAACCACCTAGGCACTGGGCTTGAGAAAAGCTGTGCTGGCAGGCTCAGGCCACCTTGTGGCTTCCAAGCCCTGGCCTCTGTTCCTGAACACAGGAGTGATACTAGGATATAAGAAGAGGAAGCATCTTAGAAGCAAGCTAGCACTGACAAGTCACATAATCTTTATTAGAAAATGATAAACTCATTCTAATAACTTCCTCCCTGAACTGAAGATCAAATCTAGAGATGTAGATTTTAAAAAGTAGAGAGATACAGCTTGATTGTTGTTGGAAATCTCAATTTTCAAAACAATTCAAGAAGAAAGTGTTTCTTAGTCTTAATGTTCCCTCCATAGAGAAAGAAAAATTTTCTTCTACCCTCCTATATTCAGTTACTGGGGCCTGTGAATTAAACTGACAAACTTGAGATTAATAGGAGAAAAAGCATTAAAAATGTACTTGATGTAAATATTTTTACTTGCATGAGCAGGGGGAATCTCACAAAAAAGGAGACCCCAAGACAGTGGTCAGTTTTGGGGGGCTTATATACCATTCTAACAAAAGGCAGTAAATTTTGAAATGACTAGACAAAAGGAAGAGGATAGTTTGGTCTTCTGAGGATGGTAAACCATAGAAGGTGAAATGTACGGTAGATTATGGCTACTTGGCAAGGTTTATTATGCAAGATCATCTCAGTGCTATCTCCAAACATGAAAACAGTGATTAAGAGTTACTGTATTCATGGTCTGGGAGAGAAGAACACCTTTACAAATGTAAAGGGTACAAGGGTGCCTTACATATGGTCAGCAATTAGTAATTATCTGTTGAGTGAGTGAATAAACCAGTGGATGAATGGATGGATTGATACGGAATAAAATAAGACTGAAGCAACTGCAAAGGGAAGGGAAAATTGTAGCTTACTGGTTTCCATGAAATACTATCAAGACAACCTGTTGACAAAGCAAAGCTTATGGCAGGAAGAGAGATCATTATCTTGGCAGTCTTGACCTCGTCTTAGAGTAGGGCAGGTAAATGAAAGATATTTATGTTTATGAGTCTGATTTAATGTGGGGCTGGTTAAGATTGGGGAAGGGTCATGATGTAATAGTTCAGGATCATGAATGGAGCAAGGTGGGTTAACAGTTATTTGCTGCTGCCTATCAGAAAGTTAAACAGTGGGGTGGGGATATAGGTCAGTGGTGAGAAGTCATTCCCTAGTACACACAAGGTCCTGATTCGATCCCTAGCACGGGGGTGTTGGGAGTGGGGTTAAGCAGTTTTAAGGAGGTAGGGGGAAATTCCTAAAATAATCAAGTTGCTTGCAACCTCCATCTTCCTAGGCAAACATTTCCAGCTGTGGTAAAAACATGTTGGTGAAGACAGTGGACAGTAGTCCCATTAGTGAAGATTCTGCAGCAATAGTAATGTTAGTGCAGATGTAAGCAAGCTATGTGGGTGATGAAGGTTTCAGTCTTCAAGCACATCTTAAATAAACCATTCTCTTTCCATAATGTGGCATATACAGATAGGAAAACCATGTTTGTCCACAGAAGGACAAGCAAACCTAAGTGGACTCAAGGACAGGGGTGGGTGGCTAAATTCTGGTTAAACAGGACCGACACATGTTGAACCATATAAGGAAAAGGTAATTCAGGTTTGTCTTAGTCTTCAATATCCTCTGACAAGAGCCCCGACAGGCAAGACCGGACAAAACTTGTAGGCCTCAATGAAAAGTGAAAATGTGTGGCCTCTTGTTTAAAAACGAAGATTTTCAAACAATTTGGCAGTTACTCAAAAAATTAGACATAGAATTGCCATATGACTGACCCATCAATTATACCCAAAAGTATTGAAAATAGGGATTCAAACACATAGTTGTATATGAATGTTTATAGAAGTATCATTTACAATAACCAAAAGGTGGAAACAACCCAAGTGTCCATCAACTGAGAAATGGATAAACAAAAGAGGTTTTTCCATACAATGGGATATCATTCAACCTCAAAAAGGAATGATGTTCTGATACATGCTGCGACATGGATGAACCTTGAAGAAATCATACTTAAAAGTAAATAAATAAATGCCAGGCGCGGTGGCGCAAGTCTGTAATTCCAGCACTTAGGGAGGCTGAGACAGGAGAATCGCGAGTTCAAAGCCAGCCTCAGCAATGGCGAAGCGCTAAGCAACTCAGTGAGACCTTGTCTCTACATAAAACACAAAATAGGGCTGGGGATGTGGCTCAGTGGTCGAGTGCCCCTGAGTTCAATCCCCAGTACCCAAAAAAATAAAATAATAAACCTGACTCAAAGGACAAAAATTGTCTGATTCCATTTATATGGAATATCCAGAATATATTAATTGATAGAGACTGAAAGTATAGTACAGGCCACCAGGGACTGAGGAGAGGGGACATAGGGATTCACTACTTAATGGGTATGGAGTTTCTATTTGGAGTGTCAAAAAAACCTCTGGAAATAGATAATGGTGATGGTTGCACAAAATTGTAAATGCAATCTATGTCCCTGAACCGTACACTAAAAATTGTTAAATGGCAAATTTCTTATGCAAATGTTTGTTCTATTTTTAATATCATAAAATAATGCTATGTATACTTTATCACAATAAACATTATTAAATAAGAAAAATTAAGAATAAGATGGCAGCAGTAGAGCTTTGACCAAGTACAGGGCCCTTCTGAGCATGGGACTTTGTGGAAAGCCACCCTGGCCAAGAGGACAGAGGGCCTCAAATCCAGGTGGCATTCCACATTTGGAGACAAAGAGTGCTAAGGAAACCGCTACAGCCCAGGCACTGATTGACAGGAGGTGTGTCTACCAGTGCCCTCAGCGTCTGGCTGGCAGCTCCGCTCTGCAGCTGCTGACCGGTCCCCCTAATTGGACATTTTGGACCCTGACCTGACCTAACACCCTTTTTCTGAGCCAAACCAAAAACCAGTGCCCTCCAGCTGAGTTTTTGGAGTTGAGGTTTCCTCTTGCTTGTGGCAAAATACATCTGCTCACTAGTGGCCTTCAGTTCTTCCACTTTTAGGTGGCTGCTCAGCTGGAGGGTGGGATTCTGCTTGCTGGCAGAGAATGGACTTCAAACAAAGCATTTCACATTAAAGTTACAAGAAGCAGGGGCTGGGATTGTAGCTCAGCGGTAGAGCGCTTGCCTCGCATGCGTGAGGCCCTGGGTTCGATCCTCAGCACCACATACAAAAGCAATAAAATAAAAACATTGTGTCCATCTACAACTAAAAAAATATTTAAAAAAAAAAAAGTTACAAGAAGCAGCCAGGTGTAGTGGTGCACAACTGTAATCACAGCAACTCAGGAGGCTGAGGCAGAAGGATCCCAAATTTGAAGTCAGCCTCAGCAATTTAGCCAGGGCCTAGGCAACTTAACAAGAACCTATCTCAAAAATATATATATATTATAAGAAGTAATTCTCTGTCTCTGATCCTGCCCACCACTGCAGGATTCTCCAGCCATTCCCAAAAGCTTCTATTACTTCTGGGATAACTCATGGGGACATTTCATGGTACCTGTGTCCTCTCAACAACCATGGCACACACTACTTCATCTAACTCTAACTCTGCTTCTCTACAAGGATAGGTGCTACCTCAACCTCTGAAGGCTATAAAACCCAAGGAAGTTGTCTCACCCCAGTCCTGCCTCCTACTCCTGTGCCTGGGGGTCAAGCAGGACTTCAACAGAGCCTAAAGAAGAAAGAATAGATGGCCACCACTACCCCAACTTGGATCATTCTGTAGGTTCCTGAGCACTCCTGAATTCTGTGTGTGCAGTATGCAGCCTTGCTGTGCTAAAACTTGCCCTTCAGGGTCAATGCCAGGCCTGGGATCTGCCCCTGTAGCCCTCTAGGCAAACCTAGGTGAAGCCTGAATCCTGCCCATTTCAGTTTGGTCTGCAGTTCCCAAAATACTGGAAGCACAAGGCCCCAGGGATTTTGCCACAGGAAAATATCAATATGTTGTAAGTCCTATTTCTCTTCTTTTCTCACCTACTAGACTGTCAGTGTTGGTGAAATGGACCAGGTTTGGGAGACTGGAACTTAAAACTGTGATGTTTCAAGGAGAGGTTTTAGAGCTGTACTAGTGTCCTTTCAATTATGCATTGAACAGTCCCGCTTTTTCTTTCTTTCTTTTAATCTCTTTTTTAGGGGGAATGATGGGGTGGGAATTGGGGGTGCTTAACAGTAATTTTACTGAACTAATCTGGTAATAAAGGCTAATTTCTCTAACCAGTACCATTCATAGAATAGTTGTTTGGCTGAAGCCCTCGCATTTCTGCACTAAAAAGAACCACACAAACATGTGCAGTCATCTTTATTTTAATTCACAAATACATTAGTTCAACCTCAGAGATTTGTTAGGTACATTACAAATATTTACAGTAGAAAACTGAAATCATCATGGATCTTGCTAAGGATCTAACTATGTGCATTTGCAATCCATTCATTTAAAAACATGATTGGTTTTGTTTGAAATTTCTGCTGTCTACTTGAGAATGGTGGAAAACCCAAATATTATCTTAGACCTGCTTTTTTTATATATTTTTTTTTGGTTGTCAATGGACTTTATTTGTTTATATGTGGTGCTGAGAATCAAACCCAGTGCCTCACACATGCTAGGCAAGCGCTCTACCTCTGAGCTACAATCCCAGCCCATAGACCTGCTTTTTCTAAGGCCTTTTCCAACAAGACATTACTTTTGGAAAACATGCTGAAATAGAGTCCCCTATGGAGTAGCTTCTCCACTACCCTGTTTTGTTCTCACATCCCAAATTCTCCACTGTTCCAAGAGCCTTTCTCTGCAAATGTATTTTTTAAATTTTTTTTAGTTGTAAATGTACATAATATATTTATTTTATTTATTTGTTTTTATGTGGTGCTGAGAATGGGACCCAGTGCCTCACACATGCTGGGCAAGCGCTCTACCACTGAGCTACAACTCCAGACCTACAAATGTACTTTTAATAAGACTTAATATTTACTGAACATGTTTCATGAGTCACACATGGTCACATGGTCTCATTCAATCTTTACAATAAGCCTATGAGAGAAATAGTACTATTGTTACCTCAAGTTCACCAATGGGGAACTTGAGAGAGAGTAGGTAACTTCTCCAGCATCATGGAAATAGTCGTAGAGCTAGGCTTCTCAGTCATCCATATGCCATCAGGGTCCAGAATGAGACCTTCATCCTTCTACATCCCAGTTAATTCAGAGGAACCAGTGGACAGGCTTCAGATCTGGTCATAATAAGTTTACCAGTAATAATAACAGCCAGTATCTGTGTGCCTGCTATGGACCAAGCACTGGATGTTGTCTTTTGTTTTGACAACTCAGCAAAATATATATTTATCCTCATTTTACAAATGAGGATCCTGAGGCTCAGTGAGTTTGAACAATATCCTGATGTCATGGTCACTGACAACTAGGGCTCTGGAGCCTAACTAGCTGAATTCAAAAATGACTCTCCTTCTCACTAACTATGCGACCTTAGACAAGTTGTTTAACCTCTCTATGCCTTTATTTCCCCACTTGTACTTATCTGGTAGGATTACTCTAGGGATTCAGTGAGTCAATACATGCCAGATGCAAAGAACTATCCCTACTACAGAGTAAGAGCTCAATAAATGTGAGCTATTGTCATTACTGTTCCATAGGCATGCTTTTTTTTTTTTTATTAGAACCTCTGTCTCACAGTCTTTTCTGGGATAAGAATAAATTACATATTAAAATAAGTAAGATAATCTTGCTGCAATGATGCTTAAGTTTTAGATAAAGAAAAAATCAACAGCAATCTAAACACATCTATATTATAGTTCCCCCTGAATGCTCTCAGGGAAGTAAAGCTAGTGAAATACCAGAAAAAGTTAAGTTCTTGGAGAGAATAGGCTACGTTTAAGCCTTCTTCTTCCTCCTTGTCTCCATCCTTTCCTTTCTCACCAGATTCTCAAAGGCGAATTCATCTTTTTGGACTTATGAGAATAAATTTGCGGTATATACTTGCACTCATTGTGTCTACCTAAGTTACTCCTTTTTCTGGTACTAGCAGAATGCTTTAGAAGATCTGAAGATTGAGGTTGACTTCTGGTCCAGCTTTTTACTGTGTGACCAGCCATAATTCTATAATCCCTGAGCTTCTAATTTGCAAACTGTGAAAAACATCCACCTCACCATATTTATGTGAGGATCAAATTAATAATGCACATCAAGATGTAAGATGCCTTGTAAACCATAAATCATAATGCATGGGAGAAACATATCCCTTTGATTGGATTGGCAGGAAACCTTGAGTCTTGGCCTCTCAGCTATCACGCTCAGGAGAGATAGTAGCAGCTTCCTGGGCACGTACCTCAAGAAGCTGCCCAGGGGACTGGGGTGTGGCTCAGTGGTAGAGCATTTGCCTACCATGTGTGAGGTCCTGGGTTCATCCCCAGCACTGCACAAAAATGGGAAGCCATCACCTAAGATTTCACCTTCCTGGAGGCAGGTTTGGGTGGGGGAATGTGTTGGGGAGACCCTTGTAGTCTCTCCTCCTCTCTTCTAGAAAAGCTTTAGCGGTGGACAAGTGTGAAGAGGGAGCCAAATGTGGAGTGGAGAGGATGGGCTGGGGAGAATCTGCTAGTAAAATTGGTTTAGAACAGCCCAGTGCCTACTGGCAGCAAGTCAGAGAAAAATGGAGTTCCTCCAAGTCTGCAACAAACATCCCAGGATGAGCAAATTCACCCTAATTAGGGATATTGGAAAGCTCTTGGAGATAGGATTAGGTGGAAGGTGCTTTCTCCTTCTGTTTCTCCTCCTCCTCCTCTTCCTCCTCCTTCTCCTCCTCCTCTTCCTTCTCCTTTCATTGATATAGAATCTCCCAATTTAGGAGGATAAATGCCAATGAGACACACATCCCTCTGAAAATATCCAACCTACCTGCTCCAGGATAACAAGCAGGAATTTAAGAACAGAAAAACTGTTATTTAATGCCCTGTCACAAAAACTATAGACTCTGTCAAAGGAGCTATTATCAATGGCAAGATTAGCTGGAATACACTGTCCCCTGGTAACAATGAATGCATACATGACAACAGGCTTCATGGACAGGAAGAATCAGGTGTGTGAGAGCACCTCATTCAGCAAAGGCTTGGAGGGACAGAGCTCAAGAGGGCAGACCCAAGTGGGCAAAGAGGAAATGACCCAGAAGAAGATGGGGTTCCCGAGGAACAGGCTGCTCCTGAGAGAGAACATCCACTACAGTGTTCCACAGAGTCACTGTCGGCTTCTTCCAGATTGCTTCCTTTCACAAGTTCACAGAATCCCGAATAGTTCATAAAGTTATCCACCAATCCTGCAGTCAAATATGACAGTTAGGCACATGAGACTCACCAACTAAAGCACAGGTCCACGCTGACATGCATCTAAAAGGAAAGGGAGCTGGGCGTGGTGGCACATGCCTATGATCCCAACACTTTGGGAGGCTGAGACAGGAGAATCCCAAGTTCAAAGCCAGCCTCAGTTACTGTGAGGTGCTAAGCAACTCAGTGAGATCCTGTCTCTAAATAAAACACAAAATAGGGCTGGGGATGCGGCTCAGCGGTGGAGTACCCCTGAGTTCAATCCCCAGTACCATAAGTAAATAAATAAATAAATGGAAAGGGAACCACACACAATCACAATCCCTTGGTTTACATAAATGCAAGGAATGCGAAACTTTTACCTCATTTATATAAATGAACTTTAGCAGGCAAAAAACATTTTTTTGTGTGTGTGATACTGAGATTGAACCCAGAGTCTCACACATGCTAAGCAAGTGCTCTACAACTGAGCTTCAGCCCAGGCCAAAATTTCCTGATACTTTGGACAATTTCTCACAGCCTATATATTATCACATTACCATTGTCATAACCTTGAGCACCTATAGGTTATTGCATATTATGTGGATACATTAGTCCATTTTCTGTTGCTATAACAAAATATCTAAAGCACCATACTTATAATGAAAAAAGGTTTATGGAGGATGTTTTGGAGGCTGAATGTCTAAGATCAGGAAGCCCCATCTGGCCTCTGGTAAGAGCTCTCCTGGCTAACCACAACATATCTAATGGCATCATGGTGGGAACACATGCAAGAGGGAGACCTAAGAGGGAGAGATCCAATGGAAAGATTGGAAGCCCGAGAGATTCAGGGGTCAGGCTTGCTCTTTTTATAACAACCCACTCTTATAGGAATTCACTCACTCCCAGAGACCAGCATTAATTCTTTCTGAGAGTGATGCCTCTATGACCTAATGGCCTCTCACTAGGCCCCACCTCTTTTTTACTTTTTATTTTCTAGTCCTGGGGATTGAACCCAGGCATACTCAACCACTGAGCTACACTTCAGCCCTTTTTATTTTTTTTTTTTTTCAGACAGAATTTCACTAAGTTGCCTAAGCGGGCCTCACTTATGCTCTTCCTGCCTCAGGCTCCCAGGAACTGGGCCACTGTGCCTGGTAAGGCTACACCTCTTAAAAGATCCACCACTTCTCAATGTCCCCACTCTGGGGACCAGGCTTCCAGTACATGAACCCTTGGGAGACACACTCAAACCGCAACCAAACTATAGTAGCAGGCCATAAAATTAAGCCAGGCACGCTGGTGCATGCCTGTAATCCCAGTACTTTGAGAGGCTGAGACAGGAGAATTGCGAGTTCAAAGCCAGCCTCAGCAATGGCGAGGTGCTAAGCAACTCAGTGAGACCCTGTCTCTAAATTAAAAAACACAAAATAGGACTGGGGATGTGGCTCAGTTGTAGAACACCCCTGAATTCTCCCCGGTACCCCCCAAAATTAAACTTATATACATACTTGTAGGCAACACAAAGACCAGAAAAGCTACAGAGCTATTCTTAAATATCAGATTATATGCAGCTTTCAATATCCAGAATTTAACTATGTGGGATATGTTCCCAGTTTCCTGCAATTTCTAATCTCTGGGTAACATCTTTCCTGGGTTTTGCTCTCCCAGTCCTACCAGATTTATAACTCAATTCCCTATATTAAATCCCTCTCTGTATGAAATCACTGAAGTTATTTCTGCTTTTTCAGACTACTTACTAATAAATCTTCTTCAATGTTTTTTCCTTTATACAATTGTATAAAAATGCAAATATTTATGTTTGTATCTCTTGCCTTTGCTCTTCTTGCTGAATTCTTCAGTATGACCTTTCTGCTTTTTTTTTTTTAAATTTTATCACTTCTTTCCACTACTCTCTCAACAGTGGAGGGAAAAATTTGATGTCTGCCTCTAATTATGCTCCTCTGCCTTTAGACCATTGTTATATTAGACTAAAAAACAACTTTAAAGCACTGAGAAGACCCAATCATTTCCTCTGGGGACACCTCTACCTCCCAGCATTACTGAACATTTTGTCTCATTAGGTCATTAGAAAGAAGGTCTGCCACAGCAAGATTCTGCCCCTGTGGACAGGAGCTATGCATAACTAATGAACAGGAAAATTGGTATCAAAATGGCCTGATCGGTCTCAACGTGTTTTTAATAACTTCCAAATCTCCCACTCTTGATTTCCCTTAAAATCTTTTTTTCTTCCTAAATGAATACTCCAAATCCTCACTAGCCCATTAACATATCTTTTCCCCACTAACATTTTTTTGAGTCTACATTTTCTCTTCCTTTCCTCCCAGCATATGGTACTTCATTTAGGAGAGTATTACACCTGAAATACTAGTTAGTTGTCTTAGTCCCTAGTTGTAATGTTAAGATGCCAGAGATATCCAGCCCTGGGAGATTTCAGGATAGACTTTGTTGTCTTATAATACTGCAAATACCGCATGGAATAAATACTGGATCTCTGTTTCAAATATAAGGTAAATGATGCTCAGAAGAGTTGACCATTTGTCCAACATCACATAGATGGTAGGAGGTAGAGTAGGATCTGAACCCAGGTTTTTCTAATGCTGCAGATCCTACCAAAGACTGCAGTCAGCCAAGAAAAACAAAACAAAACAAAACAAATGAAAGCACTGGATTTTAAATTTTAGCAAAATGCTATCACTACTCTGTCACATTGTGGTATTACTTAAATTGAGGATTTCATGCAGGTATTTCTCAGCAACTGTAGAAGCATTATCAGGAAACCTTCAGTCCAGCAGCTTTTGCAGAGCTCATGTGTCCTGGACCACACATACATACAGGAATACAGTTATACACCAAGGAGTGTGTCAGGATACAAAGAGGGAGGCAGAGTGTGGGGAGATGATAAATTCTGCCTTTACACATCTGTGTTTCACCTGTTATGACAAGCATGTGTCTTTCATGACTTGTCAAACTCACAATAAAAAAAATTAAGAGCTAGTGGCAAAAATAACACTACATGTACACCAAATCTCTTTTTACAAGAAGACTACATATCATGCATTCTGCTGTCCTGTGTAACTAAGCAGAACAAATAAAAAAAATAAGACTACATATCCTAGCCTTCCTTGCCCTTAGATTGGGCCAGTGTTGCAGGGTTCTGATCTTATGGAGATGAGCAGAAGTGATGTATACCACTTCCAAGCTTGGTCATAGAGTCCCCTGTTATCATCATCATCTTCATCCTCTCTCTTCCTCTTCTGTGGCAAACTTTTGAGGCCACAAGATGAAGATAACACCATCACGAGATGACTGAAGTCCAGATCCTTGTATCAATTATTGGAGGAGAGCTGCTAAGGAGCACCATTTGATCTTCATCAAACAGTGACCTATTGTGGTACTGGGGATGGAGCTCAGTTGTGGAGCACTGGCCTAATGTGTGAGGCCCTGGGTTCAATACACAGCATCAAAGAATAAGAAGGAGGAGGAGGAGGAGAAGAGGAAGAAGAAGAAGAAGAAGAAGAAGAAGAAGAAGAAGAAGAACAACAACAACAACAACAACAACAACAACATAATGATTTATTGTAGGAAGCCACTAAGAATAAGGGGTTTCTTTGTTACTGTAGCATGGTTTTACTTATCCTGACTACTATGGAACTCACATACATCAGGGATGTGCAGAATCCTACAGAGGTCCTGAGAGCCTCTTGGATAAATTACACATGGAAATAGGCCTTCAATATTTTGCTAAGGGATTTTTTTCAAATTCTAAGTTTGTATGAAAATTTATTTACTTTCTGCTCTCCTATCTCTGAATTAAGGACTTCATTGAAAAGCATGACACACATACTTTTCATTCTCATTGAAATAAGACCTGAAAAGGGGGAAGTTTTTATTACAACTTCATTCCCTCTCAGGGACCATTCTGAATGTTACTATCCTAATAGTTACTTATTATTATAATAAAACCTTGGGTAAACCAACTTGGATGGAGTTGTTCTGGACAAGTGTTTCACATAAATATAGTCTATACATTTAGACATTAAAATGCTGTTAACTTTTAAATGTTTTAAAAAATATTAAATATTAAATATGAAGCATAATAAATGAAGAATGGTGACATATTTTACCTTTTCTTGTTGATTCAGGACTAATCTAAACTCCTTAAGTGAGCCACACTCCCTGAAGGGGCTCACGCCATCCCCACTGCCTAAAACAAGCTTTTTCTCCCTTGCCTAGTTAAATCATTCTCATCCTTTGGATGTCAACTCAAAGACGCCATTCCCTCAGGCACAACAGTAGAAATTTACTAAAACTCATCATACTATGTAAATAGGTGAATTTTGTGGCATATATATTATACTTCAATAAAGCTGTTAAAAATAAAGCACCATCTGTGTTGAGGGTGAGGCTCAGTGGTAAAACCCTTGCCTAGCATGAACAAAGCCCAGCACTGCAAAATAAATAAGTAAATAACAATAAATAAATAAATAAGTAGAGCACTATGGAGGAGGTAAAGCATAACACCCCTATCTCCTCTCAAATGTAGGATGCACACAGCAACTTCCTTCCAAAGACTAGGAAAGTGCAGCGGGCAGGGTGTGCATTCACAGAGAAGAAACCTGGAAAACTCTACCTTAGCCTACTGTTCAAGGTGAACAACAGTGGTCATAAGTCATGCTGATAATACATACCCTTGATCTGATGTGAAGCAAATGGTACCTGACCTAGGTGGTTTTTCTCCCAAAATCCACAACTCCAGACTAATCATAAGAAAAATTCCAGTAGAGATGCATTCTACAATCAAGGTAAGGGGGAACATAAATCCCCTGCTCTGTACCTATGGGTTGTTTGTAATGATTTCTTTCTGAAGAGTATGGTATGGTAAAGAGGCATATACACCTGACGACACTACCTACACCAGGAGATCAAGGTCAATATCCTGTAATAAGGCATTATATGTTTGCTGAAAAAGTCACTTTACCTTTGTGGTCTTCCTCCCAAAACCCATAACCCTGGTCTAACCACAAGGAAAGCATCAGACAAATTCCCATAGGGAGCATCCTGCAAAATACCCGGCCAGTACTTCTCACAAACAGTACTTATCAAAAACAAGGGAAGTGTGAGAAACTATTACAGGAGCCTAAGAGACAGGGTCACTCCCCATGGTACCACAGATGACATCTCCCTGCCTTCATTTATTCAACATCTTTCACAGCCAAAAAGCAGACTAGCAAATAGACTGGCAAATAGGACACAGATAAAGTCTTCCAAGTCGAGTAGCAGGACCAGTCACAGGGCAGTGTAGTCAGTTCAGTAGCTGTCCCCATCACTATTTTACACGTTGATTTTCCTTTATATATATATAATCAGAATCTTGCTTTTTCTGTTACATTTTATCATATTCATTTCCTAACATTATTAAAAATTACTCATTTATATGTTGAATGACTATATAATATTGCATGGTGTTTCATGCCATAATTTACTTAACCATTTCCCAATTGTTGGACATTTGGATTATTTCCAGTTTTTGACAATTATAAATGATAATTGCAAGTCTCATTGTTTATTTCTTTAGACTAGATTCCTGTAAGTGAAACTGCTACGTCAAATATACACACATTCGCTTTTAAAGCTTTTGGAACTCAGGAAAGGTCTTCCCTCCTCTGATATTAGCCCAACATTTGATCTTATGTTCCTACATATGTGTCCTCGGCCTCTGCCCATCTTACCACTCAAAGCACAATTATTAGTTTCCATAATTACAGGGTTCTGTGATAGCTATTGGGAATAGAAAAGCAATACAGCTTCCAGAAGGGGCAAAAGGTGAGGAGGGACATAGAAACACTTGGATCTGTGAAGCACTCCTCTGCAGAGCTCAAAGGTTCACAGAGGAGGTCTCATTAATCTCCAGAGGATTGTTACTTTTCCTTCTGATACAGATGCAAACATAAATTGCATGCCTTGGCTTGTACGGATACACTTTGCAATGCTCTTGTTTTCCTGAAATTCCCTAAGATGGCTTTTATACAATGGGATTACCCATTCATGCAGACAACAAAAGCCTCAAAGTGGGGTGGCTCATTTCTCACCCTCAATACCCATAGAAGGAAAAGAGGAAGGAAAATTAGTCCCATTGTAAAAATGAACAGAGAAGTTAAGGAACTCAGCCCTGAACATCCTTGGTAGACTAAAATGAAGATTTGGCCCGAACCTGACGTGAAAATTGCATAAGTAGATTGCTTTCTTTCAAACTTGCCTGCTTTCACTTTCTTGCATAAAAAGACTCACCATTTCTGCCTTCTAGATATTTTTTATGTAATAATATAACCCAAGCCCTAGTCCTGGAACTGTGGAATGGTGGCCCAGGTGGGCTGGAGTACCAGCATGAAGCACAGGCCAGGGCCAAGCAAAGCCTGCTACACAGTGAGCCAGGGCTGAGGTGAGCCAGGGTACACTGATTTGTCAAAGTGAGGTCACAGTGTTGCAGCCAGATCCCCAACCTCAACCTCCTGCTTCCCTATGTGCAGCAAGAAAACAGAAGTGGGCAGATCTGAACGGGTCTACAATAGCATTGGTACTTTTCCAAACCTTGATTAGTGTAAATCTGAACCAATGCGTTGACCCAAGTACTATACAAACCCCTAGACTGGCGCACTGAGGGAGCAACCTTATTGCATTCCCTCTTTCCCCTGTAAGAGTTCTGTTCCTCTTCTTCACACTTGAATAAATCCTACTCCTTTCACTCTTGCCTTACTTTGCCCTGTGAATTTCATTCTTTGGATTTGCAAGACAAGAACCTGGAAAGTGGGACTGGGGATATAGCTCAGTTGGTAGAGTGCTTGCCTCACATGCATGAGGCCCTGGGTTCAATCCCCAGCACCACACACACACACACACATACACACACACACGCAACCCAGAAAGAAGTCCTCGGTGAGCTGCTGGAGTCTAGTGCAACACTGAAGGGTATAGCCCCCCATTCAGAGCTGCAACACTGAGAGTTTCAACACACCACTCAGTGGTAGGGGAGGACAATCAGGCTTTGCTAGCTGCGACCCTTGGAGCTGATAATGGTGGTCATCCCTGCTGTGATGAGCTGCGAACACAAAAAAATCAGCTTTCTCAGTTGCAGAGATCTGCAGCTTACACAGACTCCACCTGCCAACAGAAGCAGAGAATTGACTTTCATCTCAAACTCCAGTTTCAATACCACCAAGTTGCATACTTTAAAAAATGGTTAAAATATTGATTTTAAGTTATCTACTATTTTACAATAAAAAAGAAAGAGGGAGACAAGAGAGTCAAAATCAGAAAAAGGATGTGAGGACAGATGCCAAAGTTGGAATAGCACTCTCTAAAGAGGCGGCAAGAAGCTGAGAAAGGCAAGGAAACTGATTTTCCCCTGGAGCCTCCAGAAAGGACTCCTTTTGAACTTGTGAACACCAAAACTGTAAGAAAAATTAAGCTACTAAATTTGTGATAAATTGTTACAGCAATGAACAGAAACTCATACATGAACATAAACCTTGTTGTTTTATTATAGATTGCTAATCTGCATGACTTTTTTAAAAAATATTTTTAGTTATCCATGGACATAATTATCTTTATTTTGTTTATTTATTTTTATGTGATACTGAGGATCGAACCCAGTACCTCACATGTGAGGGGCAAGCACTCTGCCACTGAGCCACAACCCCAGCCCTGATTCACATGACTTTTAAAGTGCTCCTTCAAACAGTCCTACAGTTTGGGTACAAGCCGCTGAGAGTTGGTTCAGGAAGGGCCCTGTTATGGTTTGACTGTGTCCTCCAAAAGTTCACGTGTTGGAATCTTAATTCCGAACACAATAGCACTGAGAGGGATGGAGCCTTCAAGGGGTGATTAGGTCATTAAAGAGAATTAATGACTTTCTTGTGGGATGGGATGAATTCTCACCGAAATGAGTAAGTTCTCCCTCTTTGGAAACTAGATTAGTTACTGCAAGAGTGGGTTATAAATTGAGCCGTTTTAGTAAGTTTTTGGCTTCTGTGACTAAATACCCAACCAGCACAACGTAGAGAAGAGCTTGTTTGAGGGCGCACGGTTTCAGAGGTCTCAATCCATAGACGGCCAGCTCTATTTCTCAGAGCTCCAGATGAGACAGGAATATCATGGCAGAAGAGTGTGGCAGAGGGAAGCATCTCACATGATGATCAAGAAACAGAGAGAGAGAGTCTCCACTTGCCAGATACAAATATATACCCCAAAGCCCCCAATTCCCACCTCCTCCAGCCACACCTTACCACTTCAGTTACCACTCACTTAATTCCTATCAGGAGATTAATTCACTGATTGGGTTAGGATTCTTACAACCCAATCATTTCTCCTCTGAACCTTATTGCATTGTCTCACATGTAAGCTTTTAGGGGACACCTCACATCCAAACCATAACAGAGCCTGTCCTTGTGTTTTCCCTCGTCCACACATACCCCTGCTTGCCCTGCTTTCCCACCACAAAAGGACACAGCACAAGGCCCTCCCAGAAGGAGCCATCTGATCTAGGACTTTTAGCCTCCAAAACTCTGAGCTAAATAAACTTGTTTCCTTTATATATTTTCCAGTTTCAGATAATCTGTTATAGCAACAGAAAACAGACTAAGATCAAACTCACTATATTTGACCAGGGTTTGATCAGACTGGAATTTGCTGAGTGATTCAGGCAGTTAGACAGTGATGCTCTTTTAGGAAAAGGTAAGTTTTGACAATGGATTCACTTAATAATATCCCAAAGAGAAATATTTCTCCTTATAAAAAAGATCCTGAAAATTCATGCACATTTCAATTTTACAATTTATGAAATTACATCTGTGTGATACAAATGGGAGCGTACTTAGGGACTACATTCAAGTGTTCACTACCTCCCAGGTCTTGTCCCTTCCCTACACTTCCACAGCACCTGGCCCAACCTCTGACCCCTCTGTGCTGTTCCTTTGAGTGCTGGCACCAAGTCTTATAGTATTTCACCACATAATCATTGCAGATTTTATGACAAATTTTTTGCAAAAAAAAAGTGGAATGTGACCACTATGCAAAATTGGTTTTTAAAAAACTTGTGCTTAAAAATTATTAATTGCAGAGCAAATTATATTCCATGCTTTTATAAATTATGTTAAAATGAATCCTATGAAAAGATGTAAGTGAATCCCACCATCATGTCCACCCACAAGAATAAGGTCCTAATTAGAATAAGATATATTTCATGCTTGTATACGTTTATCAAAATGGATTCTACTGTCATGTATAACTAAGAAAAACCAGTTTTTAAAAAAAGAAAATATCTTGACTGAAAAAAATGAACCCTGATGTTATATAAAACTAAAAATAACTATAAAATTAAAAATTAAAAATATCATTAATTGCTGGGCGCGGTGGCACAAGCCTGTAATCCCAGCAGTTTGAGAGGATAGGGCAGGAGGATCATAAGTTCAAAGTCAGCCTCAGCAACTTATTAGCAAGGCCCTAAGGAACTCATTGAGACCCTGTCCTAAATAAAATACAAAAAGCTGGGGATGTGGCTCAGTGGTTAATTGGCCCTGGGTTCAATCCCTGGTACAAAAAAAAAATCACTCAACTACTAAACCATCTTTGGTGCAAGATTAGGATGGACAGAATATTGGTGAATATACCTTAACATGGTGGCAGTGATTATGTGGTAAAATACAGTATTAGCACAGGATTTTTCATCCTTATATCTAATTAGGGAATGAAAAGCTTTCTGTTTCATAATCTTCTAGGTGAAGAGAGAACATTTTCCAGGGTATCCTAAAAGATTGAAAAGCCAAGTTTTCCCCAGGATACAGCATCCTAAGTGGCACCTAGAGATATAATAACATTCGCGCCAAAGAATCTATAAAACTTTCCTATCTGGTCCTGGGATTTCTTCTGACATGGAGGTCTTTACTCCTAGGCATATCCAGGTAGTGCTTCCCTAAACTTAAAACCTACAGCTGGTTCAAAGTCCTAAGATTCTCCAGGCTACATACCAAAGAAGCTTCTTATTCACTTATCCTGCTTCGTTAGCAAACTTGATAACTGCCAATCAAGTCAGAGTCAGGTGCTGTGACTGTTGCCTGAGCTGGATCCCAGTAGCTGCCCATCTCCTTCATGGGGTGGGGCACCAGGCAGGGACAAGGGCTCTGCTGACAAGAGTGTCACAGCCACATATATTGGTTCAACATTATCTTCACAGAACTTTGAGGCTGGGCCACGACTGGCCACAGTGTAGATCATGGATTTCTTAACAATCACAGAGGTGCTCTTTTTTCACATGGGGATGGACACATACCAAGGAGGAGTGGAAATCAGGTGGGAGCTGCAGCTGCCCTGGCATTATTTAGACTGTGCCAATCATCTCTTCCCAAAAGTAACCTGATTGGTGTTGGCTTTTCTGCCTTTTAGCTAAGGTAAATACAGAAAAAGTGATAAATCCACCTGCCCTTTCTTTCTCCCTGTTCTCCCCGGGAACACCTCACCCCTCATACAGTGGATCATTTAACACTAAACACCAAGCCAAAGAGAAGGAAGTGAAAATAAGCTGGACAACTTCCATTGTCACTTGGTATAATACTTCTCCACATAGCTTTTTTTGTTTCTATTTACAGAAGGAATGCATGCTTACTGTAAATAATTTGGAAAATAGAGAAAAAAGCAAAGGAAGAAATAAAAATTATCTGTCATCCTAACATCTTGAGATAACCACTGTCCCTTCTCCCACATTCTCTACACCTTCACTTTGCTTAATGTTTGTTAATAATTCTTTTTCTTTTTTTTTTTTTTTTTTTTTTTTGGTACCAAGGATTGAACTCAGGGCCACTCGACCACTAAGCCACATCCCCAGCCCTATTTTGTGTTTTATGTACACAGGGTCTCACTGAGTCGCTTAGCATCTCTCCATTGCTGAGGCTGGCTTTGAACTTGAGATTCTCCTGTCTCAGCCTCCCTAAGTGCTGGGATTACAGGCTTGCGCCACTGCACCCAGCCTGTTCATAATTTTTTTAGATTATGTTATTCTATTTATTTGCATATTTTCTGACAACCTCAGTGTAATGTAAAGTCTTTGAAGATGTGAAATTTAACTCCCTGACCCCCCAAAACAGTGGTTGGCTCAATCGATGTTTGTTTAAATGAAAAAATATTTTGGTATATCATGTTCTCTTTTATCTTTTTTTATAACTTTTTTTTTAGTTGTGGATGGACACAATATCTTTATTTTATTTCTTTTTATGTGGTGCTGAGGATTGAACCCAGGGCCCCATGCATGCGAGGCAAGCACTCTACCACTGAGCTACAATCCCAGCCCCCTTTTATCTTAATATGCATAAGTATAACATGTTTATAAAGCATTATGTTTATTAATTTTAGCAACCATTCTATGACCGAGAGTCCCCAAAAGAATACCTAAAATATGGATGATTTAAAAAGTAGAGTCAAATTTTCTCAATTCCATATTTATTCTCAGAGATTTTCAAAGCAGCAGCTTTGGTGACTGGGCCCTGGGCTAGAACTGACAGGCAAAACTGATATTCCAGCAAAGTGTAAAGGCCTTTAAAGGCACAGTTGGCAGGACCTTGAGTTCCACGTTAACATGATGAAGCTGCTGCTGTGTGCACAGATATACAGGGGAGTGGGTTCTCCAGATACAGGGCTGAGCAGGTGGGATGCCATGGAAGGTCAAAGGAGTGAGGGAGCAGATGACAAAACAGAGGCCTCTGATAGGTGGTGAGTTAGAAAGCCAATCACTCCTCACTCTTAGATTTGACTTCACCTTAAAATTTTTGAGCCAGGCGTGATAGCATAGGTTTGTAATCCCAGCCACTCAGAAGGCTGAGGCAGGAATATCACAAATTTGAGGCCAGTTTGGGCAACTTAGCAAGACCCTGTCTCAAAATTTAAAAATAAATAAATAAAGGACTGGGGATGTAGTTCAGCAGTAGAGTGGTCCTCAGTTCAATCCTCAGCACCAAAAAAAAAGAGCTGGTTGCAGTGGTACACTCCTGTAAACCTATATACTCGGAGGCTGAGGCAGGAGAGTTACAATTTTGAGGCCAGCCTGGACAATTTAGAAAGACTCTGTCTTAAAATATAAAGATCTGGGGACGTAGCTCAGTGGTCAAGTACTTGCCTAGCAGGAGTGACCCTAGGTTTGATCCCCAGCACAACAAAAATATTTTTTAAAAACATTTTTTTTAGTTGTAGATGGACACAATACCTTTATTTATTCATTTGTATGTGGTGCTGAGGATTGAACCCAGTGCCTCACATGTGCAAGGGAGGCGCTCCACCACTGAGCCACAATCCCAGTCCCAACAAAAATACTTTTAAAAAATGTTTAGAGCATTCAAAGTGACCATTTCAACTTGCCCTTACCCCACACCAACATTTTTCTGACTTTCCCTCACACTGCAGCCTATCTTCTTAAGGGCAACAATCCTCCTTGAGTTCCTTCCAGACTGCCTTTTCTTTCTTTATTTATTTTTTAATTTTTAATTTTATTTTTTTTAGTTGTAGGTGAGCACAATACCGTTATTTCCTTTACTCATTTTTTATGTGGTGCTGAGGTTTGAACCCAGTGCCTCACACGTTCTAGGCAAGCACTCTACCACTAAGCTGCAGCCCCAGCCCAGACGGCCCTTTCTTGAACTGTGCCTTCAATCATGTCCTTTCTCTGTTATGTCTTCAGTCTCTCTATGCATATTAATTCCTTCCCTCTTTTTGTGAAAGTCCTCAAACTACCTGATCCTAAAACAAAGTAAAGCAAGCCTCCTTTCCGTGCATGCCACCACCCCTCCCTTCAAATCAATCTGATGAAGAGAAATTGACACCTGTGTCATCTCCATCTCCTCCCTGCACCCTCTTTCCTTAACTTCACTGTAATCTAGTTCCCAGCTAAGGCCACCCATGACCTCCTAGTGACTCTACGCAAAAGCCTTTGCTTGACCCTCATCCTTCTCCACTCCTCTCTGTCACCCTATGCCATCAACTTGGCTATTGTCACCTGTCAGGGAGATTGTACTGCAACCTCCCTGAAATTCCCTCCTCATTTTTCTCTCTACCTTCCTGATACATCCTACATATGGAGGACAGAATAGCTTTCTTAAAGTACAGTTGTGTTCCTATAGGATTCATTTAATTTCTTTCTATGGCTCAACTGGTAAATTAGAAAAAAAGTGTCAAATACAGTGGGTCAAGGTTTGAGAGAGACATTTAACAACTCTCTTCATCCTTGGAGAGGAGTTGAGAAATGGGGTCTAGACAGTCCAAACGCTTTATAGAACAAGACTTTCCACAGATGCAAACAATGCTGCTCCGGAGTGAAAACTGGACAGCTCTAGCTACCATCAGCTGAGTGTGAAGTGGATGCGGCCATGGCCATTGCTCAAGGGTACCTGGTGAATTGGAATAGAGTAGCCACGCCCCCCTATGCACACCTCTGTGGACTTGGCCCCTAGAGATGTCAAACCAAGTCCCTCTGAGTGACAGTTCTATGCCACTGTTCTGCTCAAGGCCATCAATGGATTCCTATTGGCTACTGTATTAAGTACAAATTTCTCAGCTGCCAATAAAGGCTCTTCATAGCATGGCCCAAATCAATCTGTCCATGTTTGTCATCCAAACACTTGTATCACCCCACCACCAAGCATACAAATCCAGCATTGCAAGATACTTACTCAACCCGCTCAACCAACTCTCCAATCTCTGTCATTACATTCAGGCTTTTTCCATCTCCAGCTCCACCTCCTGCACAAAATTCCCCTCATAGTACCTTCCCTCGCTCCTCTTCCCCCCATCTCAATAGCACTTTTTACTCTTTGCAACATACTGGTCACTATGGTAGTTAACAATTACTTGCTTTATCTCTATTACTAGATTGTAAACTCCTTGAGGGGAGGGGTACAGAATGGATCTATTAAGCAATCAGAGAAGGAAGGTGAGACTTAGATGGGGAGAGGGAGGCTCAAGGGACATTCCAGGGCCAAAGAAACAATTGTAGGACCTTTACTAGGGAGGCAATTTTTGAACTGACCTTATCACACACGTTTCCCTAAGAGTTATTTTGTGTTTTTTCTTTCTTCCAAATAGCATAAATAAAGGTACTAAATAGAGACTGAGCACTTTGGTGAAGACAGCTGATCTACCTGGAGTGGAGGGCATCTCCATTAGATAACAAGCTCAGAGTTGGAACTTCATTCTTTTAGTACTAGCCCAAGACAGGTGGTCAAGAGTTTGTTAAATGACTTTATTCATTTGTTATAGTGAAGAATGGAGAGGTGTGTTTGGGTCAAAATGACAGAAGGTCTTGAACGCTGGGTCAAGGAGAACATGTATGGGTTTTTTACCAGGGATATGACTTCTATACATGAATTTCCCTAATTATCCTTTTGTTTATTTATTTATTTAATGCATTTTTTTAATATTTTTTTAGTTGTAGATGGACACAATGTCTTTATTTTATTGCTTTGTATGTGGTACTGAGGTTCGAACCCAGGGCCTCACACATGCGAGGCAAGCGCTCTACCGCTGAGCTACAATCCCAGCCCTAATGCATATATTTTTAATGTGCTCAATTTTTAAAATTTCTGTCTCTCATTCACCTTGTCTTTGTTTTGGTTGTTCCTAACAGACCATCAGAGGTATTTGATGGTTTTGTTTCCTCTCCCTTTGTCATTTCCCACCTAGACCTAGTACGTGTTCCCTTCTACTTTGGACGTACACATTTCCTTTGCTCGTCTTTCCCTTTCTGCTCCTGAGAGAGGTGCAGAAGCACTTCTTTCTTGTCTCTTCAAGTGCATGTTTTCCTCTCAAAAATTGTCCCTTTTTCCTTCCTTTGCTGACCAACTGCCTCATGTGCTTTGGTTTGGGCTTCCCCAGTTTCTGTTAGTGAGGTTCTGTTCACTTCCCAGGGAAGGCTGCAGAGAAAGCTCCTCTAATCCAGAAGGCAATCAGGAATTTATTGTGGATTGGTGTGCTGCCTGTATCTTTACTTCTCTTTTCCAGAACCACTGGGAAAGGCAGCAGCGTTCTGCCAACCCAGATGGGCATTCTAGAACTCTGGCCAACTTGCCCTATGGAAATGACATGGCAATGATGCCATGAGCTTGCACTTTACCGATGTCATCCACAGAAGCTTCACCTGCATTGATCTCAACCTTGAACGATGCTGGCACTTAAGTTTTTGCCTTTGTCAATTCATAAAAATATTGCAATTTAAGCTGGGCATGGTGGCGCACACCTGTAATCCCAGCACTTAGGGAGGCTGAGGCAGGAGAATCGCGAGTTCAAAGCCAGACTCAGCAACAGCGGGGCGCTAAGCAACTTAGTAAGAACCTGTCTCTCAATAAAACACAAAATAGGGCTGGGGATGTGGCTCAGTGGTCGAGTACCCCTGAGTTCAATCCCTGGTACCAAAAATAAAAAATAATTGCAATTTAGAAAAATAGAATAATTTTCCCAAGGCCACAGGGTTAGCAAATGGGATGTCTAGTATTCAAGCTCCAAACTTTCTCACTCAACATGTGTGACTATTATGGTATGGATGAGATGTCTCCCCAAATCTGCTGTCTTAATGCAGGAATATTCAAAGGTAAACGATTATTTTATGAGAGTTGTAATCTGATCTGTCCACTTTGGTTTGAATGAACTAACTGGGTAGTAAATATAGGTTAGTGGGATATGGCTGGAGGAGGTGGGTCACAGAAGGGTACATCTTTCCTTAAGTCCTTCTGACCTCCCAGCCCCCCTCCCCTCTTCTACGTGGCTGCCATCAGCAGAGCAGCTTTTCTCCACCATGTCCTTCCACTATGATGTGCGGCTTCGCCTTGGGCCCATAGCAATGGAGTCAGCTGACAGTGAACTCAACTTCTGAAACCATGGGCCAAAATGAACTTTCCCTCCTCTAAGTTGTTCTTGTCAGGTATCTTGGTCACAGCAACATCAAACTGACTAACACAATAATCTCTAGACTTCAAAACTGCTTCCTATTTTGCACTGGGGTTAGACAAAGACTCAGCTTTTCTCTTATGTGCTCCCCTTACCCAAATTTAGAAAAGAATACAGAAATCAGCCAATTAAAAAATTCAAATTTGAACATGTTAACACCTAATGCTAACCTGCTTATAAACATACTAGATGTATTGCCTTTATAAACATTCCTTGTCCAAAGGGCTTTATGGAGCCCAACAAATCTCTAACACTAAGGATCAAGCAATGTTGATTGCCAGATGAGGTAGCATATGTCTGTAATCCCAACTACTCAGGAGGCTGAGGCAAGAGGATCTCAAGTTCTAGGCCAGCTCACGCAATTTAGCAAAACCCTGTCTCAAAATAAAAAAGGAAGGGTTCGCAGTTGGGCACGGTTGCACACGCCTGCAATCCCAGCACTTTGGGAGGCTGAGACAGGAGAATCACGAGTTCAGAGCCAGCCTCAGCAACAGGGAGGAGCTATGCAACTCAGTGAGACCCTGTCTCTACATAAAACAAAATAGGCCTGGGGATGTGGCTCAGTGGTCAAGTACCCCTGAGTTCAATCCTCGGTACAAAAAAAGAAAAAAGAAAAAAGAAAAGGCTTTGGGTACAGCTTAGCAGTAGAATGCTTGTAACATACTTGAGTCCCTGGGTTCCAGCCCCAGCACTGCAAAGGGAAACAAAAAAATGGTGATAAGACAGACATTGCTTCAGGAGTGTATCTACCATGTTTCTCATGATCTTTTCTCCTCCCTCTTCTTTTCCAGATGTCCTACCTTTCTGTTATTAGAGGTGTTTTTTTTAAAAATTGCCAAGATTTTAAAGAGTCCACCCACTTCTGTTTCCCTCTAAATGGTTTTACCAGCCCTGAATTCCATCTTTGGAACTGGGATCCACCTAAGGCACAGTCCCAGGTTGGAAAGCACAACTCCCTCCCTTAGACATGGTCAGCTTCACAGAATCTCCAAATGTTGCTAAGCTGAGGGATGATATGCATACATCTGTTCCTTGCAGGGCCTTAAGTCTAGAACATAAATTCAATTATATATATATATTTGGTACTGGGGATTGAACTCAGGGCTACTTGACCACTGAGCCACATCCCCAGCCCTATTTTGTATTTTATGTAGAGACAGGGTCTCACTGAGTTGCTTAGCTCCTCGCCATCACTGAGGCTGGCTTTGAACTCGCAATTCTCTTGTCTCAACCTCCCAAAGTGTTGGGATTACAGGCATGCGCCATCAAAATTCGATTTTTTAATTAAGAAAAAATAAGATAATTCAAAAGGTACAAAAGTGTATACCCACCCTGTCCCAGTCACTAGGTTTCCAAAATGTGGGCTACAACTTTCCTCAGTTTCTTACAGTTCCTAAATTCTCTTAGCATTTGCCAATTCAAACAAGAAAGGTCTGTGTGAATTATTTACTTTTTTCTGTGTTTTAAGCTGCTTAAAAGAAAATTCACCCACTCAGTTCAGCAAACATGAATTCCTTCTGCACCTTCAATCTCTCCTAAATGGCACTTCCTCTTGGAAGCCTCCGTTGCTCCTCCAAAGCCTGCTTCGGGTGACCCTCCTACAGGCTCCCAAGGCCTGGTATTTGCTCCCGTCATCCATCCTGCTTATCATGCAGAGCAGAAATCGCCTGTCACCTCAAGGCTTGGGACCAGCCCAGTGCTGAAGATGCATTCAGGAAAAATGTGCTGAGTTCATGTACTTTCTGAGTAACTACATATATTCAAATTATTCACAAAATCTTGGGAATGCAATGGTATATAGAGCATCATCTCTGCCTTGACCTTCCTGACAACTTCACATAGTTTAAACAGAAGGAGAATATATCACCTCAATCGATTCTCCTCTTAGTCTGGGTCTACATGGTGACACAATCAGCATCCCTTATTTGTATAATCTATTTTTTTCTCTTCCTATTACTGTGTGTCTTCAGTCTCCATTTATGACCAAAACATGGCTTAGGATTCCCATTAGCCTGTTTGCCGAGGGCTCAAAACCTGACAATTTTACCCTGCCTTGTAATTTTTCCTCTCTCCAAAGTGGTATCTAATTGACTCTCCGGCACCAACGATTGAGAATACTGGCAAGAAATTAGCAGTGAAAACACATCATCTCTTTTTAAAACTTCATTCAAAAAGTTACATGCAGTTTACAAATATAATGTCTCAAAATATATTCAGAAGCAGGTGTGTTGGTGCTCTGGGATGTCAGAGTGAGAAAGAGGGGACTAAACTCAGGAGTCAGCTGAATTCCAGCTGGGGCTTCTGACAGCTGCCAGATCCTGCTTTGTGGGGTTACTGAGCTGAGGGTTGCTAAAGTCTACTATACCACTGGTATTGCTAACAGAGGAATGGTCCTTCCTGTGCTATGGCGACATCTAACTAGACCTTCATATAAAAAGTATTCTAAAATTCAAAGTCATCTGAACTAGTTGAGCACAGTGGCACTGGCCTGTAATCTCAGCAGCTTGGGAGGTTGAGGCAGAAGGAGCACAAGTTCCAGGTCAGTCTGGAAAAGTTGCAAAACCCTGTCTCAAAATAAAATAAAAAGGCCTGGGGATGTAGCTCAGTGGTAGAGAGCTTGTCCAGGATATTATGAAGCCCTGGGCTCAATACTCAATAATAATAAAAAAAAGAAGTATTTTAACTATAAAAATCCTATGATAGCTTTGGGCAAATCACCTCATCCCTACCATAGTTTTCTTATATCAAAAATGGTGAGGTGGGCTAGGGTGCAGCTCAGGTAGACTGCTTGCCTAGCATGCACAAAGCTCTGGGTTCCATCCTCAGCACTGGAAAAAAAAAAGTGATAAGATTGGACTAAAAAAGACTATCATGGAGGCTGGGGATATAGCTTAGTTGGTAGAGTGCTTGCCTCACATGCACAAGGCCCTGGGTTCAATCCCCAGCACCACACACACACACAAAAAATACTATCGTGCTAAGCGCTGTGGTACACACCTAAAATCCCAGCAGTTTGGGAGGCTGAGGCAGGAGGATTGTGAGTTCAAAGCCAGCCTCAGCAACTTAACAAAGCCCTAAGCAACTCAGCAAGACCCTGTCTCAAAATATAATATAAAAAAGGGCTGAAGATGTGGCTCAGTGGTTAAGCACCCCTGGGTTTAATCCCTGGTACCAAAATAAATAAATAAATAATAATAAATTAAAAAGACTATTGTCTTTCAAGAGACAAAACAAAAAACAAGTGTGATAGGTGAAACTTATTTGGATTTTTGTTAAAAGAAAAGAAAAAAGAAAGGCTAAAAACACTCATGGCATTGCTGATATATAGATATGACTGCCTATTTAATATTATAGAAATATTAATGTTCCTTAGGTGTGCTAGTACTTTTGAGGGTATGTAGAAGAATGCTTTATTCATAGGAAATACACACTCAAGTGCTGCAATGTTTGCAAATGTCTGTTTAAAGGAATGTGAGTTTGGGTTGTGTGTGTGTGTGTGAGATGTGCATAGACAGAAAGTGATTGAGAGAAAGAAATATATTTGAAAAGTAAGCCAGCATGGTGTTCCACACCTATAACCCCAGCTTCCGTCTTTCACTGGGAGCTGCCTTGACATTTCTTCTTGGAAATCATTCTTAATACGTGTTTGTCTTCATTTGTTCTCCCGTATTCATCATCTATATAGAGTTCCCTCTGCCTTCCTTATTGTCAGTATTTTCCTGTAGATTTGTCTCCTGTTCCATGCCGTAATTTACTTCTCTAATTTGCCTCGCCCTGGCTGACTTCTTATTACCTCCACGTCTTTTCCATTATCTCGGTCGCTCTCCTCACCCAAGAAAGGAGGAGCTTTTCATATTTTCTGCTACCTCTCTGCCACCCTTTGTTCCACCCAGACTCCTGAGTTCCTTTACAACCTGGAGTGGTTTCATTTAAAATACACACGGAGCATGTGCCAGGCTTTGGGTTCAGTATCCACCACTGCAAAGAAATAATGTGTGTGTGTGTCTGTGTGTGTGTGTGTGTGTGTGTGTGTGTGTGTCTGTGTGTGTGTGTGTGTCTGTGTGTGTCTGTGTGTAAAAATGGAACCTAGGGCTGGAGCTGGAGCTTGGTGGTAGAGCACTTTCCCAGGCCCTGGGTTCAATCCCCAGCACTGAAAAATAAGTAAATAAATAATAAATAAATAGCTTATCCTGACAGTGCCCCACTTCTACCTGTAGTCTGGCTTATTCAGCCCTGTGTGCTTTAGAGAAGAAAGGCATCTTCAGGCTCCTCACCTTCTCTCCAGCTCCACCTTGGGGTGGAGTTTGCCCTTGAATGATGGCTGCCTCCCTCCCTCTCCACCAGCCACTTCCAGATCTCCTGTCATTTCACCTTTTCTCTGGTTCACAGAACCCTTGAAGGATAATCCTCTTTTATTTTCCTGAACTTCTGAACTCCTCCTGCATCTTTCACTTCTAGTCTTTGGCAGTCAGCCTCAGATTCCTTTATCTGCCTTTGGCTGGGCTGAAACTTTCGCCCAGGGTGACCAATTTTTTACTGATTCTCAGTTCATGCCCACTCCAGATCACACACACCATGCTGTGTTGTTTTTCTTTGCCTCTTTCTTCCTCCTCCTCTGAGCTGAGCTGACTTTCCCTCTGTCTCAGCGCACTGAGATTCCTCTGCGCTCTGCTCACCACCTGAGGACCCCCCTCGTGGTGCTCCCCACCCACTTCTTCAGCCTGATCCCTGGCAAACTGAGGTGCCCTTTAATCCCACAAGTGACAGATATCATCTCCCTACCTCCCCGAAGGAATTTATGCTGCCTGGTCAGTTTCAGGAGTCCCGTGTTCAAATTTACAAGCTCTGAAGCCACAACTCAGCTCAGTAATCAGGTGATCTGGCTCTGCTCTCAGTGGTGGAGGGACTGTTCCACCTTCCCTGACATGTGTAACCCTGCATTCTTCTGTCCATGCTCCAGCCTGGCTTTGTATTTTACTTGGCTGGCACCATGGGGCCTTGTCAGTCATACCAGAATAGCATGTTTTATAACCATTTTCTTTCCCATCGAAGACATAAAAGTGTTTGTTTCTTGTCTCACTTGGTGTGGTGTGATTACAAAATTAATCTGAAGCTCCCATTTTTATCCCCAAATAGTTTCGAAGGTGGGTCATGAAACCTCCCTCTCCAAAGGATCCTTTTTCTAGAATCTCACTTTCACAACATGTCTTTTGGGATTACACTCAAGAGATTTTGTAATCTAAATTCTCCTCACAAAATTCTTGCCTTGGAATATTTTTCAGATGACTAAATCTCCTTTCTAAGTGGTAGCTGATCCATTTTCTTCAAAGTAGCCAACAAGTTGTGTGAGTCTCTTTTTGTTCAGCAAGTTTCCTTTTTTCTTTAGGAAAATGAGAGAAAGTAATAACAGCATCACTTCATACCTCTGACACTTCTCAGTAAGCATAATTTTTCCTCTTCTCCCCAGGTCTATGTCAACATCCAATGGTTCTCAACTCTCTTTTCTGTTCTCATTCTGTGACTAGATTAAAGCTATTCCCTATTAATTCCTGTAAGCATGTCAGCTGTTCAGTCAACAGATATTTCCTAAGTATTTCTTTCTTTATTTTTTTTTTTTTTGGTACCGGGGATTAAACTCAGGGGTACTCGACCACTGGGCACTATTTTGTGTTTTATGTAGAGACAGGGTCTCACTGAGTTGCTTAGTGCCTCACCGTTGCTGAGGCTGGCTTTGAACTCACGATTCTCCTGTCTCAGCTTCTCAAAGTGCTGGGATTAGAGGCATGTGTCACTGGGCCTGGCCTTTCCACTATTTCTAATGAATAGTGATTCCTCACAAAAATATACTTGACCAATCCCACAATGGCAAAGTGGTGAATAATGTCAGGGTCATCTATGCAGATTGTAGCATGCGTGGTGTCAGGGAAGAAAATCTCCTTGCTGGACGCGGTGGTGCACGCCTATAATCCTAGCAACTCAGGAGGCTGAAGTAGGAGGATCTCAAGTTCAAAGCCAGCCTCAGCAAAAGAGAGGTGCTAAGTAATTCAGTGAGATCCTGTCTCTAAATAAAATACAAAACAGGGCTAAGGATGTGGCTCAGTGGTCGAGTGCCCCTGAGTTCAATCCCCGGTACCCAAAAAGAAAAAAGAAAATCTTAACTGGGTGACAGGAAAATCACAAGTTCAAAGCCAGCCTCAACAATGGTGAGGCGCTAAACAACTCAGTGAGACCCTGTCTCTACATACAACACAAAATAGGGCTGGGGACATGGCTCAGTGGTCGAGTACCCCTGAGTTCAATCCCCAGTACCAAAAAAAGAAAAAAAGAAAGAAAATCTCCTCTACCCTCTTAAGTTAATTAACACGGGGACTGCAAATTAAACTAACAAAAGATAATTCACAGGAGAAAGGGCATATAGCTTTTATCAATATTTTATGTGTAAAGGAATGCATAGAAAAGAAGTGAAAAATCAAAGAAGCATTAAACTCAGGAGTTTATATACCATTTTAACAAAGGAAAGAGAGGCTGGGATTTAAGGAATGATAAATTATAGGGAAGTGACTAGGAAATATATGGAGAAACCCTTGGGAGATAAGGGCTGTCTTAGGTTTGCTTATGCAGACTCACTTGGTACTGACTAACCGTCTCTGGTGGTAAGTGTCACTCTCCTCTTCCTCATGAGATGGGAACAGGTTCACCAAGAGAAATCCATTCCCATGCTTTGAGGCAGACGAGGGGAGAATAGAGAACTCTTCCTACATCTGCTGGCTTTCCATTGCCTTCAGCTCAAAGAACTCCTTATGCAAAATGGCATCTTTCAGGGTGGTATGTTCTGATCCCCTTCAATGACACCACTGATGCTGGCAATTTCTACTGGCACCTTAACTAACACTGGGCAGTGCTTTTCACTTATCCCCACTTTTCAATTGAGGAAACTGAGGCTTTGAGAGGTTAATCCCTCCCTGAACCTGATCTACAGATGACTCGGTTACCTTATACAGTTCCGTTATCTCACTTTTCTTCCATCCTCAGTGGAAGGAAGTTGCCACTGTAGTTACTACTTGTTATAGTTTGGGTGTGAGGTATCTCCCCAAAAGCTCACGTATGAGACAATGCAGGAAGGTTCGGAGGAGAAATTATTGGATTGTAAGAGCCTTAACCCAATCAGTGAATTAATCCCTTGATTGGGATTAACTGAGTGGTAATTGAAGTGGTAGGGTATGGCTGGAGGAGGCAGGAATTGGGGGCATGGCTTTGGGGTATATATTTTGTATCTGGAGAATAGAAACTCTCTCTGCTTTCTAATCAACATATGAGCAGCTCCCCTCTGCCACACTGTTCCACCATGATATTCTGCCTCACCTCGAGGCCTGAGGAATGGAGCCAGCTTAGTCTATGGACTAAGACCTGTGAAACCATGAGCCCCCAAATAAACCTTTCCTCCTTTACAGTTGTTCTGATTGGGTCCTTTAGTCACAACCGCGAAAAAGCTGACTAAAACACTACCGAAGTTCTGTTTTTTACTTTTGTTTGTTTTTTCAGTGTTGGGGATGGAAACCAGGGCCTGGCACATGCTAGGCAAGTGCACTATCACTGAGCCACACCCCAGCCCCTGAAGCTATGTTTTAAAATCTGTTCTGCTCCTTCCCTTCATAGTGGGAACCCCTTTGTTTCTCCTTCCTGATGTCTCCCACTGTCCTTGCAAGGAAGAATGAAAGATAGAAAAGCGAAGAGAAGCCCAAAGGAATTACACCTTTCATAGCCAGCAAACCTGCACCCTCTGCTGCTCTGGGATCCCCATGTCCTGGGGCTCACCCAAAGCTGTCTTCAGGGAATGCCCCCGGCATTAGGTCTCAAGTGTTCTGGGAAGTCTAACCCCCAGCCCATCCTCACTGCCCATGGGCTGCTCTCAGCTGCTGCTCAGCTGACTCCATTCCTGCACTTAGGATCCCCGCTCACTGTTTCATAGGGAGCAAATGCAAGCACTTTCAGGAAGAAGTAAACCTAGAACCTACAGAATCACAGAACTTTAAAGTAAGACTTGCCAGAGGGCAGGGAGTGTTTTCTCCCACTGCAACAGAGCACCAATGTGCAAATGTTTTTTATTGAGGATGGTAGCAGGTTTGAGTCATGTCCCTGATGGTGATGGAGGACATGCTTCAAATGTGAATCTACCATGGAGGCTGGAGGTGTGTCTCAGTCATGGAGTGCTCGCTTAACAGAGACCCTGGGTTCCATTCCCAGCATCAGAAAACAAACAAATGAAAACCATGAATAGAGTCCACACATATTTTAGTCATCTCTATTTTCTTTTGTCAAATCTTCCAGAGTAACCAGATTTTGTGATGCTATTTGAAGTAAATTGGAACAGCTTACGCTATGTCATTAATTTAAGTCAGCTTTGACTAAAGTGACTAATATATCAATCCTGTTAGTTTGACATTCTGCCATTTAGGAGGTAGGCCTATTACTCACTGAAGGGCTGGTAGAGACTGTTGGCCTATTAGTCTCCAGATAGTAATCAATTCACACTTTGCTTTAAAAATGTTAGCCATTGCCAAGAGTGGTGAAGGCTTGCAATCCCAGCAATTTGGGAGGCTGAGACAGGAGGATTGCAAGTTGGAGATCAGCCTTAGCAACTTAGCAAGACCCTGCCTCAAAATATAAATAAATAAATAATCTGGAAAAAAATTAAAAGGTTAGGGATGTAGCTCAGTTGTAGAATGCCCCTAAGCTCAATTCCCAGTGCCAAAAAAAAAAAAAAAAAATTAGTAGGACAACACAAGAGAATTACTTAACCCTAAAAAGGAATGTGGTACTAATATATGCTACATCATAAATGAACTTCAAAACATTGTACTAAGTGAAAGAAGCCAGAAACAAAATGTCCCATATTATATGATAACATGTATGAGAAATGTTAGGAATAGGAGAACCTAGAGAGACAGAACCCAGCAAGTAGCTGCCAGGGGCTGAGGGAGGGAGTATGGAGAGGGCTGCTTACTGATGTGGAGTTTCCTTCTGGGTGGTGAAAATATTTTAGAATTAGAGGTAGTAGTTGTATAACACTACGAATTTGTAGATGCCACTGAATGGTGCACTTAAATTATTAAATTTTTATCTTATATAAACTTTACTTCAATTAAAACAGAGAAAGAGACAGACGGAGGGAGCTAAAGCACACTCAGGTCAGACAGATCCAGGTTGGCCTGCAGGCGCAGGTTGCACACGCCACCCCTCCCTAGCTTATTGATGAGGGAAGGAAGAGCAGAGAGTATATGCCTCAGTGAGGGGCAACGAATCAGCTAGAACCCCAGTTTCCTGGCTTCAGAATCAGACCCCTTTTCACTACCTTAACCAAAAGAGTAATTGCTCTGATCTTTGAGATCATGTCTTCCATAGCAACTTACTGAGCACCTTCTGCAAGCCAGTCGCTGAATCTAGCTTTATCTCAGATCAAAGTCATGCTCAAACAGCCCTTTTCTGCCTAGTACACATTATCACATTCCATCCTTGGTAGCAACTTATTCTAATTTGATCCTTAATTTTTATATTAGGTCTTGAATGAGCCCAAGTGGTTTATGATCTGAAACTGTTGCCATGTGACTTAAAAAGGGTTGTTTTGGTTTTGATTTAACTTTAAAAAAAAAAAAACAAGATTAAAGGATTTTTGCTTGTTTGTGGTACTGAGGATTGAACCCAGAGGAATTCTACATCCCCAACCCTTTTTGTTTTTTGAGACAGAGTCTCACTAAATTGCCCAGACTGACTTCAAATTTGCGATCTTCCTGCCTCAGCCTGCCCAGTCACTGGAATTACAGGTGTGCACCACTGTGGCTGGCACAGATTAAAGGATATATGACATATGTGTAAGGTTTCTATGACTCCCAAAAATGTTAAAGTGGCTCTAAGCTCAGAGGGAATCAGCAGATGACGTTCAGGTCAAGGCCATAAGTATTAACTGAGGCCCCACAGTGTTCAAACTTGACTGCCCAATAGAATGATCAGGAGACCAAAGCAAGCCTTGCCCTTTACATTGTCAAGGAGGGTGGGTGTGGTAACAGGAAAGTATGAAGCAGAGACTAGGAAGTGTCCACGAACAGGGTAAATCCAGTCAGACCAAGGGTCTTTTGAGTGCCTCTGGGAAGGGAAGGGCACTGGAGATGGTCTGGGAGGATAAAGAGGACCTTGATGGGCAGGTAGTGATGGCAAGTCCATGAAGAGGGATTAATATGAGCACATGGCCAGGTTACCTTCTCCAATTTGGACTGGGGAGGTTGGAATTGGGGTAACCATAAAGGTATGAGAGGGTCTCTTCCCTCTTTACTTCAATACTAGTCTGTAGTCCACAATGTTTTCAAATGTATGTTGCAGATAGCTGGGCACGGTGGCGCACGCCTGTAATCCTTGCACTTTGAGGGACTGAGACTGGAGAATCATGAGTTCAAAGCCAGCCTCAGCAACAGCGAGGTGCTAAGCAGCTCAGTGAGACCCTGTCTCTGCATAAAACACAAAATAGGGCTGGGGATGTGGCTCAGTGGTCGAGTGCCCCGAGTTCAATCTCTGGTACCAAAAAAAAAAAAAAAAGAATGTCGTATTTACCAGGCCCTGAATCAATGTAAATCTACAAACATACTGAGGTGTCTATCCCAGAGTGATCTGGGACCAGGTGTTTTCTAACACATACACAGTTTAAGTGTCTCAGTGCCCCTCTAGACCCTCACCTCCTTGATTCTTATGCTCCATGACTCTTGGAGAAGGCAAGATTGTCATCCTATAATTAAAGCTCAAGTTTAAAATGTAAGGACACTCAAAGAGTAACTTCAAATAATCCCAAACACAAGCAACCAAATAAAAAATAGATAAACAGAAATTCATCCAAATTTAAAACATTTTTGCTTCAAAGGATGTTACCCAGAAAGTGAAAAGACGACTCACAGAAGGGAATACATAAAAGAACCCTTAGAACACAACAATAAGAAGAAAAATAATGTGATTAAAAAACAGGCAGAGAACCCGAATGGATAATTCTCCAAAGAAGGTACACAAAGTTGCCAGTAAGCACATGAAAAGAAGTCCAGCATTGTTAGTCATTAGGGAAATGCGAATCAAAGCCACAAGGCAATACCATTTCATACGCACCAGCATGGCTAGAATAAAAAACGCAGACCATAGCAGATGTTGGTAAGGATATGGGAAAAAGGGAACTCTCCTATGTTGTTGGTGAGAATGGAAAACAAGGTAGCCACTTTGGAAAACAGTCTGGCAGCTCCTCAAAAAATTTAAACATAGCATACTATATGACCCAGAAATTCTGCTCCTACTTACACACCCAAGGGAAATGAAACATACATCTACATGAAAACTTGTACACAGACATTCATACCAGCATAATTCACAAGGGCCAAAAGGTGCAAACAACACAAATGTCCGCTAGCTGACCAGTGCATAACAAAACGTCATCCAGCCAGATAAAGGAATTAAGCACTGATTCCCACCACAACAAGGATGAACCTGCAAAATATTACACTCAGGGAAGGAAGCAGTAGAAAAGGTCACATACTATGGTTCCTTTTATAGAAAATGTCCAGACTAAGCAAATCTCTAGGGACAGAAAGTAGATTAGTGGTTGCCAAGGGCTGAGGAGGAGGGGAACAGGCACACAGTTTCTTTCCAAGGTGAGGAAAAATGTTCTGGAATTAGATAGTGGTAGTGGTTGTACTGTCATCGGAGCTGTTCTGAAGAGGTCTTGGAGAAGGGGACCTTGACTCAGGATGACTGGGTTCTTGAAAAACACCATAAAAAGAATTTATAGATCTTCCCAGTCGGACCAGGACCAGTGGGATGACCCTTCTGTTATTTAAAGATGTAAAAAATGCTGGAGCATGGAAGGTACCATTGATGGTGCATTGATAAATCCTATAATTATTATTGATCCTTTTCAGATACTTGTGGTAACAAACAAAGCAGTTCACCTCTACAAACTGGGAAAACAAAGACAAGATCTCTATCTACTGAAATTATTTTCAAACTTTCCCCAAACAACAAGAATTCAGAGACTTTGAAAAAATTTGGTATCTCAGCAGATGATACTTCAATTTTAATTGTTTACATTGAAGAGGGGAGAAAAACAAGCCAGGCATGGTGGCGCACGCCTGTAATCCCAACACTTTGGGAGGCTGAGACAGGAGAATCACGAGTTCAAAGCCAGTCTCAGCAATGGCAAGGTACTAAGCAACTCAGTAAGACTCTGGCTCTAAGTAAAACACAGAACAGGGCTGGGGATGTGGCTCAGTGGTCAAGTACCCCTGAGTTCAATCCCCAGTACAAAAAAAAAAAAGAGAGAGAAAAACAAGTAAATCAAAAATACCTAATATCTCAAGTAGAAAGTCACCATATTTCTCTGAAAAATCTTCCTGAAATAACGAATATTTCTGAAGTCCAAAAGATACGTAAACCGGGCACAATGGTGCACACCTGTAATCCCAGCACTTAGGGAAGCTGAGACAGGAGAATTACTAGTTCAAAGCCAGCCTCAGCAATGGCGAGGTGCTAAGCAATTCAGTGAGACCCTGTCTCTAAGTAAAACACAACAGGGCTGGAGATGTGGCGCAGTGGTCAGGTACCCTTGGGTTTAATCATCAGGAACCCCCCCCCCACCAAAGATATATAAAGTGTCTCCACAAGAAGAAAAGATTGGGACATTATTGGATGGTATCATTAGTAGAAGGCCAACAAAAGATGTTTTATAAAATGTTAGAAATATTAACAGAAATTTTTAGCTCTAAAGGAAACATTGATTTTTCTTTCCTGATGATAAAATTAATATATGTTCATTATAGAAAAAAATTTTTTTTTCATGAGACTGGGGATTGAACCCAGGGCCTCATGCATGCTAGGCAAGTGCTCCACCACTGAGTTATACTTCCAGCCCTATTAAAAAACAATTAAATCACAGAATGAGATTTTTAAAAAGAAAACTCATAATTCTGCCATTTTTACTAATTTTTTTTGATACCAGGGAATGAACTCAGGGGTACTCGACCACTGAGCCACATCCCCAGCCCTGTTTTGTGTTTTATTTAGAGACAGGGTCTCAGTGAGTTGCTTAGCGCCTCGCCATTGCTGAGGCTGGCTTTGAACTCGTGATTCTCTTGTCTTAGCCTCCCAAAGTACTGGGATTACAGGTGTATGCCAACATGCCCAGCTCCATTTTTACTAATATTATTACTGTTACTATTTTTGTTGTTGTCTTCCAGTCTTCTCTTTGTGTTCAAACACTTTTTTATATATAATTGAAATAAAAATTGCCAACACTTAAAAAAAAGAGTTAATAGACAGGTTAGATATTGAGGCACAGCAACTTATTTAGGAAAGCAAAGGATACACATTCCAGGGAGGATGTGGGTCATCTTGAGAGTGTGAAATGCTTTGGGGATTCTCAAGCTCTTCTTTTAGAGAAAATATGGTGAGGTGCTGACATGAGAAGGTATGTGACAGCAGATGACAGTCTGCTCATCACAGGATGATTTATACTGGTATGAATCTCAGCATCCTCAGACTGACAACTTCTCCATTATTTGATCAATAGATAATGTTGGGAAAGAATCTTATAGTATGGGTTTCTGGGAAAGTACCCCATATGATAGATTTCATATCTCCCTTTGCTCAATATATTCCAAAAATACATGTACTAGTAGGCTAATTAACAGTGTGCAGGGCAATTTTCATAAGTAGCTGAATTTCCAGTAAATTTAAGATTGCAAGCAAAGATTTACAGATTTCCCAGAAATTTGGGAGTAACAGGCCTACAAGAGAGAACTGGTTTGGGAAGAAAGAGATGAGAACTTTAACAGGCTTATAGATTAATTATGTTCTCCTTGTCCTTTCTTTTGTCTCCTTTCTACCTGTCTTTTATGTTTATCCTACCTTAGCATGACCTTGTGAATATACTAAAATCACTGAATTGTATATTCTGGAAGGGTGAATTTTTATTATTTGTGTATTCGATCTCAAAAAAATCCTAAAGTATAAATTACCTTGTTCAATCAGCTTCTTTTCTTTTGTCTTTTTTTTGGGGGGGGAGCGAGTGGTGGGTACTGGGGTACTTAACCACTGAGCCACATCCCCAGTCCTTTTTTATATTTTATTTTGAGACAGGGTCTCACTAAATGGCTCCGGACCTCACTAAGTTGCTGAGACTAACTTTGAACTTGTGATCCTCCTGCCTCAGCCTCCCAGGCCACTGGGATTACAGGAGTGTGCCACCATGCCTGGCACACTGCTTTTTTTTCTGAGCACACTGGCAACAGGAGAAGTAAAGATAGAGCAGAGGTCAGAGGACAACTAAGTTTGTGGTACACACGGGCCCAGACTGGAGAAACCAGGCCCCTCGCCCTGTACTCATCTCCACCATTCTTTCCAGGCCTGTTTTTCCTGCTCACCTTCCATTGTCAAAGTACAGTAACCTCAACCCCAAGAAGAAAAGTAACCAAAAGCACCATTCTTTGCCTTAAAAGTTGTTTCAGGCACCAAAAAACAGACAAGGGATTTTCGAAAAGTTTAACTGACAAATTATGGACATACTTTTCTTACAGCTAAGAAAAGGAAAAGATAAGAGAAATCCTGACTTTGGGAAGTGCATACTTGCCAAAAAAAAAAAAAAAAATGTTTGATCAAAAGCATGTGTTTCCCACTCAACCGCCTGGATATAGCCCCAGCGTCAAGCTGACTGCCTGGGCGCTGTGCATGTTTACATAAAACAGGTTCCTCTGAGCTCCCCAGATGGTCACCGCCATCCAAGAGCAGCAATGAGATAGCAGCTTGGTTACATTGTTGCAGTGCCGGCTCCAGAAGGTAACTATAGAACTTAGTATTCCAGTAACATCCTCCGGAGATCTACTGGCTCAGGTTGGGTGTCTTTAAACCTGGATAGACTCATTACATACCTTTATGTAATAATAAGAAGAGATACTCAGCAACCTTAGAGAGGATTTGACTTTTTAAAATTGTTAACAGACATTGAATTAAGAGAAATTCTTGACACAGAAAAGTAAATATTTTTTGGATGAATTTTGTGGTAGCTTGGAAGTTCTGCAAGAACCCAGAGTCTGACTATAAAGTTCTGCCAATCTCCCTCCCTTATAGAGCACTGATCAGCCCCCCTTAGAGACTGGTCTTCTGGCTTATGGTTGAGGTTCATGGTGCAATTACACAGCACCAAAAAAGAACTGCATTGATTTGCGTGCTGAATTGTAAACCGTTTTCACAGAAGCATGTGAGGGGAAATATGTCAGAGCAGGTTAGGAGGGAAATGAGTACTTCAAGTTTATAAAACAAGAACTACAAGCACAGGATCTATGCATCTGCTGTTTCAGGGAATAAAGCTGGCCCAAAGCTGAGACATGCATTGGGGGAAGTCCAGATGAGAGGTGTTGAGAACGTCAGATGCAGACACAATGAAGTCTGGATACCAGAAAATTGGGATGAGCCCAGGAACTAAAAATTGTCTCTGTAGTTGCTGGAAAGATACATTATTTGCAGATGTTCAAAAACTGGCTCAAAGCCAGACGCAGTGGCGCATGCCTGTAATCCCAGCACTTTGGGAGGCTGAGACAGGAGAATCACAAGTTCAAAGCCAGCCTCAGCAACAGTGAGGCGCTAAGCAACTCAGTGAGACCCTGTTTCTACATAAAACACAAAATAGGGCTGGGATGTGGCTCAGTGGTCGAGTGTCCCTGAGTTCAATCTCCAGTACCAAAAAAAAAAAAAAAAAAAAAAAAAGCCACTGGCTCAACCTTCCAAAACTCCATCCCTCCATCCTATAGACATTCAGAAGCAACCAATGAAATAGAGTTCAAAACAACAAATGAACACAAGGTTGCCACCACCTCCTGGCCTATGCTACAAATATCTCTTAGCAGGAGTTTCTATTTTTGCATAATACAGTCTATTTGGATTCTAACTTAACCTTTAATTTTAAGATTTTAATTTTTAAATTCTTTTTGTTGGTGAATTATGATTGTGCATAATAGTGAGCTTCGTTGTTACATATTTGTTGCTACACATAACATCCTTATCCCAGATAAGAGCTCTTCTAACATTGTGGCTTTTACATTAACATCACTGTGCCTTCTGTTTTTTCTATTATTTTCCTGAAACTTCTTGCTGACTTTCCAGGTTCTATCTGAGGTTCTCTCCTAGCTGTGAATTCTTGGAGCCCTGTGTTGTCCAACAAGGTAGTTGCTGACCATGTGGCTACTGAGCACTTAAGATGTGTCTAATCTGCATTGGGATGTGCCCTAAGTGTAAAGTACATGCCACATTTTAGAGACTTATTAAGACATTTCTAATAATGTTTCTAATAATTTTTAAATTTTTGATTACTTTTTTTTTGGTACTATGGATTGAACGGTGGGGCACTTAACCACTGAGCCGCATCTCCAGCCCTTTTTTGTATTATATTTAGGACAGGGTCTCGCTGAGTTGCTTAGGGCCTCGCTGAGTTGCTGAGGCGGACATGATTCTCTTGCCTCAGCCTCTTGAGCCACTGGGATTACAGGCATGCGCCGTTGGCCAGTAACATGTTGAAATGATTCTATTTTGAGTACGTGAGTTTAAATAAAACACATTAAAGTTAATTTCATCTATGACTTTTTACTTTTCCAAGTAAAAGTGACTAGAAAACTAAATTGCAGCTGTGGCTCACATTCTGTTCCTATTGGACAGAGATTCTATTTCTATTAGACAAAACTGCTCTGAGCTTTTAAAGTGCATTATGGGGCTAGGATTATAGCTCAGTGGTAGAGCGCTTGCCTCGTATGCATGAGGCACTGGGTTCGATCCTCAGCACCACATAAAAATAAATAAATAAAAATATTGTGTCCACCTACAACTAAAAAAATATTTAAAAAAATAATAAAGTGCATTGTGAACCTCCAAGAGGAGACTGCAATATGCAAGCTTTGCAAACACACACGACTACAGAACCATCTGTCATACAACACCTTGCTCTAATTATCTATTTATTCTTCTTTATGGAGTCTAAAAATGTAATCATGTCCATCAATTTCCACAATCTGCTTGGAGTCTCACGTAGGGAATATCAGTAGTTTCAGTGCCCTGTGCAACATATGCTTCCTAAAGAAGCTAATTTTTTTTTAAAATGAAGCCATTGAGGCCCTGTGACAATTGGCTCCTATTCCATCTGCAGGAGTGTCTCATCTATAGGTGCTCAATATGCAAGTGGTTTTTAAGCAAAACCAAAATGTCAGTATATTTTATCATTTCACTATATCCCATAGAATCACAGAATGCAAGTTTTAGAAGGTATCTAATCCAATATCCCAAATCATAGTCTTGATTAGGGACCAACAACCTAAACACCAATAATGTGCCAAATATTCATTGAGTGTCCACTGTGTGCCAGACACTCACTTCATATTCTTTCAGACTCACCAAGAAGCTTGCCAAATTGGTTCTATTGTGATCAGTCCAATTCATAGGGACTGAGAAAGTCAGAGAGGTGGGACCAGCCCTGAGGTCACATAGTTGGAGAGAGGGGCTGTTGTGCTACTCTACTATGCTTTGCTACCTCTGGAAAATAGAAGTGCAGTGGCACACGCCTGTAATCCCAGCACTTAGGGAGGCTGAGACAGGAGAATCACAAGTTCAAAGCTAGCCTCAGCAATGGTGAGGCGCTAAGCAACTCAGTGAGACCCTGTCTCTACATAAAACACAAAAAAAAACTGGGGATGTGACTCAGTGGTTGAGTGCCCCTGAGTTCAATCCCCGGTACCAAAAAACAAAAACAAAACAAAACAAAACAAAAATCAGACATAATATTCAAGCTACATCAGATAGCAACAAACCAAGTTTGCACCAGACAAATCATGGCTGTAACATATTCAAAAGTATAATATAATCATTTTCAACAATTTTCATGTACTAAGATCAAAATATAGAAATGCAAATTGCCAGAAAAACCCTTGCTTTTCCATTTTTTCATAACTACAAGTGGAAGTTTGCCATGATGTTTATTTTAATTTGGTTAGATCTACATGCTGTCTGTCCTTAACTTTCCATTTCATCTCTTCTGTGAATCTACATACTAGACTTCCATCTGCAAGAATGGAAACCAGACTTACTTATAAAAAGCATTGAGCTTTTCAGATTCTAGGGTCCAAGTCAGAGCACAGCAGGGTGAATGGTGTTCCACTCGCTGTGGTTTCTGCAATGATGCCCTGGATGTCTTGAAGGTGTTTGGCTATTAGTTATTTCCTACCTTTTCATGATTTAGAGAAGGAAACAGAACCTGAGAACTAATGAGTGGCTCCTCCTCCCTGGACCGGACTCCAGCGATGAGCCTGACTCAGACCATTAGGTTATGCTGCCTCCTGCTGGCCAGAGTGAGACACTGCACAAAACCTGCCTCCAGGAAAATTGTAATTCAGGGTTTCTCAACTTGATTAATACAGACTGTTTTTAAGGGGCGGGGGATCTGTATTAAATATATCTTCAGCACCCAGTTTGTAAATAACCACTCTAAATGACAAAAATGTTAAAGTTCAAATAATAATCAAGCCTTAAATTCTAAGAGGTGAACTCTGTGGAAGATCCTGCAAGGTACAGGCGTTATTTTTGTTCTCAGGATCATGCCCTTTGTGTAGGCATGCAACAATCTTGCAGTATGATGGCTCTTGGCCAGGGCACCGCTGCCCTTAGCCGTTTTTTTCCTTCTTTCTTTCTTTTGAATTATGCTGCCAGGAACTGAACCCAGGGACACTTGACACTGAGCTACATTCCTAACCCTTTTTATTTTATTTTGAAGACAGAGTCTCACTAAGTTGCCCAGCCAGGCCTGGAACTTGTGATCCATCTGTCTTAGCCTCCTGAGTAGCTAGGTAGGATTACAGGTGTGTGTCACCACGCCAGGCTCCCTTAGCTTTCTGTGCTGTTTATAACCCCATTCTTATAGACGCGTACTCTCCCTACTACTCCCATCCTGGGCATCTGGGGAACTGTGCTTATGTCTTATCTTATGCATGTTTCTGTCTTTTCCTACCTTAAATAAGGAAAGATATCTCTGCTGGATCTCAGCAATCTGTCCTTTGGTTTTTTGTTTGTTTGTTTGTTTGTTTTTGTTTTTGTTTTGTAGCAGGGATAGAACTAAGGGGCACTTGACCACTGAGCCATATTCCCAGCCCTTCTTTGTATTTTATTTTGAGACAGGGTCTCACTGAATTACTTAGTGCCTTGCTATTGCTGAGGCTGGCTTTGAACTCAGAATCCTCCTGTCTCAGCCTCCCAAGCCACTGGGATTACAGGCATGCATCACTGCACCCGGCAGCAATCTGTCCTTTTGTGGCTGCTTTTTATGAGGTCACAGTTCTTCTACAGTTTCTCATCCCACTTCCATCCCTCCACCTCTTCACAGGCAGAATTTGTACCTCTCTATCCACCTGGCAGTGACTCTGCCTAGTTCTAAGCTCTATGACATCGGCTGTCACCTCGTTTATAGATGTCTGCCTTGCTCCCTCCAGCACCTCAAGGACAGAACACTATGTCTTCCACATTTTTTAAATACATTTATTTATATCCCTTGAATTTGAAAATATGCTCAGTGTTGTTAAAGGAATAATCTTGACTATGGTGCCTGAATAAGAGTTTTGCAGCTTATTAAGACATATAGATAAACAACTGGGATACAAGATAGAGTGTGACAGATAAATGACAGTTTACAGAAGCTGATAAAGTCTGCAGTAGCTTCTGGCTAACGAAGGAGGAAATGGTGTTTGAGGCTAATCTGAAATGATAAGTTGTGTATGCAGATAGAGATGTGGAGTTGTCATATAGGGAGCTATTCTGGATGGAAGAAAAAAATATAAAATAATAGGATAAAATGTTAGCCTCTGAGACAGGAAAACATCTTGTATGAGCAAGGAGAAAGTGCTGTTCTCCCAGCATTTAGGGTAATTTTAGAGAGGAAAGAGAAAGAAATACTAATGGGGTCACTCAGGGGCCTTAAAAGCTGAACTAAGGGGGGCTGGGATTGTGGCTCAGTGGTAGAGCACTCACCTTGCATGCGTGACGCACTGGGTTTGATCCTCAGCACCACATAAAATAAATAAAAATAAAGATATTGTGTCTATCTACAACTAAAAATATATATTTTTTAAAAAAGCTGAACTAAGGGTAGCAGGATGTTTTAACAGTGTGGTGGTGCCAATGGGCTGGCAGAGCACAGAGACACCCCTCTTTGGGGTATCCAGCTGTATTCCACTGCGCCTTGGGAGCTGTCAAAACTTTGAATCCTGCCACTGGGGTTTGAGCATATATAGAACAGGACCTGTTGGGGGCAGCTTTAGGGAGGATACACAGAGGCCACTGCAAAACTTGAGGGAAGAGTCAGACCTGACAAACCAGGCAGAGTGCCAAGCTGAGCATGAGGTGAGTGCAGGGTTCTGAGCCCTGCAGGGCGGCCAGCAGCAGAGCTAGGACTGTCCCTGAGGTGGCATGTGCAGCCATGATGAAAAAGCTGCACAAGGGATTCTAAGGAGAACACTCTTTACTTCTGGAACACTTTAAGCAATGTCAGCATGGGTGTAAAGGAGGGAGGATCGTCTTCATTACACCAGAGCAGCTTCCCCAAATTTGAGAGTCCGTCAGAATCTCTGGCAGCTCTCCACCTCCTCAGTGTTGAAGTCCACATGGGTCAGGAGCACTAGGGCATCAAATACGTATTTCTACCAGGTTCCTGGGGGAGGCAGATGCTGAGGGTCCTCTGTTTCCTATCATCATGTGAGCGGCTTCCCTCTGCCACACTCTTCCACCATGATGCTCTGCCTCACCTTGAGCCCTGAGGAATGGAGCCAGCCGTCTATGGACTGAGACCTCTGAAACCGTGAGCCCCCAAGTCAACTTTTCCCCTCTACAATTGTTCTGATCAGGTCTTTTAGTCATAACAGCAAAAAAAGCTGACTAAAACACTTGGTCACCAAACTCTAGCCCTACTGGGAAGTGGTAGAACCTTTGGGAGGCAGAACCTAGTGGAAGGAAATTAGGTCACTGGGGATGTGCCCTCCAAGGGGACATAGGAAACCCAACCCCTTCCTCTCTCTCTTTCTTGGCTTCCTGGCCACAGTGAGGTAAAACCTCTGATTTCACTCAAGGTGACCATCATCTGAAACTTTAAGCCAAAATCAGTCTTTCTGCCCTGTAAATTGTTTTTTCTCAAGTATTTTATCACAGCAACAGAAAGTTGGCAAACACAAGGACCTACATCTATTTTGTTCATCAGAGGACCCAGCACCTAGTAAGGCCATCCAAAACGCATAAATATGACTTGCTCATAAACAACTGTGGTCCCAGATGCATGTGACAGAGAAAGTCCTATGTTCAGATGAAAAAATACAAAGGATCATATAAGCCTTTGAACATCTAAACAACTTCATAGAAGTTTTTAAAAAATATTTACTTTTTAGTTGTAGGTGGACAGAATATCTTTATTTTATTTTTATGTGGTGCTGAGGATCGAACCCAGTGCCTCATGAGTGCTAGGCGAGCACTGTACCACTGAGCCATAAGCCCACTCCATTATAGAATTTTTAAAGAAATAAAAGGTTACAGATAGAATTCAAATCTAACCCTCACCTCAGGCTTTTCTCTCCTTCCTCTAAGAAGTCAGCCTATCCTATACTTTACCTGGCTCCTTCTCCTCCGTGTCTTTCTGGGGCTTTTGTTTTTTTGATTTTATTTATTTATTTATGTATTTATTTATTTATTTATTTATTTATTTATTTTTGGTGCCTGGAATTGACCTCAGGGGCACTTGACCACTGAGCCACATCCCCAGCCCTATTTTGTGTTTTATGTAGAGACAGGGTCTCACTGAGTTGCTTAGCACCTCGCCGTTGCTGAGGCTGGCTTTGAACTCGCGATTCTCCTGTCTCAGCCTCCCTAAGTGCTGAGATTATAGGCTTGCATCACCGCACCTGACTAACAACTTCCTTAATACTATTTTAATATTCCTTCATAATGACGCATTACAGTTGCTTTATCATTTCTGCTGCTGTATCGTTTTCCATATTATGAGTATGCAACTTTTATTTTTCCTTTCCCTTTTTGATGGAAATTTACTTGCCACTTTCAGCTATTAAAAGCATCCTAGCCGGGCGCAGTGGCACACACCTGTAATCCCAGCACTTAGAGAGGCTGAGACAGGAGAATCGCGAGCTCAAAGCCAGCCTCAGCAGCGGCGAGGCGCTAAGCAACTCAGTGAGACCCTGTCTCTACATAAAACACAAAATAGGGCTGGGGATGCAGCTCAGTGGTCGAGTACCCCTGAGTTCAATCCTTAGTACCAAATTAAATAAATAAATAAAACACATCCTTGCATGCACCTCTTTGTAAACACATCATTCATGAGTTGGAGAATGTAGCATCTTACCTGTTACTAGAGACCCTCGGGTTACCCTACAAATGGCTTCACTTGTTTGCACCCTGCCAACAGCATGACAGAGCTCCACAATCCCCCATGTTCCTGGCAACCTTGGGGCAGGAGTTGCTGGACTTGTAACATTGGCCAATGTGGTGGATTTAAATGCCATCTCACTTTAATCCACATTCTTCTGATTACTGGTGAGGTTGAGCATCTTCGGTGCATTTATTAACAACTCAGATGACCTCTTCTGTGAACTCCTGCTCCTAGCATCATTTTTTCTGCTAGATTTTCTTTTCTTTTTTTATTTTTGGGGTGGGTTAGAGGATCCAGAGATTGAACCCAGAGGTGCTTAACCACTGAGCCACAACCTCAGCCCTTTTTATATTTTATTTAGAGATAGGGTCTTGCTAAGTTGCTGAGGCTGGCTTGGAACTCACAATTCTCATGTCTCAGCCTTCTGAGCCACTGGAAGTATAGGCATGCACCACCATGCCTGGCTCTACTAGATATTCTTTTCATCCATCTTTAGAAGTCTATTACAAGCCGGGTGCGGTGGCGCACATGTATCTCAGCACTTTGGGAGCCTGAGACAGGAGAATCACAAGTTCAAAGCCAGCCTCAGCAATGGCAAGGCGCTAAGCAGCTCAGTAAGACCCTGTCTCTACATAAAACACAAAATAGGGCTGGGGATGTGGCTCAGTGGTCAAGTGCCCCTGAGTTCAATATCCAGTACCAAAAAAAAAAAAAAAAGTTTGTTACATATTGTGAAAAGTGTTCTCTGTTAATTATGTGTGGTTCAAATACCTATTCTGCTCTGTGACTTGTCTTTTTATCTGGTTTGAGTATCTTTTTATTATATTGGAACTTTGAGTTTGAGTTTTAATATCGTCAAATTTATCAATATTTTCCTTTCTAAATTTGTGCTTGTTGTACCTTGTTTAAGAAATCCTTCTCAGGCTGGGGATATAGCTTAGTTGGTAGAGTGCCTTGCATGCACAAGACCCTGAGTTTGATCCCCAGCACCACAAAAAAAAAAAAAGAATAGAAGAAATCCTTCTCACTTTGAGGTGAGCCACTTATATTTCAGAACTGCAAAGACAGACTTTCTTTTCATAACATCCCCAATTATTTGGTTACTAACAAAATTATATTGCATTGATTTTTTGTGTGTGAATGTGTCTGCCAATAGCATTATATTATTAACTATATATGTTTTAATTATACCACTTTTTAATTTTAGTTTTTGATGATACATAGTAATTATACATATTTGTGAAGTATAGTGTGATAATTTGATACATGTATACAATGTATAATCATCAAATTGAAGTAATTAGCATTTCTCTGTGATAACAAGCTTCAAACTCTTCTGGTTAATTTTTATTCATTCATTTATTTTTAAAATTTTCTCTTTTTTTGGGGGGGGGGTTGAACCCAGGGGCATTTTAGCACTGAGCTATACCTTGCCCTTTTTATTTTTTATTTTGAGACAAGGTCTCACTAAGTTGCTTAGGGCCTCGCTAATTGCTGAGGCTGGTCTTGAACTTGTGATCCTCTTTCCTTAGCCTCCCAAGTAGCTGGAATTATAGACGTTACTGTTAGAGAGAACTTGACTCAGGCAATACCTTTTTTTTTTTTTGGTACCAGGGATTGAACTCAGGAGCACTCAACCATGGAGCCACATCCCCAGCCCTGTTCTGTGTTTTATTTAGAGACAGGGTCTCACTGAGTTGCTTAGCACCTTGCCGTTGCTGAGGCTGGCGTCGAACTCACGATTCTCCTGTCTCAGCCTCCCAAAGTGCTAGGATTACAGGCATGCTCCACTGTGCCTGGCTAGGCACCGCCATTTTGAAACATATGCTCCACCTTAGAACAACTGCCACCCTACAGTCACTCTGACCCAGAACAATGATCAGCCTTTCCTAAACCCCAGACAATACCCTGTAAGGAGAATTGTTATATGGTTCTGAGATCTTGAGAGAAAAACCCTATTTGATGTGAAACAGTGACCACCACAAAGAATGACAGTGACCACAAGAACCCTTTCCCTAACAACTCCTTAGCAACAGCCAAGCTGTAAAAAAATGTTCCCCTTCACTCCCCTATAAAACCTTTATCCCAAAGAAACCCGTGTTACTGCTGAGCTGCCTCTCCCTCCCTCTCTTTATTTCCTTTATTTTCTTTCTTCACAGTTACAGAACTGCACCACTGTGCTCAGTCTCCTGTTTTGTATGGTGGCGCCCATCTCCCTTTCCTACCTGTGCCCTTCTCCTCCCAGCCTCTGGTAACTTCCTCTACTCTACATCTAGGAGATCAACGTTGTGTTTTGCAGGACTAGGGATGGAATCCAGGACTTGGCACAGGCTAGGCAAATGCCTTACCCCAGCCCTAGATGAACTTTTTAGCCTCCCTATATAAGTGAGGGCATGAAGGCATGAGGTACTTGTCTTTCTTTATCTGGCTTATTTCACTTAATGTGTAGTGTCCTCCAGTTCCATTCATGCTGCTGGAAATGACAGGATTTTTTCTTTTCTTTTCTTTTCTTTTCTATTCTTTTTTTTCTTTTTTCTTTTTCAGTGCTGGGGTATGAACCCATGACTTCATGCATGTTAGAAAACTGCTCTACCATTGAGCTATGTCCCCAGTCCTGAATTTCATTCTTTTTTATGGCTGAATAGTATTCCATTGTGCATCTGTATACTACAGTTTCTTTGCCTATTCATACATCCATGAATACACCATGTCTGTTTGTAATTTCTAGTATTTTAAATGTTTTAAATTAAAGCTTAACAGCTCAAAAAATGGAAGAGGTGCAGGTGAAGGGGACAGCCCTGATTGAGAGAGTACTGTACTCTTGTACTCCTGAGCAAAAGAATGGCCTAGGCTTACTTTGGAGTGGCTAGGCAGGAAGCTTCTGGTATTTTTATGCTAATTCTTTTAAGGAAATTATTTCTTGTGGAACAGACTCTTGGCATCTGAATGGACCCTACACTTGGTCTTTTTGGTTGATTAAGAACAGGAGGCCGGGCGCAGTGGCTCAAGCCTGTAATCCCAGCACTTAGGGAGGCTGGGACAGGAGAATCACGAGTTCAAAGCCAGCCTCAGCAATGGCGAGGTGCTAAGCAACTCAGTGAGACTCTGTCTCTACATAAAACACAAAATAGGGCTGGGGATGTGGCTCAGTGGTCGAGTGCCCCTGAGTTCAATCCCCAGTACCAAAAAAAAACAAAAAACAAAAAAAAAGAACAGGAGGATAAGAAAAGGCCCATTTCATGCATTATAAGAGCTGGGGGGCGGGGATAGGGTTAGCTATAGATTATGAATTAAGGCCTGAGAGTTTGTCCACCATTTCGTCTTCTGTTTTGGTCGCCGTCTCAAAAACACCTTGGCATTTCCAGGAATTTTGGAGAGGGGATGCATTGCAAAAGGCTTTGTTTTCTCAACCAGCTGGGGTCTTAGAATCTTGACACTGATTGTGAATAAGAACAGGGTAATGTGCACCTCATGGAGGAACTGCGTTATCATTGGGGAACTTGATTCCCTTGCAGAGGGGCCACCAGGGTTTTAGGCTTGCGTGTGGCATTATCTGAGCTGTGCCTCCAAATGAACAACTTGGGGAGAAGCATGCGAGGGCCTGGATGAGGCTGGAAGCAGAGACATCAGTTAGGAGGCCGCTGCACACGCAATGTGAACTGAAGAACCGACAGAGCAGGACAAAAGTGGATGGATTTGAGGGAAAACTCAGAGAAGTAGAAGCAACAGGAAGCCAGACTGAGCCAAGGAAATCACCACCAACGAACTGTCAGCGGTGCACCTCCCCCTCAACGAATCACAGTATCTCCAGGCTGAGGAGGATCTTAATGCTCATCCAGTACAACCAGCCATCTGTCACTTGGATCCCCTGCCAAGCATCAAAATGGAAACATTCTCCCTGGTTATCTTTGAACAAAACAGAGTACTACAAAGGCCTGAAGGCCTGTGGAGGAGGATCCGCTGTGCTCAGAGAAATTCCAATGAGGGAGCTCAAACCTAAATGACATCCAAAACCAGAATCAGTCCCTGTGTTCCAGATGTGGATTGTTCTGAGAGCATTAAAATAGAACCTGTATCTGCTTCTGCCACTATTTTTATCATCTTCACCTTGAGTTCTGTCTGTACAACTTCAGTTCTGGGGCTGTAGGCCAGCTCTAACTCCTGAACCATCCTCAGCATGTGTAGCGCCCAAGCTCACAAGACCACCAGAAACCACCAGGAGTCCGATTCTGATGCAGTCACAAAAGGGTCTTTATTACAAGCTCGAGCAGGGACCGCACACCTTCACCAACGCAGCAGGTAGAAAGGTGCCGCCCGGAGTCTAGGGAAGTAGAGATCTTTGTGGGTTCCAACCGCAAGCAGGGGAGTACATGCCTTGGCGTTACAGGATTGGGGGAAGGTGAGTGCACGTAGGGGAATTCCTGTCTTGTCATTATAGGATTGGGTGAAGGGTAAGTGTGGTGATAGGTTTGGCTAACATGGGGTCAGTGCTGTGTTTTCTGATTGGCTGGCCCTAGTTTGCGAAAGAACTTGCTGGAGCCAGAGAGAACACACAAAATTTTTTTTTTTTACTTTTCCAGGAACTGGGTGGAAGTTGGGGACAAAGGCCTTGAGTCACCAAAATGGCGTTAGTCTTGTCTTCTCACATGAGGCCTAGCATACTGCTAACAAACAGTAAGAGCCACACAGGGACCATTAACACTTGGGTGAGATGAACTTAGTTTGTCATTCTTTTCCCAAGTGGCCTCGGACCAGAGGAGGAGATGTCAAGGAAGATGGTATATCTTGGGGCAAAGGGTACAGTCTGCCATGGATTAAACACTGGAAAAGATTGTGAATACATCCTGCTTCATTCCTTGGGGAACAGTGGACTGTAATTCTGGAGTCCATTTTTACTTAATTTCTACAGCAGGCAATAGACAGCTTGAAACATATATCTGCATATGCATGCCTTCAGCCTATCTGATCTACATCTTTCTCTGTCACTTCTCCCCTTTCTTTCCCTCCTCCGACTATGGTGATATGGTTATCAGCAATTGTCATTCATTCCGATATGACCACGTGTAGATGGTCCTCCACACTAGGAAACAAAGAAGAGCCATTTACATTTAATTCAGAAAAATGTGAAGAAATACACTTGAACCAGGTAAACAAGACTCTACTTATTGTATTGCAGACCCCGTGGAGAACAGAAGGCTAGAAATGGCAGTCAGTTGGGATGAGATATTTGCCTGAGAGTTGAGAGCAACTGTCTGCTATGGTTTGGGTGTGATTAGAGTGTCCCCTAAGGGTCCATGATGATTGAAGGCTTGGTCCTCAGGGTGGGACTACTGGTAGACGCTGTGGACTTTAAAAAATGTTCTCAGGTCACTTGGAGAATGCCCTCAAAAGTTATGGTGGGCTGGGTGCGGTGGCACATGCCTGTAATCCCAGTACTTAGGGAGGCTGAGACAGGAGAATCTGGAGTTCAAAGCCAGCCTCAGCAATGGCAAGGTGCTAAGCAACTCAGTGAGACCCTGTCTCTAAATAAAACACAAAATAGGGCTGGGGATGTGGCTCAGTGGTCAAGTGCCCCTAAGTTCAATACCCAGTACCAAAACCAAAAACAGTTATGGTGGGACTGTTTCTTTCTCCATTCCTGGTTCAAGATGTAATCACTTACTTGCTCTAACACTAACACATACTTCTAAAATATTGTTATCCACACCATAAGGTAATACAGCTAAGGAGCAGCCCTCTTCAAGCCTGTGTTATGCCTTTAGCTTCCAGAACTGTGAGCTAAAGAAAACTTTTTTCTTCCTAAGTATCTCATATCAGGTATTTTGTTATAGTGACACAAAGCTGACTAATACAGCAGCTTCCTTAAATGAAGAGGAAATGAAATATTTGAGTGAAGGACTTGGATAATAAGCAGAAGTGGATATATATCAAGTTCTCAGAATTTCGAAGGATGAAATTAGGCATTTTTTTAAATGATGTGTGGACTTTTATTTGATTTATTTTTATGCGGTGCGGAGGATCAAACCCAGTGCCTCACACGTGATAGGCAAGCGCTCTACTACTGTGCTACTATCCCAGCCCTCCAATGTTACCTTTCATGAATAAAAAAAGACAATGGAGCCAGGCGCAGTGGCTCACGCCTGTAATCCCAGCACTTTGGGAGGCTGAGAAAGGAGAATCACGAGTTCAAAGCCAGCTCAGCAATGGCGAGGCGCTAAGCAACTCAGTGAGACCCTGTCTTTACATAAAACACAAAATAGGGCTGGGGATGTGGCTCAGTAGTCAAGTGCCCCTGAGTTGAATCCCTGGTACCAAAAAAAAAAAGACAATGGGAAACATAATTTTGTACTCTCTGAGTACAAATAAAGAAATTCTCATTCATGGCACCAAGCCAATGGGCAATTCACTGGGCAAAACACTGTGGCAAACTTGGTGTTGTTTTGTGGAATGTGGCTCCCTTTGGGAAGGTGCCAAGCCAGAATTTCAGAAAGCATCTTATTATTGACCATGTTCAATGGAGAGTAGCTCCTCACCTTGCTACACTTGAGGCATAATTCTGTCCATCTTTATCAGCATAGATGACTCTCACATTGGTGCTCAGACTGAGTTTGATTCCTGTGTTCTGCTGCCATTCTGCCATGATGCCTGGATTAATGACCTTTCAAGGACCCAACCACAGAGCCTGACACAGTTAACAACACTGGGAGTAGGAACAGGGATGCCACCAAAGACCCTGGGGTAGTCCAGGGTGGGGAGTAGGGTTCTTAACTATGGTCAACTCCATGGCATGTTCTCCACTTAGAAATCATTAATTTGATCCTACCAAAATCAAACACCAAAGTGCCAAGATCGTAACTTAAATTTCTTGTGAACTTTTTTTTTCTTGAGAAAAATGTTATGGTTTACTAAAGATCATAAAAGGCCTCTGATGAACATTATTGAAATCATGGAAGACTTCATGAATTCATGGAATAGTAATGTACTCCCTACATTTCAAATTCCTCCCTGAAATTCAAATTCTGTTCTTCCTCTACACTAGCCACCATATGACTCATTCTTGAAGTCACAGACCCCTCTGTGCAGCAGGCGAAAGCCAAGAACTCTCCTCCCATAAATGCATAGGAGTCACAAGTTTGCATGCCATTTCAGCTGGTTCATAGAGTCCCCTCCTCTTCTCCAAACAGCAACAACAACAAACAAAAAACAAAAGCCATGAGACCTTGCCTTAGCCCTTCATATTCCAGGAGTTCTCTTTCATCAGTTGGGCTGGAAAGCTAGCAATTACTTAATGGTAGAGTTTATTGTTAACCTGACTTTTCAGGCAAGAGAGGTAAAATGAAAGGAATGATATTTAAAAGTAGGAAGAAAGTTATTTATGTTGTTCTAGGGAAAGACAATGATTGATCTTTCAGCTTTTTCCACTTTATTGAGATTTCAATCACTTAGAAATTTTGTAGCATTAAAAAGAAAAGAGAAAAACAGGGTCTCAGCCGGGCGCAGTGGCGCACGCCTGTAATCCCAGCACTTAGGGAGGCTGAGACAGCAGAATCGCGAGTTCACAGCCAGCCTCAGCAAGGGCGAGGTACTAAGCAACTCAGTGAGACCCTGTCTCCACATAAAAACACAACATAGGGCTGGGGATGTGGCTCAGTGGTCAAGTGCCCCTGAGTTCAATCCCCAGTACCAAAAAAAACCAAAAAACAAACAAAAAACAGGGTCTCTTAGGCAGGGATCAGAAACTTTTGCCCTCCAAAGGGTAAAATTGGTCTAGAAAGATGGGTAGTTACAAGAATAACCCAAGTCACGGGCCTAGAGGAAAACAGAGAAGACCTCTAAAAGATCAAGATGCAGCTTAGAATTTTCCTTGACTGTCTTGGTTTTTTTACAGAATTAACCCCTCCCCCTAACCAGGAAAACACTGGCTTTACAGATTCACAATGATAGCTCCAGGTCTACTTTCAATATAATCCAGAGCATGTCACTCTCCTCCCCTGAGCCACCAAGTGCCCATCTTCCCTTCCCAGTTTCCATGATGCTAAACCTATTACTTCTCAACCTCCTGATTCTGCCTCCCCTTATACACCCACCTTCAGTAAGGTTCTGACATTTGGCCCTCAGCCCAGTTAGCAGACAATTGTAGGGTTGCAAAGCCAGATCTACAGGGAGAAGGGATATTGATGGTGTGGAAGGAACCACCCCAGGATCTCTTCAATCCAATCTTCCATTTTCAACTCCTCATCTTACTTTACTATAGCGTTTATCACTGTTAACTCTTCCTGCCTTCTTAAAGTTCTCTTTGTCCCTAAATTCCAGAATGCCACTTTCCTGTATTTCCTACCACATTACAAGCAATGAGTGAGGCAGGAAGGTGAGGAGTGGGCAAAGATATTTAAGAGGTCCACTCTACAGGGGAGTGCTGGTGGTTTGATGAGGAGGGTGGAGGAGAGAGACTAAGTATATGGAACATGATTGTGGATCAGCAGTATGGGTTCCATGGTGAGGACAGTACAGCACAACACATAGAGAATGGGGCATGAATTTCCTGTCATTTCTATAACCAACAACCATAAACTCAGTGGCTCAAAATGCTGTAGGGTTTTTTGGGTTTTTTGGTATCAGGGATTCAACTCAGGGGCACTCGATCACTGAGCCACATCCCCAGCCCTATTTTGTGTTTTATTTAGAGACAGAATCTCACTGAGTTGCTTAGCACCTCGCCGTTGCTGAGGCTGGCTTTGACCTCGTGATCCTCCTTTCTCAGCCTCCCAAAGTGCCGGAATTACAGGCGTGCGCCACTGCACCCAGCTGTAGTTTGTTTTTTTTTAAATCATACTGGGGGCTGAAACCAGGGCTGCTCTACCACTGAGCTACACGCCCAGCCCTTTTTCTTTTTTTCTTTGGAGACAGGGTCTGGCTAAGTTGTTCAGACTGGCCTTGAATTTGTAATCCTCCTGCCTCAGCCTCATGAAAGTCTTTTTTTTGATACCAGAGATGGAACTCAGATGTACTTGACCACTGAGACCACTGAGCCACATCCCAGCCCTATTTTGGGGTTTTGTTTAGAGATAGAGTCTCACTGAGTTGCTTAGCACCTCGCTGTTGCTGAGGCTGGCTTTGAACTCGCAATTCTCCTGTCCCAGCCTCCCAAAGTGCTGGGATTACAGGCGTGTGCCACCGTGCCTGGCTCATGGAAGTCTTTAGGTCCTTGGGGGCGGGAGGCATGCCCTTAAAAGCAATAGTGGGACTTCAGTCACTTTTTATCTGTCTCTCCTCTTGCTTCCCTGGCCATAAGGTGCATAGTTTTGTTCTGCCATATACTGCCCACTATAATGTGCCCAAAAAGCAATAGGGCCAACAATTCATGGACTGAAAACTTTGAAACTGTGAGCCAAAATAAAACTTGTCACTTTATAAATTGATTATTTCAAATATCTGTTGTAGTCACATGAAGCTGACTAATACAGATAGGGGATGAGTTTCCTATGACTGTTAAAACAACCAAAAACCTAGTGGCTTAAAACAACATAAACTGATTATCTTACAGTTCTGAAGGTCAGAAATCCAAAATGGGTTGGCGATGCTGCATTCCTTCTGGGGGCTTCAGGAGAGAATTTATGTCTTATTAGAATATCCTGCCTCCCATTTTCCCATGTAATAACATTTTCTTTGTAATAACATTGTGTTCACCTTGGAATCCAAGATAGTTTTCCCATCTCAAGAAATTTAATTTACTCACATCTGCAAAGCACTTTTTGCCACATAAAGTAATATACATATAGGTTCTGGGGATTATGAGGAGGATATCTTAGGCAGACCATTATTCTGTTTATCAAAGATAAGATGCTTATTCTTAAAATACCCACAGAACTCTACAGAAAGAAGAATCTTAGAGCTGAATCTAAACAAACATCAAATTACATCTGTAAGAATAAAATCCATTGCTTGTTTCCCATGGAAAGCAAGACAACTAAAGACTAGGCAGTCAATTTACCCAGCTCAGATGGAAAGTCATACTCAGAGTCAGAAATCCTTATATCCCGTTACTGTGCCTGTTTTAGTCAGCTTTTTCACTGCTATGACCAAAAGACCTGACAAGAACAATTAGAGTAGGAAAAGTTTATTTGGGGGTTCACAGCTTCAGAGGTCTTAGTCCATAGATGGCCAACTTCATTCTTTGGGGCCCAAGGTGAGGCAGGACATCATGGCGAAAGAGTGTGGTGAAGGAGTGTGGTCTCTAATTTAGACCATAGGATCTGCAGGGATCCTGACAGTGTCCACACTGTGAATAAAGTAATAGCTTTAAGGTGGGCCCCAAGGACTTTTTCTCCTTGCTCTTTACTAAACTTGAAGACTTCAGAACCCTGATTGAACTCTTGGTGCTGAAACTTACAGTTCTGCCTATCATTCTTATTTGCCAGAGGGGGTATGTGGATAAGGGAGTGCCAATAGAGAAATAGTACATGCTGGGACACTGAATTAGGAAAGAAAAGGAAGCCCAGAGATCCGGAAGAAGCTAAAGGCCAGGCAGAGGGTACCATCTGGAGATAAAATAGAAAGGAAAAGCAGTGGCACAGGACTTTCAGTCCAGCAACTCAGAAATGGAGGCAGAAGGATTACAAATTTGAGGCCAACCTCAACAACTTAGTGAGACCCTATCTCAAAATAAAAAATAAAAGGGACTCCTGATGTAGCATAGTGATAAAGCATCCCTGAGTTCAACCCTCCGTACTTTTTTTTTTTTTAAGGAAAAATAGAAGCTAGATCATGAAGGGATTTTTTTGTGTTTGTTTTTGTGGTACTGGGGGTTGAACCTAGGGGTGTTCTACCACTGAGCTGCAAACCTAGCCCTTTTCTATTTTATTTTGAGACAGGTCTCACTGAATTGCCCAGACTGGCCTGGAACTTGTGATCCTCCTGCCTCAGCCTCCTGGCTAACTGACATTACAGGAGATGCCACTATACCTGGCTGATTTTTTTTTTTGCTTCCTCTTGATTTTCATTTTTATCATATTCAGGAGTTCAAAATTTATCTGGTAGCTATTAGTTATTGAGCCAAGATTTCTACTTTAAGCTGTTCTGTTTCCTTACACTTTTCTTTCAATCAGTTTACTTTTTAATAATTTTTGTTTGCTTGGTTGAGTTTTGTTTTTGTTTTGTGCTAGGGATTGAATCCAGGCCCTTGAGTATTCTACCACTGAGTTATATCTTAACACGTAAACTGAGGCATTTTCATCCTGAACATTAATATCTATGAAATCACAGATTTTATATATTCGCTACCTCTTTCCAATATACATGAAAATGAATATTCAACCATAAAAATAAAATGTTCCTTCATGAAACACTGGAACTCATCTGCACATTTTCACAAATGAATATCAGACTTTGAGAAATAGAATCATAAGCAACAGAAGCCTCTTCAAGGTTGTATGCAGGGGAAGAACATGACCAGGTTTGCCTTTGATAAATTATCATTCAACAGCATGAGTCACCGTGGGCTGATGGTAACAGGGGAAACACAGCAAAAACATGGCTATATGGGATCCCTGGACAAGAGTGGAGGTGAGAGATGAGGAGATAGCAGACAGGACTAGCAGAACTGGAGGGGAGGGTCCGGATGTCAAAACTATCAAGGAGGCAGTATTGATGAATAATGGGAGCCAGACCAGAAAGACAAAGGAATTGGGTACCACAGCCAGGGTTCTAGTGTATGATACAGTGGATACATGTCCAAGAGCCAGGAGAATACATAGAGGGGAATAGACTTTGGGGCAGGCAGGATTGGAAGGAAAATGATTCTTTGGGTCTGGAACATGTGCAGTTGAAAGAGTTTATGGAATACTCATGTAAGTACTTGAAATGTGGGTATACAGGGTTCTGGACATTTCAAATCCTCTATAGCTTTGCTAGCTACAGAAATGGAAAATAAGCCAAATATGTCACCTTAAATGCACAAGTAGCCACATTGAAAAGGAAAACAAATAAAATGGATTTTAATAATATTTTATATAATCCAACATGTCCAAACCTTCATATTTCAACTTGAATCAATAGAAGCCGGGGATGTGGTTCAGTGGTAGAGCGCTTGCCTAGTATATGCAAGGTCCTGGGTTTCATCCCCAACACCACACACACACACACACACACACACACACACACACACAATGAATCAACATAAAATTTATTGAAACAGTTTACACCCCTTTTTATTTGTGTAAGTCTTCAAAATCCAATGTGTATTTTATACTTATGACACCTTCAATTTGGTCACTTCGAATGCCCCAGAGCCACATGTGGGGCATGCCTACCACACTGGAGAGCCACTGTTCTAGAAACCACAGGCAAAGTAAATAGAGCTCTGGAAGAAAGTCAAAGACAAACCTGACAAACATTACTGTTCCAGGTATATGAATCGGCATGATGGCTAGTGAAGGGGGGGAAGCAACACAAGGCAGAAGCGGTCAAAGAGACGGGAGGGTGAAGGAATAGCTCACCATGGAGCCCCGGAGCATTTTTAAAAAGAGAAATGTGAGTACTCAATGCCTTCAAATGCTGGAAGGAGGCTTTCAGAGCAAAGCATGAGGGCTCTAATTCAAATCCAGTGCCTTACAGCTGGGCACTGTGGCACAGTTGCCCACACCATAGATGCTTGGCTCTCCTCTGCCAACCTGAAGTTGCAGGGGACGGTTTTCAGCCCCCTGACAACATCCCACCTCAATCATCTGCCTGGTGCTCCAGCAAGGCTCTGTGACTCCAAAGTTCCCAGTCTTTTCCAGTCCAGTGAAAGGACAGGAGGGAAGCTAACATCCCCAGGCAACCTTTATCAAGGGAGGGTTGGAGTGAGCCCATAAATGCTTCAGCCTCCCTGCCTGACAGTGGCATAAATTTAAGGGAGTGGATTAGTTTTTTGTTGTCGCCTTGACAAATTGCCACAAAGTCCCTGGCTTATTAGCTGACAGTCCTGTGAATCATAGGTGTGGCATGGATTTCACCGGGCCAAGGTCAGGGCCCCATCTGGGGGCACTCCACTCCTTCTAGAGCCCTCCACTCCTTCTAGAGGCTGCCTGCTTTTCTTGGTGCTCAACCCCTCCTTCCATCTTCACAGCCAGCAATAATAGTTAAGCCTTCTCACACTGCCATCTCTCTGGTCCTCTTTCAATCCCCTCTTCTATTATTTTTTTGCGGGGGAGAGATACTGGTGATTGAACTCAGGGGCACTCGACCACTGAGTCACATCCCCAGACCTATTTTGTATTTTATTTAGAGATAGGGTCTCACCAAGTTGCTTAGCACCTCACTTTTGCTGAGGCTGGCTTTGAACTCGTGATCTTCCTGCCCCAGCCTCTCGAACTGCTGGGATTACAGGAGTGCGTCACTGAGCTGGGTCCTTCTTCTATCTTTCTTTTTTTTTTTTTTTTTGGTACCAGGGACTGAACTCAGGGATACTCAACCACTAAGCCACATCCCCAGCCCTATTTTGTTTTATGTAGAGACAGGGTCTCACTGAGATGCTTACTACCTCTGCTAGCTTTGAACTTGCAATTCTCCTGTCTCAGTCTGCCAAAGTGCTGGGATTTCAGGCATGCATCACTGCACCCAGCTCCTCTTTTATTCTTAAGTGTGGGATTACCTTGGGTCCATCCAGGTAATTCAGGATAATTGCCCTAGTTTAAACTCAACTGATTAACATGTTTCATTCCATCTGGGACCTAAATTTCTCTTTGCCTTGTGACATAATATATCCACAGTTCTGAGGACTGGGACATAGACATCCTTGGGTAGGCCATTATTCCCCCTCTTTGGCCCCTGATGGGGAGTTGCTCTCTATAGTTTTTCAAAGAGCACAACAGGGCTGAGTCCCATTTGCTCACCGTAATAAGCGACTCAATATTCTTTTTGACTCTCTCCCTTCCTGGTTTCCTGGGATCACTTCCCAAATTAATTAACTCCCTTCCACTTAATTCCTGTTCAAGATCTGCCTTGGGGGAACCCAAACTCAGATAGTGACCTTGGGCAAGTTACATAATCAACTGAGTTCACATTTCCTCCCCCAGGAAACAAAATGCATAATGGAACCTACCTCCAGGATAATTCTGAGGAAGCCTGTAAAACTCTCAAACAGGGAATACTTGGTAGGTCCTCAAAAAAGGTGAGTTACTGATGGACAGGTAGAAGCTGAGGTACAGACAGGGGCTACCCTTGGACAGAGACTATCCATCTGATCTTGAAAGCACTGGAATGTAGAACAGGCCTCAGGGAAAATAATGAACATTGGGAATGACAGTCTTGAGGACTTTTGTTATTGTTGCTGTACTGGGGGCTGAATCCAGGGCCTAGTACATCACTGAACCACATCACCAGCCCTCCAGAATTTCTGAGCTGTCAGAAAAGTCCAGCTAGCACAGGGGATTGTATATTCATAATGTCAAGATCTTCAAGTTCTGAGTTTTCTCTAGATGAGTAGAGCTGAAGAGGGTGGACAGAATGGACATAGGGCGCTGCTCTTGGTGATACATACTTGTAATCCCAGCAACTTGGGAGGATGAGGCAAGAGGATCTCAGGTTTGAAGCCAGCTTCAACAACTTTTTTAGAGACCCTACCTCAATAAAAGGAGGGTGGGTGGAGCTGGGGATGGAACTCGTATCCTGGGTTCCATCTCTAGTATTACGGAAAAAATAAAAAAGGTCCTAGGGCTGGACATTTGAGGGTGGACAAGGTCAAGGAAGTATGTAGTGGGGGGGCAGGGGTTAGGAAGTGAGGCTGCAAAGTTAAGTGCGAGATCCAGGCTAATGGAAAGAGAAAGGGACCATTTGGGGAGACTAGTGGTCCCTAAGAGGTAAAGTGCATGTATGAGGGTGTAAAGATCAGACAGGACTACTGAGTAGGAGATGTAGTGTTGACATTTAAGCTTTCCAGGGCTAGGAAGATTCAGTGTTAAGGTGAGATCCACCCACATCAGGGCCAACAGGTTCTTTGCACTGAAGAATTTCAATCAAGTCATACATAGTGGGAGATGGGAGTTTATTAGAAGGGAAAAGGAGAAAGAGACACTCTCAAGGGAAAAAAGGGAGGGAGTGGCTTCTCTCAGAAGTTCCTCCCCCTTTGTTCCTCAGTTATATTGGGAATACTAGGGAAGTTTCCAGAGTCTCACCAGGTCCACCCCTTGACTTGTGACTTGACAGTAGGATCGCATCAGACCCTTGAACTAAGTGTGTGTAACCATGTAAGAGCAGCAAGTGGTGGGAAAGCTGCATAGCAAGAGTCATGAATAAAAGCCAGGCACAGTAATCCTAGCAGTATGGGAGGCTGAGAGAGGAGAATCACGAATTCAAAGCCAGCCTCAGCAATGGCGAGGTGCTAAGCAACTCAATGAGACCTTGTCTTTACATAAAACACAAAATAGGTCTGGGGATAAGGGTCAGTGGTTGAGTGCCCCTGAGTTCAATCCCGGGTACCAAAAAAAGGAGTCATGAATAAGAAAGGCAGACCAACAGAAAAGTTAAGTCACCAGAGCTGTTTTGAGGACTCCAGAATATGGGATTCAAAAGGACAGCCAGTCTCTGGTCCCTCTTGGTTTCAAAGGAGGCAGAATTCTTAGGAGAGTGTTCCTCAGAAGCATCAGAATCACCTGAGGAGCCAAATAAAGTGTGGATTCTTAGTACTCCTTCCCCACAACATGTACCTCAAAGCTGCTGGATTTGGTTTCTGGGGCTGCTGCAACACAGCACCATGACTGGGGACCTTAGAACAATAGACATTTATTCTCTCATGCTTCTGGAGGCTGGAAACCTGAAGTCAAGGTGTCAGTGGGGCTGCATTCCTTTTGCAGACTCAAGGGAGGAATTCTTCCTCGCCTCTTCCAGCATCTGGTATTTACTGGCAATCCTTGATGTGCCTCGCCTCCTAGCTGCATCACTTCATCCTCTGCCAAGGTCTTCACATGGCCTTCCTTGTGTCAACACCTTCAAATCTCCCTTCTCTCTCTTTGTTAAACTGAGGATTGAACACTTAGAGGTGTTCTACCACTGAGCTATATCCCCAGCCCTTTATATTTTTTGAGATATGGTCTCACCAAGTTGCCCATGCTGGCCTTGAACTTGTGATCCTCCTGCCTCGACATCATAAATAGCAGGGATTACAGGTGTGATCCATTAGGATAGACTGGATTTAGGATTTAGGACCCACTCTAATTCAGCCTTCCATTTCAACTTGATTACACCTATAATAAAGAGCCTACTTGTAAATAAGGCCACATTCATAGGTTTCGGGGGGTCTTCAACGTATCTTTTGGGGGAAATAATTCAACCCATTACACCTGCTAGATGTCACTTTTCAAGTGCAGCTAGTAAATTGGTATTTCAAATATGCCTCAGTCAGAAATGCAATCCAGGGGAACCAGAGAGCCAGCAGAACCTGGGAACCCAAGGGAGGTGGCTCCCTGGAATGGAGTTCTGGTGAGCCCTCTGGAGGGAACTTTTTTTTTCATACCAGGGATTGAACTCAGGAGAACTCAACCACTGAGCCACATCCCCAGCTCCATTTTGTATTTTATTTAGAGACAGGGTCTCACTGAGTTGCTTAGCACCTCACCATTGCTGAGGCTGGCTTTGAACTTGTGATCCTCCTGCCTCAGCCTCTGGAACCTCTGGGATTACAGGAGTGCGCCACCACGCCCAGCTGGAGAATTCTGACAGGTTGACAGGAGAAAGGCTTACTTCAAGCAAAGCAATATATGTAGGAGGAGCTCCATCTAGTAGAAAGGAAGAGAGACAAGAGGTCTGCTAGATTATCTGGGCCCCAGATGAATCATGGTTTATATGACTCAGTCAAGAATCTGCAGCCTGGATTCAAGAGAACTGTTTCAGGACCAGGGCGTAACTCACTGATACAGCACGTGTTTGGCATGTATAAGGCCTGGGTTCCATCTCCAGAACTGTTTGAGAGCTGCTGAAGAGTTCCAGCCCTGGTGGCTGCAATAAGGGCTGATTCTGGGGATTCTGATTCTCTCCAGACTTGGCAGAACGCAGACTCTGGCTTGCCCAGCCATTCTGTTTCCAAATTCTGCAGAGCTCAGTCCAATGTCTTCCTCCCTTTTTTTCTGAACCCTTCCTCTGGGTTAATCTCATCTCTCTCAGAGGCTTCAGACACCATTTACATGCTGATGGAACTCAGATTTGTATCTCAAACTCAGAGCCTATTTTCCAATTACCTGGAATACCCTGTGACCCTGTAATCTAACACTTCCAAAGCTGAACTCACCCCAAATCTTGCTTGCCCTCTAGGAGCTCCAATATCAGAAACATTGTTACCCACTCTGTGCCTGCAAAGCTGGAAACTTGGGGGGTCTTCTTTTCTTCACATACATTGTCACATCGGCTCCTTTCCCTTAGCTGCACTCTCCCTACTTACATACAGTTCAAGTACATCTGCAGGCTTCACTAGTACAACCACCTCTTAACCAGAAATGTGGTCCTGTTTTCCTCTCTGGGAGAGGGCACCCTCCAACACTGTTAGAGTTAAAACACAAATCTTCACATAGGGTCCTCCTGTGTCACCTTCCCCTAATCCCCACCCCATGAAACTTTTTTTAATCATGAAATTTTTGCTTTCAAAAAAAAAAAATTCACATTGCCAAAAACGCAATCAATTTAATAAGGGGTGGAGGGACAAAAGTATTTTTATCCTTTTCCCGATTCTGGACTCCTAAGATTGGTACCTGGTGATTGTATGCATGTGTCATCTTTCCAGGCTGGTCACAGGCAAATCCAGGTTTGTCAACCACGGAGTCCTGATGATCTTACAAAAGTCTAACTGCACGTTAAAGATGTAAGAGATGCTACCATACTCTTCCAAAACATTATAGGGCAAGGAGGAAAAGACAAAAACAGGAGGAGCCTGCATCCACCCAGTCTTGGAAGTGGTGTCACTTCTGCATCCACATCTAGATTAAAACCTTAGGAAGCTCACAAACATCTCAAGAAGAAAAAGGGCAACTCTGTAGTGTGAAAACCTGAAAGCACCCATTAAAGCCCTGTTCTCTTGTTCCAAAATAATTCGGAAAATGCTGACCCACTCCAGAAAAGTTTGGTATGGCGTTGCTCTACCCTGCTCAGTTTTAAGGGAATCCCTAAAAGACATCGTACCGACACATTTTGCTTTGTTTGCATCCACAATGCATTACAAAGTCGAAAACCTGAAAAGTTATTTCAATTTCACGAGGTGAAGCTGCCTCTCTGATGTCACTTCAAGCACACACAGGCTTAGGCTGCCATGTTTCCTGGGACATGTGAATAACAAATTATGTAACTGGAGAACCTTAAGCTTTTCCCTCAAACTTTCTATCAAGCATATTAAAATATTCAAGAAACTTTGCAGGGAATTTGCATATTTCACTGAGGCTCCAGTGAACTCCAGAGCCGAGCTAAACAATAGGTGGAAGAGACGTTGGGAGTCAACGAGAATCAAACGCGCCGTTTGTGTTTTCAAATCTTTCATTGGAGCAGAGGCGGCTTTTCCTTGGCTCCTACACTCCTCTGCTAATTGTTTCCATGGTCATTGTCTTCCAGCACACTCCAAGCGCAGCGTTTGAGGAGCAGGTACTGCGTCCCGCTGGTGCAGCGCGGTCGAGCCCCGCCAGGTTGAGGAAATCACTCCTGGCCCTTCCAGCCGGTCCGGGAAAAGGAGGTGGCCACGACGCCCCAGGCTGCTGCCAATGCAACTCGCAACTTTTGAAATCAATCCTTTTTTGCATCATGCAACGGATGCCACCGCTCCTCGGGTTTGCAACCCCCCACCCCTCCCCCGAGACCAATCATTGCCGCGCTCGGGCCTGCACAGCGCCCCCGCCCCCTTCCCGGGCCGCACGCAGCCACCGAGCCGCTCCGGCCGCGGCCCGCCGCTTCTTAAAGGGAGGTGGCCGGCCTCAAGGAACCTTTGCGGCCCAGCTGACAGGAGCGCAGCGGCCCGGTTCCCGCAGGGCCGCGCGCAGTTAGGCCGACCCCCGCGGCGCCCAGGCGCGGGTCGGACCTCCGCCGCCGGGAGCAGCATTTTTATTCAGGCGACGCTTAAGGGAGCCCGGCGCGCCCGGTGCATTGTGGGAGCGGCCGCGGCCCGTTTTCGGGAGGAGGCGGAGGGCGCAAAGCGAGCCGGTAAGCGGCGGGCCTGGCGAGGGGGGGCGAGACACCAGGCTTAAAGGGGAATATCGGTCCGCAGGCCCGCGGCGGCCGTTGCAAATCCCCCTCCGGGCCGCCCGGGACCGCCGGGGAGCCGTGCACGGCCGGCCTTTCCAGCCTTGCCTGGAGAGGGGCAGAGCCAGGGCTTGGTGGGGCCGCTTTAAAAAAGAAGCACCGCCCGCGCCGCCGCCGCCGCCGCCGCGCGGGGCCGGGGAAGGAGGGAGGGAGGAGGCGGGGAGGAGTGGAGGGGGAGGGTGGCCACGCAGGGGTTAATTTTTTCGCCCGCCGACATTTTTGTGCGGCGGCGGCGGGGGCCCGCGCGCGCGGCGGGAGAGACAGCTCGGTGTCCCGGGCGCGGCGCCTCCGGCCGTCCCCGCCCCCACCCGGCCCGCGCCTGCAGGCCCCGCGAGCGCAGCCGGACGTGGGCGCCCGGCCGGGCCTGTGACCCGTGCGCGCCTCGCGCCCTCCCAGCGCCGTGGGCCGCGCGCGCTTCCCGCCACCCTCGCCGCCGCGGGACAGCCTGAGCGGGCATGGCCCAGTCGGCAGCGCCGCGTAGCCTCCGCCCGGCCGCCAGCCCGCCCCGCGCCGCCGCACAAAGAGCGGGGCCCGGGCCTGCTGTGCCTTTAAAGGCGGCAGCCTGAGACTTAAGGTGTCCCCGAGTGCCGTCCTTCGCGCCCGGGCCGCTAGCGCCACGGGCCTCATGGAGTGCGCCCGGGCCCTGCGCGCACGCCGCGGTGTCCACCTCTGTGCACGTGCGGGGCCTGGGCGTAGGTAGGTACGGCCCGGCCGCTCGCCCTGCCCACCGCGCTGACCGCGCTTCCCGGCCTCGCGTCCCGCATGGTGCGCTCATGTCAAAAATGGAAACGTGCCCAGGAAGCAAAGGGTTAAACCTTATCTTTAAATATTCATGTCATTGTTTTAAAGGTGTAAACATGTGGCTCTTCAGTCGCGGTTGACTGTCGCTTATTATGCAAATTCAGCCCCCCCCTTTCCTTTTTTTACTCCCCCCACCTCTCTTCTCTTTTCTCCTTCCCTGCAAAAATATAAGTTTAGCTTTTGTTAAGGTTGGGATGTGAATCTGGTGGATTATATTTCTCCTTACACTTGGAATTCTAAAACTACTGCGCCTTCTTGATGAAAGGTGTTTCTAACTTTTTCCCCTCTTAAAAGTGTGGGAAAATAGAAATTTAAAAGGAAGTTGAATCCCCAAGTTCTCCACGCCTTGGGGGTCGGGTTATTGGGATGGGAGGTAGGAAAATAACTGGATGCTTCGGGAGTTGGAATTTTTTTTTCCCCTGGTAGGGGTCAGGTGGTGGTAAATGTAAGGCATTTTGCCGAGGCAAGGACTTTGCCGTTTTTGTTCATAACCCTTTCTAGTCGAAGTGCTATTAAGACTTTTCCAAACTTTAAAATGGCTTCAAAATTCCCATTCCTGTAACTTGTTTGGCTCGCCTTCTCTTTGGGGGCAGTTTGGTTTTTTGAAATGGTGTTGGAAGGTTTGTGCCAGTAAGGTTGTAGTTTTCCCACTAAAATTGCTCATCCCAAATATGTTTTTTTAACAGTGCTTTGGATTACTGCCCGAACTTGGGCTCTGTAAATTTATTTTAAATGAATGATGTGCTTCCCAGGGGATGCAAAACTCTATAAATGGGAATTATGTTCTTAATCATAGATTTTATAGGGGAAACTGACCCTAAAACTTGGGGTATCTGTAATTCTATGCCCAATAAAGTATCAATCTGGAGCTTTGTAAACCCTGGGAGCACATGTTTTTTGCTTTAGTCAGAAGGCTTCTGACTTAGAAGGACTTGTTCTAGAAACTTACATTGGTACTAAGTACTGTAAATGCTAGTGATTTGGTAAGGTTTAATTTTATTGTTTTAGTTCTGTAATGAAATGGTTATGAGCGGTAGCATATTTTGTCAACGGATGTGTGTACTAGGGGATGTTTGCTTTCTAGGAAATAGCACTGCATTAAAACATCAGAGAACTTTCCAAGTGCTCTTGAAGAACAGACTTTACTGTGTTAAACAGCCATTCAAGTTTTTAAAATTAAGTTCTTTAGGGAGGTCTCCTATTAGTTTATTAGTTTTGTATTGTGTTGTGTTCTGGCTGGGAGGGAAACATGGTTTTCTAAAATTAGAATTTAGTACCTTGAAGAAGTTCATCAAATGCATTTGCATAAATGTCCTTTTCCAGTTTCCAATAGGTGTTTTGTTTTTCTATCAGATAGCAAAAGATCAAAAGATTTTCTAAAAAAGTCACTTTAGCTTGGACTTCTACTTTATAAACCACAATGCTTTCAGATCGGCAAATGAAGTGGCTGGCAGTTTGGTTCTCATACAATTGCACCGTAGAAGAATTTTTGGGATTTATTGTTCAGGGTGGTACAGTGCCATAAGAGTTTGCTGGCCAGACTTCCTTCTTCAGGGGAGATCTTCCTTGCTATTCTCAGAGCCACCATTATAACCACACTCCAGATATGAGATCTTCCACAGACATCTGGGGATGGCATGGGCCCTTTTTTTTTTTTTTTTTTTTTTTGGTACCGGGGATTGAACTCAGGGGCACTTGACCACTGAGACACATTCCCAGCCCTATTTTGTGTTCTATGTAGAGACAGGGTCTCACTGAGTTGCTTAGCGCCTCGCCATTGCTGAGGCTGGCTTTGAACTTGTGATTCTCCTGTCTCAGCCTCCCTAAGTGCTGGGATTACAGGCTTGAGCCACCGCGCCCGGCTCCCTTTTCTTCTTTGTTCTGGAAATAGAACCCAGGGCCTTCCCATTGGAAAGCATCGACTCTACCGCTGAGCTACATCCCCAACTTGGATATAGGCTCTTTTTTATTTTTTTTTAATTTTTTTTATTTTTTAAATATTTTGTTAGTTGTAGATGGACACAATATCTTTATTTATTTTTATGTGGTACTGAGGATCGAACCCAGTGCCTCATGCATGTGAGGCAAGCGCTCTACCACTGAGCTACAATCCCAGCCCCTAGGCTCTTTTTTAAAAAAGATTTATTCCAGCTTGTGCGTTACCATGATGAACAAGGTACTGTGGCCCCAGGTTGCTGTTTCTCTATGGTCTTGGTGGTTTTAGCCCTTGTCACATACACTTTTCCCTAGCTTGTGTTCACTTAATGGTTGGCAAGTACATGTCTGAATACTTTTAATGATGTTTTTGTGTTTTGGTGATACCTAGGTGGATCAGAAGTGAAAAACCCAGCCAAACAAGAGAGGGGGAGGGGAGAGACTAACCTGTGAGGAGAGTGGGCCCCAGAACCATGTCTACGCGGGAGTCCTTTAATCCGGAAAGTTATGAATTGGATAAAAGCTTCCGACTAACCAGATTCACTGAACTGAAGGGCACAGGCTGCAAAGTGCCCCAAGATGTCCTGCAGAAATTGCTGGAGTCTTTACAAGAGAACCACTTCCAAGAAGATGAACAGTTTCTGGGAGCTGTTATGCCAAGGCTTGGTATGTAAACCATTATTCTTCCATACTTTACAGTCCAGTCAGTGAGTCCAAAACCAAACTTCTCTCCTCCCATGTTGCTTTTATTTTTAAGTATCTGTAGGATTCAAAGAGCAATCCAGTGGTAACAGTGTTATGTTATTGTCCCTAGCAGAAGAAGTACTTGAAAAGCATCAAGACACAGAGTTTATTACAGTTTTTTTTTTTTTTTTTTTTTTGTACTGGGGGTTGAATTCAGGGATACTCTACAGCTGAACCACATCCCCAGCCCTATTTTGTATTTTATTTAGAGACAGGTTCTCACTGAGTTAGTGCCTTGCCATTGCTGAAGCTGGCTTTGAACTTGCGATTCTCCTGTCTCAGCCTCCCAGAAAAGTGCTCGGATTACAGGCGTGCAGCACTGCACCCGGCTTATAACAGTTTTGAAACTGTGGAGTATGCGATTGACATCATTGTAGTACAGTAAAAGTATTTTTTACGTTAAAGTGAATTTTTTGGTTAGCTGAGGATTAAGCAGAAATTCCTTTATGCCTTTTCTTAAAATGATCGCTGAGGGCTGGGGCTGTAGCTTAGTGGTAGAGCGCTTGCCTAGCGTGCGTGAGGCACTGGGTTCGATTCTCAGCACCACATATGAATAATCAATGAACAAAATAAAGATCCATCAACAACTAAAAAAATGTTTAAAAAAAATGATCGCTGAAATGTATGCATCCTCTTGACTGCCCTAGGAAAGATGGTACTGTAAGCATCATGCGTAACACTTTGAGAATAGCGGCTGGGTCTGTGAGGAACCTGGGGTCCTATGCAGTAGGCAGCAATTGAAAAACTGAGGGTGGGACACACAGGAGTGCTCCATACTCAGACAGGATAAAACCCTACTTGACCTCCAGGTGCCACAGGCAGTGTTTTTTTCTTTTCTAAATTCCTGGTGTTATTTGTGGTTTCTCTTTTCTCAAACACAGAGTTCAGAAAGGCATTTTAGGCTCTGGGACATTGTTCATTAGTGTTTTTTGTATAGTTTATTAAGTGCATGATGGAAGACTGATCATTTTGCCCTATGAGTGGATTGTATTCTGGGAGTTTGGATATTCTTAGTTAGGATGACTTGATCAGCTTTCTTACATAATATTTAATTTCAATTGTTTTTGCTCACTATTTTGTTAGAAAATTCTGTCTTACTATCTTGGTTTTGAGCTTGAGTTACTCCTTTCTTCCACAATATATAAAGGAAATAAAAGCAGAGTTGCCCTGGGCCTGGTGGTGAACTCCTGTGGAGATTGTAAGTTCTAGGCTGGTCTCAGGAACCTAGCAAGTCCCTATCTCAAAATAAAAATATAAAGGGCTGGGGATATGTCTCAGTAATAGAGCCCCCTCCCCCTATGGGTGGGGGAGACAGAGTTGCTTTGGTTGGGAAGGAGGAAAATTACTCCTCATCCCCTCCCCCATGGTCTGCAGGACTCCCAGGAGCTCAAGTTGAAAACAGTTCCTCTCCTCTAGCTCATATCTGAGCTGTGGAGGAATATCAACATGAATGAGTTGGATTTGGTGTTGACTGACTTGTCAAGAAATGAGAATATAGCCCGGTATGGTGGTGCACGCCTGTAATCCCAGTACTTTGGGAGGCTGAGACAGGAGAATCACAAGTTCAAAGCCAGCCTCAGCAATGGCAAGATGCTAAGCAATTCAGTGAGACCCTGTCTCTAAGTAAAACACAAAATAGGGCTGGAGATGTGGCTCACTAGTCGTGTACCCCTGAGTTCAATCCCCGGTACCAAAACAAAACAAAGAAATGGGAATACATTGAGGAAGCTCTTTGATAATGGCATCAAGAAAAATAAGTCACTCAATGGTCAAAACCAAATGAAATAGGGCTGGAGATGTGGCTCAGAGATAGAGTACTTGCTTAGCATGGAAGAAGCCTTAGGTTCAATTCCGAGTGCTTTGATGGTGCCTGAATCCTTCTTCTTCCCGTAGCAGCCTGTGAGGCTTAGGAAAGTGGTACGCATTCTGTGGGACAAAGCTGGGTCAGGATCTGGACTCCACCTCTTCAGTTGCTGCACTTACGCGTTGTTTGCCTTCTGGTTTCTAAAACCAAATGGGTTGGAATTGGGGAGAGGATCTGCTTTGGCTTCAAGTTTCATCAGTGACAGAAGGAACCAATGTCTAACAGCCAGGAAAAAGGCAGGAAAAAGCAGATAGAAGAACACAAAGACCATTTGTGTGGTCACATATGGCTTTTGAGAAGTAAATGAAACTGAGTTTTCTCAGAAAAAAGACATCCCCTAAATTTGCATTTATGGCAAACCCCGGGGGTAGACAGATCCCCAGATGACAAGGAAATGGATGCTGAAATAAGCAGAGCAGTAAAACTTACAGAAGTGGTGTGCCTTCATGCCAGAACTTTGCCTTAGAATCAGAGTTAGACCCAATCTGCTAATCATTTACCAGTCACTAATGTTACTTTGTGCACATTACTCAATTTCTAGTCTATAATATGAGACAATAATACTTATTGAAATAATTGTGAATGCCAGAAATTTTCTGTATCTGTATCCACATATGTAATATATGTGTGTGTATAAAACGTATATATGTGTGTATGTATGTATATAGATACATACATATATATGTGATGTTTATGTTTCTACTTTTTCCCTAATTGAATATGATAACTCCTAGATTCTAAGATGTTGTTAATTGAAGAATGAAACAAAACAGCTTTTAAAAGTGCACATACTTGGGGCTGGGGTTGTGGTTCAGTGGTAGAGCACTTATCTAGCATGTGTGAGGCCCTGGTTTTGATTCTCAGTGCCACATATAAATAAATAAACTAAAGGTCCATTGACAACTTAAAAAAAAAAAAGGTGCACATACCTACTAGATGTATCCTAACTAAAGAAATGTTAGCCTAAGTGTGTGTTAGAAGCTGGTACAGCTGTTGTCTGGTAATTATGAACTGTCAATTACGGATCACTATTGGTAGTATATGAGTTGGGTTATTTATTTTGTTGGAAAATTTTAATCTGAGAATTCCCCATTCACCTACTAATAATTTAACATAAGCTTCTCAGTCTGGTGTTTAAGTCTTTCCTTACTTCATGGCATTTTCCCTTGTCCACTTCTCTTTTCCTCCCTTTCAATTTGAAACCCTAGTTTTTCAAAGCCTATGGTCCCTCTCAGGCTTAGGCCTTTCCCTTCTTAAAATTTTGAAAGTGATTTACCTCAGTACATAAAAAAATTCTTTTCAATGCATATAAAACTTTATTAATGAGATGTTAGTTTCTTTTTCTTTTTTTGGGCACTGTTTAAAATCTTGTGTCTGTTTTACACTTATAGCACATATCAATTTGGACTAGCCATGTTTCAAGTGCTTAACAACCTCAGGTGGCTAGTGGCTACCAAGTGGGACAGCACTAGTCCTCATTGCAATAGTGTCACAAAAGGGATAATGTGGATAATGACAGTTTCTTTTCAGCCCAGGAACATACTCAGAGCTGTCAGCTACTCTGAAGAAAGAACTGGCTAAGTATAGAAATAAAGTGCTTTAGAAATCAAATGTATTTAGTTCAATTAGGAGAGTGGGGTACCCAGGGGTGCTCTATATTCTGAGCTGCATCCACAGCCCTTTTTATTTTTTATTTAGAGACAGGGTCTCACTTAGTTGCTGAGGCTGCCCTTGAACTTGTGATCCTTTGCCTCAGCTTGCAGAGTCACTAGGGTTATAGTCATTCTCCGCCATTCCCAGTTTATTTAATTTAAGGTTACCCAAATTAGAAACATTTAAGCTAACATTGCCTGGGTGTAATCCCAGCAACTCTGGAGGCTGAGGCAGGCAGATTGCAAGTTTGAGACCAGCTTCAGCAACTTAACAAGGCCTTAAGCAACTTAGACCCTATAAAAACAGAAAAAAGGGCTGGAGATGTAGCTAAGTGGTAAGTGTCCCTGGGTTCAATCCTCAGTGCATGTGTAACATTCAACAACTGTTTAGTATCTCTTTCAGTAGTCCTATAGTTTAAATAGAAACCCAGAAGAAACTATCTCATTGTTTTCCAGAGTGAATAGTAATATACTCAGAATAGTCAGTTGTTGGGATTGTTATTTAGGGAGACAATTGCAGTTCTTGCTGATTCCATTTACCTGTTGGATTAAATTTGTGTCTTTTGCACATGTGCCATTGAGATGAATTATCTCACTTTCTTGCCCAACAGATAAAAGCTGAGCACAAGCCAGGTGTACTGTTGTCTCCAGTTTATGAGACTTGCCATTCTGAAATTAACTTCTCCATTCCTTATATCTTTAAAATTTTCTACTTTGCCATCTAGTATAGTAAACATACAGTAAAAAGCCTGTTTTCAGAGTCTGGCTTTTTTTTTTTTTTTTTTTTTTTTGGTGGTGGTGGTGCTGGGGATTGAACCCAGAGCTTTGTGCATGCAGAGCAAGCACTCTACCAGCTGAGCTATATCCCCAGCTCCAGAGTCTGGCTTTTTATTAAAGCTTAATTTTATTTGTGCTTTAGTAATAGTGGACCAACACCAGAGAAGAGAAAGGGCCACAGCAATCAACTGCTATTGGGTCTATTGCTGTATTGATATGAGATGGTGGTTTCAACAGTTTTGCTTCTGCAAAATGTGAAAAGTCCTTTCAACATGATTCAGATAATTTTGTTTCGTTTGGAATTTCAGATTTATAGGGTAGTCTACTCACTTCCTTTTGTATTTCATCCTGATTTTTTTCCCTGACTTTGGCTATTGGACTGCAAAGTAAAATACTTGCTAAGAAGATAGAAGGGCATCTGTTTGAGATGGGTGTGGGAAAACACTCTCTATTCAGCTTATTCAGCTAATACCAGTCTGAATTTGTAAAATCTCTACATTATAGGTAATTTTCAAAGGAATGTAGACTACCGTAGTGGCATCAAAACTGTTTTCAGAAAAAGGGAATTCTTTTTAATTAATAGCCCATCGGTGGTCCCTACTACCTTTCTAAATATTTAGGAATAATTTAGAATAACCTGAAGTATTACTCATAGCCATATTGAGTAATTTGGGTGTAGGAGCAATACTGGAGATTGAACCTAGAGCCCAAGTGCTCTACCCTTGAGCTAAGCCCACAGGCTTGCTTTTGCTTTTTTTGTTTTTGGAAGCAATTTTGCTAAGTTGCCCAGGCTGGTCTCGAATTTGGCACTCCCCCTGTTTCAGCCTCCCATGTAGCTGTGATTACATGTGTGAGTCATGATGCCCTGCTGAGAAATTTTCTTTACAATAGACAGAAAGTTCATATTGTAAGCTAGTAAAGGTGGTGGTTATAAGTTTTTCACTAAGGGACTCACATGAAATTTAAAGATATTTTAAAAATTGCTTTTGGGAAACCATAAAATGAATTACATAGGCATTGGTAGGAAATTTTGAATGTTTATTCTGGTTTTGTTCTTGTCATTCTTATTTTCATTTTTAATAAAAATATAAAAGTAATGGTAGCATTTTCTATATGTAAAACACAGTACATATACCCCATTGGGAAAATAGAATAATATCTAAAGATATACTCAAAGTATTTATGGATAAAATAACACAATTTCATATATACTATTCTCATTTTTAAAGAAATCATGTATGGGGGGCTGGGGCTATGGCTCAGCGGTTGAGCGCTTGCCTCACATACGTGAGGCACTGGGTTCAATCCTCAGCACCACATAAAAATAAATAAAGATATTGTGTTCACCTACAACTAAAACAAAATATTTTAAAAAAAAAGAGTACAGTATCTAATCTTATAAAAAAAAAAAAAGAAATCCTGTATGGTACCAGTAACATGATATAGTAATACAATAAAAAATACAATGATAAAAAGAATTTTTATTCAAACATCATTAAGGTTTAAAAATTGTACCATATTGAAGTTGAGTTTTGATGAATAAGTTTTTTATTCATATTTTCTTTCTTAATCTAGTTAAGTTTCGTATTTATTTCAGTTATGCTTCTTGATAGGAAACACATGGCTTCATTTGCAATGCAGAATTTCCATAAGTGTCTTATACAGAAATCTTCCTGTTCATAATGTTGATCATATGAAATAAAATGACTTTCTCCTTTTATTTTTGGATGCTGATGACTTCCATCTTTCCAGGCATCGGAATGGATACTTGCGTCATTCCTTTGAGGCACGGTGGTCTTTCCTTGGTTCAAACCACAGATTACATTTATCCTATCGTAGATGACCCTTACATGATGGTAAGTTTAACCTGATGTGTTTTTATTGTTGGAATTGCATATGCATTTGGTTTGTGGTTGCAGCTGAAGTTTTGTCTGTCTCTGGTTTGGTGGTTTTGTTCTTGCTATATCAAAAGTACATTACCCAACCCTGCTGTGACTCCTGCAGTCACAGTAGTTGGGTCCATTCCATGCTCATGCTTGGCACTGTCATAAAGTTAAATAGAGCAGGAAAGTCACTCTGTTACTTTTGTACCTGAGTGTATATCTGTGCATAAAAACACCTATTGTTTTAGTCATTTGTAGGACTGGCATAGTTTTGTTTTCTTTCCTTGTAGTCTGTTTCTTTGATATTTGTAAATTTCACCGTTCCTATGTTACTGAACTCTAATAGAATTAATCCCAAAGGTTTTCTTCCAGAAAAAAAGGAGCTTAGTGTCTCATTGTAATTAGACTTATTGAACATTTATTCTGATAAATGTTAGCATTGGTTACTTCCCATCAGTCATCTGCATACCCACCCACCACTGTATTTATGACACTATGTATGATATATATCTGATTATTGAATTGAAGTTCCTAGCTATTGGTCCCATTGCATAGATAAATTTCCCATTTGTCCATTGCGTGCTTATGGCCACATTAACCTACCCAGCTTTTAACCTCATTTCCGTACCAACCAAGAGAAGCCAGTGAAGAGATGGGGATATCCCACTTATTATAAAATGCCAGATGTCCTTCCTATGTGTTGAGGACACTGGGATTAAGCTGCACAAGAGGAATTTAAGCCATGGGGTAGCAGAATAAGGGGTGTTCACTGCTCAGATGCCTGTAACAAGTAAACAGGTTATTAGGAACTGATATTCCCTCTGCACCTCCATCTGTTCCTTCCTCTAGAGCAATACTCCTGAGAGGCTGGGCAGGTAAGCCACATCCATATGTCCCACCTGAGCAGGTGGCAAAGGTTAAAGCCAGAATTCATTCTCTTTACACCAATTTATTTTTTTATTTTTTTAAAAAATATTTATTTATTTTTTTAGTTGTAGGTGGACAGAATATCTTTATTTTATTTTTATGTGGTACTGAGGATCGAACCCAGCGCCTCACGCATGCTAGGCGAGCACGCTACCACTGCGCCATAATCCCAGCCCCCTCTTTACACCAATTTAAAAAGCACTTGTGAGCTCCCAGTAAATCACTGCCACCCTGACCAGTGACCAGTGATTGTCATCCCCAAGTTGAATACCACCTGTTGGCGCTGGTGAGTTAATGGGTCTGCAGAAGGTTGTTGGTCTACCAGGAATTTATAAGAAAATAGAAAACAATTAAATAGCCATTGAAACTGATAATACTACTTTAGAGTTTGATTATCCTTTTATCAGAGAAAAAAATTTTATTTTCTCTTTACTATCTATGAAAAAAGAGTAATTTATATAATAGCTTACATTAAAAACATCTCCCATGGCAGTTAAAAAAAAAACTTTATTATTATATTCCTATCAAATTATTTCAAATTCCTAATAAAATGGTATAGTTTACTGGGAAATATTTGTTTTTCTTTAGAAGACAGTCTTGCTTTAGGCCTGTGTATTTCTGATTTCTTCTATTTTTTTTGTTTCTCAAACGAGATGGTTTTCTTGTTTATTTCTTATAGCCTTGAAGCTACAAAAATTTCTCAAGCTAAGTACATAAAAACCATCTCCTTTTCTTTTTATAACCAGTTAAGTCAATATTTTTGTAGAATCTGTTTAAGATAAGTGGATGCTTCCAAGTTTGCTTTAGGATAATTGTTTTCAGACTCTTTCATTCCCTGACTCTCCTAGACTGTTGGTTCTAATCTTACTTGTCTTCTTGACATCTCCCCACCCTCCTCTGTCTAAAATAAATCAGGCTTCTATTATTCAGGATGATGCTGTTAAGAGGAAAAATGGAAAAAGAACATGTAAATTCTTTGTTCTACACAAGAAAGGGAATGTGGTAACAGGAATGTCTGAGAAAGTGAATGGCATAGTGGTTCTTCAAAGGAAGGTAACTAGTTTGCAAATCTAGAAGTCCAGGACCACATCCTGGTAGCTGCCCTTCCTGGAGAGTCTGAGTTCTCCTTGGAGGCCATTCTATAGGCTTGATCTTCATTTCTGTAGTTGGAAACTCCATTTGTCCTTCTCACATCTCCCCTCTCTTCCCAGGGCAGGATAGCATGTGCCAATGTCCTCAGTGACCTCTATGCAATGGGGGTCACAGAATGTGACAATATGCTGATGCTCCTTGGAGTCAGTAATAAAATGACCGACAGGGTAAGTAGGAGGTCCTCATCTGTGTCTGCTTGCTGGTCTTTGTGGTCTTGGTTGTGGCATTTGACTTTTATGACTTGTTTACCATCTGGAAAGTGAGGAAGCCATGTGGTTTCCCATAGTCCTTCCAGCTCTCTACTTTGGGATGGTTATTAGTAAATTAAAATGAGAGCATCTGGTTTATTTACCTTGTCATTTCTACCACTCTGCTATTTCCTTCTCTTCCAGGTAGACTGAAACCTAGAAGTTGTTTTGGGGTGTGTTTTGATAAAGTTTAGGCCAAAGTAATACTACCTGAGTGCCAGTCCTGTGGGATCAGGCATTGCCTTACATATAGGTCAGGATACTTGACACTTCAAAGGCCAATAACCCTGTGTTGGGGCCACCACATGTTCACACAGTCACACTTCTGTGTCATTTCCTGGAGATATCTATGACTTTGGTACTTGTTCCTTGAACCAGAAGTGAAAGGTTGCTTTTGAAAGTACTTGGTTTTATTGACTCTCTACTTCCATGTTTCCCAAAATCAGTTTGCCTTGCTTTACAGAAATCTTCAATTTTCAATAGGCCTCTCTTCTGCCCTAGCAACGTGTGCTTTGATCAGTTAGACCTAGTGGTGTCAGCAAGGGCCATGTGGGTATATATCACCATCCTGGCCCTTGCCAGTCTTTACACTCTTTGGTTAACGTAAGCCTCCCCAAAGGCAAAATGGCTATGCAGAGGGAGCTAGTCTTGGGGTTGGTTTTGTTATGTTTTGCAATGCTGGGGATTGAACCCAGGACACTCTGCCACTGAGCCCTAGCTCCCCTCCTCCTCTTTTTTTTATTTCAAGAGAGAATGTGATGGTCATCAGACTTGGAGTCCGACCTGTGGACCAGTCCCATACCTGTCCTCCTCTCTTGACAGGGCTTTGTTCACATTGTAGTCCAGAACAACTTCAGCATTTGATAAAATGGTTACAATGTGAAATACTCCCTATTTTTGTTACACTCTGCTCTGTTAGCTTTTAGGATTTAGGATTCTGTGATCTTTTTTTTTTTATAAGTACAGAACCTTTTTTCTGAGTTTTGAAGAGAATTGACTTTTCATTTGTGTCCTTTTAAACCCTAGGAAAGGGATAAAGTGATGCCCCTAATTATACAGGGTTTTAAAGATGCGGCTGAGGAAGCAGGAACATCTGTAACAGGTGGCCAAACAGTATTAAACCCCTGGATTGTTCTGGGAGGAGTTGCTACAACTGTCTGCCAGCCCAATGAATTTATCATGTAAGTTGATTTTTGTTTCATGTCACCTGACCTTTTTCCCTGTTATTCTTTCTCCATAGGAAAATCTGTGTGTTGAGATGTTCATGCACCATACAGTTCACCCAAAAAGTTTATAGTTCAGTGGGTTTGTGTCTATTCACAGAGTACAGCCATCACCAAAATCAATTTTAGAACATTTTTATCATCCCAACAAGAAACCCCTTCTTGGCTTATTTCACTTCATATAATTAGCTTTTTTTTTTTTTGGTACTGGTATTGCACTCACGGTCACTCAACCACTGAACCACATCCCCAGCTCTATTTTGTATTTTATTTAGATTCTCACTCAGTTGTTTAGCGCCTTGCCATTACTGAGGCTGGCTTTGAACTTGTGATCCTCCTGTCTTAGCCTCTGGAGCCACTAGGATTACAGGCATGCGTCACCACACCTGGCCTAATTAGCATATTTTAAGGTTCATCCATTTTGTAGAATGTGGTACTTCTTTGATCCTGTTTTTAAACATTTTAGATTTTTAAATTGAATTATAATTCACATAACAAAATGTCACATAATTCATCATTCTAAAGTACATAATTCATTGATTTTGTGAGGACAAAGTTGTATAATCATCATTACTATCCAGTTCCAGAGCATGTCCATTACCTCAGAAAGCAACCCTATTCATATCAGCAGTCCCTTCCAGTTCCCTCCTCCCCACCATCCTCTGGCAACACTAATCTACTTTTTGTCTTTAGGGATTTGCATATTTTGAACATTTTATATAAATGGAATCGTGCAGTGTGAAATATTTCGCCTCTGCCTTCATTCACTTAGTGTAATGTTGTCAAGTTGTAGCATAAATTCTTATGACTTATTTTTTTATGGCTGAAAAACCCATCATGTAGATACACCATGTTTTATTATCCATTTATTGGTCAGTGGACCTTTGGGTTGTTTTTGTATTATGAATGATGCTGTAAATACTCATGTAGGTTTTTTGGTTGGACATCAGTTTCTCCATATCCCTTCCAAAAGCTATTTTATTGAGTCTTTTTGATTATAGCCCTCTTAGTGTGTGTGAAGTAGTATCCCATTGTGGTTTGAAAAGCCTTTTTTTTTCTTTTTTTTTTTGGTACTGGGAATTCAACTCAGAGGTACTCAACCACTGAACCACATCCCTCACACTGTTTTTGTGTTTTATTTGGAGAGAGAGTCTCATTGAGTTGCTTAACACCTCACCATTGCTGAGGCTGCCTTTGAACTCTTGACTCTCCTGTCTCAGCCTCCCAGCGGGCTGGGATTACAGGCATGTACCACCACGTCTGGCCCATCAGTGCTTTATTTTCCCAAAATACAGTATATGTTGGTTGTTTTCAGACTTTCTACTTAGATCCTAAAGAATTTATGTGTCTCACCTATTTCAGCTTTTTAGTAAAGAATTGGATGGGGAGGAAAACTAATGACTTTTGCCAACAACATGTATATTTACTTTTTAAAAGATAAATGAACTTGTACATATGATTACATCCTGTCATATTGCCCATAAACTTGAAAATAACACCATCATTTTAATCACACTTAACTTGATATAAATTTGTTGGTTATACATAACTGGTAAAGTGGAAGAACTTACCAGCCTCAGGTGTGAGTGGAGCATAATTGAAGGATACTTTTATCTGAAGGTCTAGTTTTTGGGTAATGAGTGTCCTGTACAGTGTCCAAGTTTTATATTGTTCAAAGCTAACAGTGGATACAAATATTATAGATTGACTTGGGAGTGTGGTGTGGGTTCTGAAGTCTTTGCCCTGGCTTGCCTTTGTATCATCTTAGTAGCCCAGTGTCAGGGGGTAGAAAGGCTATGTGGACAGCTCCTTGAGCTGAGCTGAGAAAGGCCTGAGTGGTGGATGCACACCCTGGTAGTAAGGATCCAAGTATAATAGCTGTTTTCTTTGGAAGATCAGTCTTGTCCTTTTTAGAACTGCCCTTTTAGAATTTGCTTTCTGTCTTTAAGGCAGGGACCACCTGACCCTTGAGTGCCAGATAAGAAACTCATTGTTGTTCACTGAGTTTGAGAACCTGGTTGCAGAAATCACCAAAACACCAGTCTCAGATTCCAGCCAAATCCCATAACCTAAAAATTCCTGCCTCAGTCTGTACCATGTAAATGACCAGGAATAAGCCATCTTAGATAATCTGTCTTGTTGCCTCAGATGATTTGGAACTCTGATACATCTGTGAATTACACCCACTCATATATGGCTAAGGGAAAATGGCCTGATGGAACCTTGGAAGACTAAATGATTTGCTGCTTTGCATACTGTGTATGTGTGTTAACTAGGATTGAACCCAGGGTTATTCCACATCTAAACTGCATCTTCGGCCCTTTGTTTTAATATTATTTTGAGACAGAGTCTTACTAAGTTGTCCAGACTGGCCTCAAACTTGGCAATCCTCCTGCCTCAGCCTCCTAGCCACTGGGATTACAGATGTGTGCCACTGTGCCTTGTACTTTTTAAAAAAAATCTATGGACAATTGACCCATGTGTTTAAGCCTGTGTATGCTTTCATTTTCCTTTTAACATTTGGTTGCAATAATCGCCTCAGTAGGAGGTTGTAAGACTCTCACCTAGTACATGGTAATAGTTGGCTTAAATTTAAGTGCAAAAACAAGTATATATTTTTTTAACAGAATTTTCCTTTTGTTTTAATGAGTTGATCTCCTCAGTTAGTTTTAGTAGAATGTGCTATTTTTCTTTTCTTCAGGCCAGATAATGCAGTACCAGGGGATGTGCTTGTGTTGACAAAACCTCTGGGGACACAAGTCGCTGTCGCTGTGCACCAGTGGCTGGATATTGTGAGTAAACTTCTGGTCGTGATGAGGGTGGGAGCACAATGATTACTTTTCAGAGTTGTAGTGATTTTTGTTGGAGGGTTTAAAAAAATGAAATGTTTGGGTTTTAATACCATGGAATTTAGTTTAATCAGTTAAGTCCTTAAAAGAAGTCCTTAGAATTGTCCATATTCTTGTATCAAATGAAAGTTTCATGTATTGAATGCTTTTGAGGTAAGCCCCAGCTTAGGGCTTCAGAGGTTTTCTATAAAGATTTTGGGAAGCCAGAGTTTAGCATCATATATTTTTGATGCTGAGATAGTTTTGACTTTCACATCTTAAACATCACTAAAATGTAATACAGGGCTGGGAGGTAGTAGTTCAATGCTGTATTGCTTATTGGCATGTGCAAGGCATTGGGCTCAGTCCCCAGCAGGACAAAATGATGATGATGATAGTAATAACACTGTGGAGGAGAATTTGTGGAAAGTGGTGTTTGGGGTATAAATAAGGCCAGTTAGGGACAAACTTTCAGTTATGAGGTTTGGGTTTTTGCTTAGTAGTTGTCTTTTTAAATTGATTAGTAATTAAGAACAGATTTTGGTGTATAATTCTGTCATGGAGAATGCATCTAGAGCAGAAAGATATTTCTCCTAAGCATTTTTCCACTGAATTATAATCATATCTAAGATTGTTTTTTCCCTCACTGCCGTAACTCAGAAATTAGTAAGATTGTGTTATATTCTCTCACACCATGGTGTATGTAACATCTACAACTATCATCTGAAACTTATCAGTCCTGAGAAACAATTGAAAAAGAATTTTTTTTTTTTTTGGTACCTGGGATTGAACTCAGGGGTACTCAACCACTGAGCCACACCCCCAGCCCTATTTTGTTGTTTATGTAGAGACAGGGTCTCACTGAGTTGCTTAGCGTCTCGCCATTACTGAGGCTGGCTTTGAACTCACGATCTTCCTGTCTTAGCCTCCCGAAGTTCTGGGATTACAGGTGTGTGCCACCACACCCAGTTGAAAAAGAATTATTAATCGATTTTTTGTCATTCATCAACCTCAGATATATATCTTACTTGTAGCAGATATAGCAGAGTAAGAGATTCTCTTAAGTTTGTACCTTCTTCAGTTATTTTTCCCTTCTCACCCAGGCATGTAAACCAGATAGGAAGGGCATTGCAGGGACCAATTCACAGAGATGCTGGCCAGCACATCCTCCCAGGACTGCACAGTTGAGCAAGGGAGCTGGAAGCAAGCGAGGCAAGGGGGTTGGTGTCTCCACTTCAGCTCAAAAATACCTGTGCTTTTTTTTAACCAGTTTTTCAAAATGCCCAGAATTGAAGAAAGCAGGTACCAAAGACACATTGATAGCACAACATGCTTTTTTAAACAATGTTATATTTTTTATACCTTTATTTATTCTATTTGTTTATTTTTATGTGGTGAGGATCAAATCCATTGCCTCACACATGCTAAGCAAGCACTCTGCCACTGAGCCACAACCACAGCCCCACAACACGCTTTTTTTTTTAATACTTTATTTTTATTCCTTATTTTTATGTGGTGCTGAGGATTGAACCCAGTGCCTCACCTATGCTAGGCGAGCGCTCTACCACTAAGCCACAATCCCAGCCCCACAACATGCTTTTTATAAAGATCAAAAACAACCCAAGAGTGTGCTGTTTAGGCATTATGAGAGTATTGTTTTTTGAATGTTGGAGGAAAGTAAAATCCTGGATAGTTGTTAATTTCTTGGAAGAGATGGAGCAATGGGGTGAGGTAGGCAGAAGTTATTGCTGATGTTTAGTTATTACACTAGGTGGTAGGTTATTGGGTTTTCTTTATTCTGTTATAAAATATGTAGATGCATAAATGGGGGTAGTTAATGGGCCATAATGACAGCATGTCATGAACCAACCATCATAATGCTGGGTTCTTCGAAAATCGAGCTGAGGGAAATAAAGATCTCTTGGTCCTCGTTATTATGTCCTTTGGTTACCTAAGACTGTCCTGAGTGTGCATGTACTTAAAGTTGTTTCCAGTCCTTCTCTTCATTAAGGTAGCTTCACTCCTAGGCAGAGGCATGTGCCTGTAATCCCAGGATGCTGAGGGGGAGGATTGCCAACTCAAGGCCAGCTTGGGCAATATAGTGAGACCCAGTCTCAAAAAAAAAAAAGCTTCACTCCAGGATTCAATTAAAGTTAATAAAAATATAATTATAATATGAAAAATGAAAGCCATCGATATAATAGGAGAGATGAGAGGAGAACCAGAGGACGTTCAAAGCTATTGATAATGTGATTTACACCCTCCCAAACAGGAGCAAGCTGCAGCCTGTGCTCACACACATGTTGCTGTCCCAGTTCAGCTGTGTGTCTTGCCAGGTTTCCATAGCCAATAAGATGCAATATTTGATTACAGAAATAAAGAGAACAGGAAAGATATGATGATAGGACTGATGGACAGTTAATGTTTGGTACAAAGTTAGATAAAACTCAGAAGATGACTAAACAAAAAGTTGTTCTTTGTGTCAGTGTTAAGAAGTAAAAATTAATCATATTTCCCCCTCTTTTCTTCTTGACTTGTGTTCCTGTTATTAGCCTGAAAAATGGAATAAAATTAAGCTAGTAGTCACCCAAGAAGACGTAGAGTTGGCATATCAAGAAGCAATGATGAATATGGCACGGCTCAACAGGACAGGTATGGGTGGGCAGGGGTTGACAGACATTGTGAAAAGGCCAAGGTAGTAGATTTTAGGCTTTGAAGGCCACATTGAGTCTCTGTTGCTCATTGATTTCCCCTACCACACATACATGCACACAACTCTTTAACATGAAAAGAAAACCCACTCTTGGCTGGGGAAACAGGATGAGGGCCCGATGTGACTGTTGACTGCAAGGCATCTTCTCTTGGTACCTGGTTTGGTTTATGTAAATCACTATATATGATAGTACCACTTAAAATTTTTCAACTTTATGATGGTGTTAGAGTGAGAAGTATTCAGTAGAAATTACATTTCAAATTTTGAATAATCGGTCTTTTCTTGTGCCAGAGATGTGCAATATGATTGAAATGCTGGCTGGCAGCAGTGAGCTGCAGCTCTTAATTAGCCATTTTATCACAAAGGTAGACAGCCAACATGCTATAGTCTAGTATGTTGCCAACCTGTGGTGTTTGGTAGATTGTGTGTATTGAATGCATTTTCAACTTAAGATATTTTCAGCATACAATGGATTATTGCACAACCCCATCACAAGTCAAGGAGCATTCTGTATGTTGCATGGGTTGTCTGATTTCTTGGGCTCTTCCCTTATTTTTAAACTTCCCCAAAATGATTTTGAACCAAATATATGTAATACTTAAGTTATGAATTTTGGGGTTTTTTTTTGCTTTTGTTTTTGTTTTAATGAAATGTTGGGGATTGAACCTGGGGGTGCTTTACCACTGAGCTACATTCCCAGCCATTTTTACTTTTTATTTTGAGACAGAGTCTTGCTAAGTTGCTTAGGGCTCAGCTCCTGAGTTGCTGGAGTTAAGAGGTATGTACCACTTCACCTGGCAAAAAATTCTTAATGTGTGATACTGAGACTGGAGGTTGAACCCAGGGCCTTGCCAATTACTACTGAGCCACATCCCCCTGCCTGACCAAGAGATTTAAAAATTTTTCATTCTTTTTTTTGGGAGTGGGGGCGTGGTACCAAGGATTAAACTCAGGGGCCCTCAACCACTGAGCCACATCCCCAGCCCTATTTCGTGTTTTATGTACAGGCAAGATCTCACTGAGTTGCTTAGTGCCTTGCTGTTGCTGAGGCTGGCTTTGCCATTCTCCTGTCTCAGCCTCCCAAAGTGCTGGGATTATAGGCGTGAGCCACCGCGACTGGCTGATATTTTTGTTTTTTAATTTAAAAAAAAAGTTTTGGATCATTGTAGTTATATATAGTATTGGTTTTCATTTTAACAAAATTATATAAACACAGAGTATAATTTGTTTCAATTCAGTCCCCATTACTTTTCCTTTGTGTCTCATCGTCCTGCCCCTATTCCCTTTTCTCTACTCTGCTGATCTATCTTTTCTTTATTTATAGGGTTTTTTTTTTTTAATTAGTCCATTGTGGATATACATGAAGGTGAAATATACTGTGGCATATTCATATGTGTATATAGGAAAGTTTGGTCAGATTCATTCCATTGTTCCTCCCTTTTCCTGTCCCCAGGAAATCTTACAAGATCTCATCTGATACTCTTGATTTTGAGGTTACTTAAAAACATAAAAAGGTTTATTTTAACATCTGCCTTTCCCTCACTTTATAACCTTCCACTGCATGACTGCGTTATCTGATCTGCTGTCAGTGGACCTGTGCATTACTGCTAGAACTTCTTTGCTCTCAGCTTTTCTAGATGGTGCCAAATTATTTTTCAAAGTATTGTATACTGACTTTCAGTGGTGTACTTTAGGTAACTTTTTTAAAATGTGTGTCTCTCCCCATTTATTGTATGTTTTTTCTAATGTAGAAGAATTACATGCTAATTTTATAAAAAGTTTTAGAAGATGGAAAACAGTAAGGAAGAAAATTATCTGTAGTTCCACCACCCCAAAATAGCTTGTTAGTATTTTTTTTTATTTATTCCTGCAGGACTTTTTTTGGTTGATTTCCTGCTGTTTTTTAAACTAGTGGTTATCATAAATGATGTATCTGGAGTCTGCTTTTATTCACCTAACATTACTAGATTGTTTTTACCATATTATATATCTTCGTATTCATAGTCTTGTTTTCTTTTTAGATATACATGACAGTAGAGTGTATTTTGACATATTATGCATTTATGGAGTATAACTTATTCTAATTAGGATCCCATTCTTTTGGTTGTACATGATGTGAAGTTTCACTGGTTGTGTATTCATATATGAACATAGGAAAATTATGTCTGATTCATTCTACTGTCTTTCCTTTTCCCATCCTCCCTCTCTTCCCTTCATTCCCCTTTGTCTAATCCAACGACCACACCCTCCCCCATTGTGTGTTAACATCCACACATCAGAGAGAACATCAATCTTTGGGTCTTGGGGGATTGGTTTATTTCATTGAGCATGATAGTCTCCAGTTGCATTCATTTACTGGCAAATGCCATAATTCCATTCTTCTTCTTCTTCATTTTTTTGGGGGGCGGGAGGGTACTGGGGATTGAACTCAGGGATACTTGACCACTAAGTCACATCCCCAGCCCTATTTTGTAGAGACAGGGTCTCACTGAGTTGCTTAGTGCCTCACCATTGCTGAACCTGGCTTTGAACTCGGGATCTTCCTGTCTCAGCCTCCCAAAGTGGTGAGATTACAGGTGTGTGCCACAGTGCCCGGCTTTCATTCTTCTTTATGGCTGAGTAATATTCCATTGTGTGTTTATACCACATTTTATTTATCCATTCATCTGTTAAAGGGCACCTAGATTGGTTCCATAGCTTAGCTATTGTGAATTGAGTTGCTATAAACACTGATGTGGCAGTGTAACTATGGTATGCTGATTTTAAGTCCTTTGGGTATATGCTGAGGAATGGGATAACTGGGTCAAATGGTGGTTCCATTCCAAGTTTTCTGAGGAATTTTCATAACACTTTCCAGAGTGGTTGTACCAATATGTTGTCCCACCAACAATGTATGAGGGTACCTTTTTTCCTACATCCTCGCCAACATTTATTGTTACTTGGTATACATTATTTTTAATGGCCAGATAATGTTCTACCAGATAAGGTCTACATTTTGCCTCCCTCCTTGTTTCTTCAGTGGTACTGGGGATTGAACCAAGGGGTGCTCTACAACTGAGCTTACATCCCCAATCCTTTTTATTTTCTATTTTGAGATAGTGCCTTGCTAAGTTGCCCAGGTTGGCCTTGAGCTTGGAATTCTCCTGCCTTAGCCTCCCAAGTCACTGGGATTACAGGCATGCACTACTGTACCTATTTGTGAACAATTTATTTTGAAATATAAATTTTTCATACTTTCCTTATTTGTAAGAAACCAGTTATAGAGCTATAGAAAGAATTAGAAAACAGATTGACATATCCGTAGTCAAACTACTGACCTTTGTCAGAGATGCATAGGCAGTTTGGTAGGAAAAACGTTTATCAACAAATGGTTCTGGAACAAGTGAACATTCACATGCAGAACATAAATATAGACATAGACTTTACATGCTTCATAAAAGTTAATTTCAAATGGATATAGACCTAAGTGTAAAACAAAACTATAGAACTCCAAAAAGATAAAATAGAAAATTTAGATGGCCTTGGGTTTGGTAATGACTTTTTAGATACAACACCAAAAATACTCTGAAAGAAAAATCGGGTAAGTTGGACTTCATTAGTATAAAATTCTTCTCTGTCTGAGAGACACTGTTAAGAAGATGAAAAGATAAGCCTCAGACTGGGAGAAAAACTTTGCAAAATATATCTGATAAAGGTCTGGTGGCCAAAATAAATGAAGAACCCTTAGAAATCAACAATCTAGTCCAAGACTTACTACTACTTATTAGAATGGCTAAAATCCAGAAGACTGACAACAACAAATTCTGGCAAGGATGTGGAACAATGGGCATTATTACCACATGATCCAGCAGTTGTGCTCTTTTTTTTTTCTTTTTTTAAATATTTTGTATAGTTGTTGATAGACCTTTATTTTATTTATGTATATGTGGTGCTGAGGATCGAACCCAGTGCCTCACACGTGCTAGGCAGTCACTATACCACTGAGCCACAACCCCAGCCCGCAGTTGTGCTCTTGATATTTACCCCCCTGAAGACTTAAATTCACACAATAAGCTGCATGTAAATGTTTATAGCAGCATTATAATTTCATAATCGCTGAAACTTAGAAGCAACCAGGATGTTCCTCAGTAGGTCAGCAGATAAACAACTGGCACATCCAGATGATAGAATATCATTGATTAGTAAAAAGAAATGTGCTATCATACTATGAAAAGACCTGGAGAACCCTATGTGGAAGAAGCCAGTCTGAAAAGGCTTCTATAGTATGATGCATCTGTAGCACATTCTGGAAAAGGCAAAACTGTAGAGACAGTGAAACAAGCATTGACTGACAGGGGTTTGGGGGAGGGTTAGGGTTACTAGGCAGAGCATAAGATTTTTAAAGCAGTAGAATTACTGTTCATGATATTATAATGTTGGATGAATGTTGTTACACATTTGTGAATGTAGGATTAGCACACTCAACCCTCATGTGAGTTATGAATTTTAGTTGATAGTAAAGCACTAATTTGACTCATTGTGCTATGGATGCAAAATGTTCATGTAGGCAAAACTGGGGGAGGAGCATGTGGGGACTCCCTACACTTACCCCTAAACTCCAAAATATAATCTATTGATATTCTTTTCAATTAAAAACTAAAGAACTTTCAGATAATTGATCTCTAGCTAGAGTACTTTGATTTTAAGTCAAACAGTCTTTAAAAGTCCTCTTTGGATTTAGGATGGGATCTCAATTACCTTCTGTTGAATAATTCCTCTGTATAGTTTTTTTGCATACTGGAAATTGTTTTTGATTAAAACTGCTGATAGGTTCCAGGCAGTTTAGATTGAAATAGATCAGGGCTCGGAGTATAGCTCAGTGGTAGAGTACTTGCCTGGCTCACATGAGGCCCTAGGTTCCATCCCTAGCACCACGAAAAGAGGAAGGAAAGGAGGAAAGGAAATAAGCATTTCACTGATTTTGCTAATTTTGTAATGCTATCTTTTCATTATTTCTGTATGCCATCTCCCTGACAAATGAGTATTCACTAGTGTATGTGTGATTTTGAGTTTCTCAGCTCAAGGTGTTTTTTCCTCAAGACTCCCTCTGGCTCTCTCTTAGCTGCAGGACTCATGCACACGTTCAACGCCCACGCAGCCACTGACATCACAGGCTTTGGGATCTTGGGCCACGCGCAGAACCTGGCCAAGCAACAAAGGAACGAGGTGTCGTTTGTGATTCACAACCTCCCTGTGCTGGCCAAGATGGCTGCTGTGAGCAAGGCCTGTGGGAACATGTTCGGACTCATGCATGGGACCTGCCCGGAGACATCAGGTACAGGATCCTGGGCCCAAGTCGGAGGGTTGAACTTAGGCCAACAGAAGGCTCCATGAGAAAGCAGCGGTCCAGTGTGTGAGTGTGTCTCCACTTTGTGAGGAAGTCCTAATTATTTGTGGTTGCCTCTGTGTGGGTTTCCCATCCCTACCATAGGTGACCAAGAGCCATATTTTGAGTGCTCCTGTCTTCTCCTTTTAGATGTAGGAATATAGATAGCAAAATTATGGGAGTGGGAAAATGTGGGAAAGATAACTCATTACCCAAATGTCATTGAAAGCTTAACATTTGAAATAAACTAATACCTATAGAAGACATTGAACAGACTATAATTTTTTCTTGAAAAAAATGTCTAAAATTGTTCTTTTAAGAGTGAAATAGAGGGGCTGGGTTGTGGCTCAGTGGTAGAGCGCTTGCTTAGCATGTGTGAGGTCCTGGGTTCAATCCCCAGCATCACATAAAAATAATTAAACAAAATAAAGGCATTGTGTCCATCTTCAACTAAAAAAATTTTTTAAAAAAAGATTGAAATAATAGAGCTGGGTGCCATTGTGCATGCCTATAATCTCAGCAGCTTTGCAGGCTGAGGTAGGAGGGTCACAGGTTCAAAGCCAGCCTCAGCAACTTAGGCTGTAAGCAACTTTTTTTTTTTTTTTTTGGTATGGGAGATTGAACTTAGGGGCAATTGACCACTGAGCCACATCTCCAGCCCTATTTTGTGTTTTATTTAGAGACAGGGTCTCACTGAGTTGCTTAGTGCCTCGCCGTTGCTGAGGCTGGCTTTGAACTTGCAATTCTCCTGTCTCAGCCTCCCTAAGTGCTGGGATTACAGGCTTGCGCCACCACACCTGGCTTGTAAGCAACCTTTTTAGTATATGACCCTGTCTCAGGATAAAAAAGGCTAGGGATGTAGCTCAGTGATTAAGCGCCTTTGGGTTCAATCCCTGGTACCAAAAAGTAAAATAGTGTGTTATTTTCAAAGTCCTGCCCTCCATTTGTCCTTTTGTGCTTTATCTTGACACTTACCAGTTTCTCTCTTATTTCTGTTTCCTTTTCTATATAACTCCAGTTTTCTACCCTGGGGATTTAAAAATACAGTTGTCTAGACCTGACCCCTAGAATACCTGATGGCAGATCTGGAGTGATCCTGGTACCCTCAAAGATTCTGGTATAGGCAAAGGTGGAGACCACAAAGCCCTACCCACTGCAGCTCCTTTGAAGTGGCTTGGAATTTCAGGACTCCATCAGGCCTCTCATGGCCTTTGATAAGGATGCTTCAACTTCCTGCTTGAAAGAAAAAAGTTCTGTCTCAAAGCAGGCAAAGATTTTCCCCTGTTGGTTATCTGGTTGGAACAGTGTCTGCCACCTACTGGGCATTGAGGGAATATTGAATGAGGTAGTGAATATTACCAATCACTTAAATTTCTTGCTTTTATTCAGAAATGAGAAGTTTTTACTTAGAAACATTTTTTTCTGGCCTAGTTACTAGAAATAGTGAAGATTTATTTTAATGTGTGTTATACTTTTTCTGTTTCGAAGATAATGAGTTAGCACTAGAACCTAGAATCCTTGGCATACACTCTTTCATGAGTCTTAAAATACAAAGGAATGGTTTTGGTGAGATGAGAAATCCAGACTGAAAAGGAGCATTTCTATTCATTTGTAAATATAGTGTGAAAAAAAATAGCTGCCACATGTTACTGAGGTCCCGACACCTTACTTCACACAGCATTAAATGGTTTGCACATAGGTCATTGTCACAGTTTAAAGTTTATTGTTGTCTGGTTGTGTTTTAACATAGTTTACCAAGGAATTATTTAGTCTATGGGATATGGCAAGCCTCTTAGTTTAAAAGAGTAAGTTGATTATGTTGTTGGCTGAATTTAGATCTGTATAAAAATTTTTAGTAGAGGCAGAGAAATTGCTCCAGCTTATAACAACATGATAATGGTAATGCTTTTCTTTTCCTTTGCCAGGAGGCCTTCTAATCTGTTTACCACGTGAGCAAGCAGCTCGTTTCTGTGCAGAGATAAAGTCCCCCAAGTATGGCGAAGGTCACCAAGCATGGATTATTGGGATTGTAGAGAAGGGCAACCGTACTGCCAGAATCATAGACAAGCCCCGGATTATCGAAGTTGCACCACAAGTGGCCACTCAAAATGTGAATCCCACACCTGGTGCAACCTCCTAATGTAGACAGAAATAGCTATTTGGTTTTGTTTTTAAATAGATCTATTTCCTTTATCATCACTTCAATTAAAGACTATAAGCAGCTACAAAAATCTTTGTGTCTACACATCTGGTGACCTTAGGTCGGTTTGTGAGTGGATACAATTAATAAAATGAAATCCATGGCCTTCTTTTCCTGTTACATTAACTGAAGATGCACCTAATCTTGAGGCAGCTTCTGAGTTGAGAATTATATTGTTATCCAATACTGTTGATTCATTTTGAATCTTTAGACACGTATCTCTTGCCGCATAGGCTCTTTCTAAAGGTGCTTTCACACAGCACAGACATTACTGAGAGTAGTGTCACATAGCAGTTGTGTCTTTTCATTTTATGTGTATTTATCATATCAGTCTGGTCTTTTGTTTCTTGGATGGTATTCTGGAAGGACAGAATTGGTAAGTGACAAGACCGTCTCCTGGTAATAAGAGGGTTGCATGATTCCTTTGCGTCTTTAATTTGTAAAGCTGAGACTAATAATTCAAGAGCATCTCTTTGACCCAGGACATTCTCCAATAGTGCATTCAGTTCCACAAGGCAAGTGCTTCAGTCTGCATGGAAAGCACTTTGAAGACAAAAAAGAAATATTATTTCTTTTTTTGTAGCCTTCCTGATATTTGCAGTAATATCATTAACTTTACTGATAGCAAAAAAGAGTACTTTTTGCAATGTAATTAGATGTTCTATAGTGCAACAAGGAATTGCCTTCCAATAGGGGGTTCATGTATAATACTCATTTACAATTCAATATATAATTAACTACGCAAATAATTTTTAAATATAATCAATAATAAAGACTGTTGTGTGGATGGTAGTGTTTAATACATTTTATATTTTGTATAGTGATTTCAGGCCTTTTGTTTCCTTAAAATCAGCAGCTCTTTAGCCTAATTCCTAGCATTATTTTCTCCTCTGCCCTATAACTTTTGTGCACGCTTTTTGTGATCTGTTAAAAATCTGCATTGCCAACATTGCAGCTCGAACTTAAAACTTGTTATTCAAATAAATATTTAATTTTTTTAATTGCTCTTGTATAATCAGATGCCCCTTTTAGTATTATTTTAGAAGCGTTGGGAGGGTTTTGCCTAAAGTACAATTTATGGGGAAAACTAGATTTTAGTTTTATAAAACTTTTAAGTCTTTCATGGGACCTATATTTTCTTGAATTAAATTTTGTAGTTCTAGAACAAATAGGCAATCTAAAGAGGTGTTATCTGTGTTACTTAAAAGCAGAGGCTTCCTTATATTTTAACCTACTAAGCAGTCGGAAGGGTTCCGGTTGTTAAGCACAAGGGCACTGCTTCCTCCTATGTCTTCGAAAGAGGAGAAACACCGAGGGTGCGCCTCCACAAGGCTCTGAAGGCTTTCTGCTCACCAGCACCGCAGCCGCACTCCAAACCCGTTCATCCTCGCCAAAGGAACCCTTCGCCCGACGCTCTCCCTGGAAGCCAGGGTCTGCAGGCCGCCCTCAGGTGTGCACCTGGGACTGAGGCCCTCAGTGGCGGGCAGTGCGGAGGAGGCTGCCACAGACTGGCAATATTGGACATTTTATAGGAATTTATACAGATGTTGGTCCTCAAAAGCTGCACGCCAGTGGTCTGCAAAATAAAATGTGTTGGAAACCTCTGAGTACAAAAAACACTGTTGAGCTTTTTTTTTTTTTTTTGGTACAGGTAATGAATAAATCTGATCTGCTTTCGATGTAGATTAGGTCTCAATGCTGAAGCTGTCCTTGGTGGCAGGTCCAACAAGAGGAAGTACTCTGAACTGGATTATGCCCTTCAGCTTTGTAAAGATTGATGTTCATAAAGAGAAAATGTCTGGGACTTAGGCATCCATGTGATTCATAGATTCCAGGAAGAAGATCTTAAGTAGTGTTTTTTAGAGTGACACAGATACTTTTGCATTAGAATCCCCTGGGGGTTATTTATCAAAAGGAACATTCCTGCTCTTTCCCCTAGACCTATAGAATCAGAATTTCTGGGATTTGGGATTAAGGAATCTCTTAAATATGTACCAAGAACTGTTGATCTAAAAGGAATGTTGCAGAGGGAAGAAGGTGTGCTTGGATTTGCAATATGCTTCTCCAGAAATTTTTTTTTAATTGATCATTCTCTTTATTCCCTATGTCTGAGCTATGGCACAGCAAGGGAGAATGAATGGCAGTCACCTTGAATTAGGTGATTGTCATTGAGTATTTGAGTTCTTGACAAAGTCTGTGTAGAACATTTCAAAATTCAGTGAGCAATTAACTTATGCAACCTGAAGTATGTTCATCTTGGTGTGCTAATTTATTTTCTGTAAATTCTATGACATTGTAGTAACCCCAGAATGCATCTGTCAGAATGCATAGGGTTAGTGAAAATAGCCCAAAGCAGCTGGAATCTGGTGCAATTCCTTCTGGGCATCAGGAGTTTTTTGCAAAGGAATCAAATTGTAGTGGGTTGTTTGTACAAGCTGTCGGGGCAGAGTGCTTGCAAGTGTGAGGGCTTGGGTTTGATCCCCAGCACAGCTAAAAAAAAAACAACCCACCCTGCCATGTACTATACATACTCCTGTGCAATTTGTTTCCTTTCACTTATGTCCTGGAAATAATTGCCTACCATATTTAATGAAAAGAATGTCCTCATTCATTTTAACCCTATCCTGATATTGCACTGTATGGCTGTAGGATATTTTGTCATGAAAATATAGATATTGAAGAAGTTTCCAATTGTCTCCAGTTCTCACATCCTATGTTTTGTCAAATGCTAATTACTGAAATGTTGAAAACCTAAATGTTTTACTTCCATACCTTACCTGAAAAGTAATTCTTCATTTGGCCTTTCCATGATAGAGGCCAGAACTGATTTCTGTTCAATGTTAAATTCATGAAGCATAGTTACATGCTGGGTGCTCTGCTGGGTATGAGATGGAAATGTGAGTCATGAAAAAACTTTTCTTTTTAAAGGCAGAAAAGTGCCAGGCCTCTAATCCCAGCGATTTGGGAGGCTGAGGCAGGAGGATTGCAAGTTCAAAGCCAGCCTCAGCAACTTAGCAAGACCGTAAGCAACTTAGTGAGACCCTATTTCAAAATAAAAAGGAGCCAGGCACAGTGGCGCACACCTGTAATCTCAGCACTTTGGGAGGCTGAGACAGGAGAATCTCGAGTTCAAAGCCAGCCTCAGCAATGGTGAGGCACTAAGCAACTCAGTGAGACCCTGTCTCTACATAAAACACAAAATAGGGCTGGGGATGTGGCTCAGTAGTCGAGTACCCCTGAGTTCAATTCCTAATACCAAAAAAAAAGAAGAAGAAAAAGAAAAATCAAAGGGCTGGGGATGTGGCTCAGTGGTTTAAGTGCCCCTGGGTTCACTCCCTCGTATTCAAAAAAAAAAAAAAAGCCAGAAACTTGAGTAACAAAGCTATTGAACTGTCACTAAATTCTCCCCTTTTCTAGTCTTGAAGTTCTTCAAAGTTATTCAAGGACAGGCAAAGTGATTGAAATGAGAAACAAATACATCCATATGTTAGTCAGCTTTTTCTCTCTGGGACAGAATACCTTAGAAAAACAATTTAGAGGAGTAGAGACACTGTGGTTCACAGTTTGAGATTTCAGTCCAAGTTCCACCAGTCCCATCACTTTGGACCTGAGGCAGTACAGAACATCATGGTGGAAAGGTGTGGTGGAGGAAAGCTGCTCACCTCATGACGATTGGGAAGCAGAGGGAGAGAGAAGGGGTCAGGAAAAAAATAGACTCTTCTAGGGCATGCTCCCAGTTAGGTACTTCCTCCAACTAGGCCTCACCTACAGTTTCCACTTACTCCCAATAATGCCATTAAATTACGAATTCATCAATCTGTTGATGAGGTCCAAGCCCTCATGATCCGATCACTTCCCCAAAGGCCCCACCTCTGAACATTGCTGCATTGGGGCTCAAATATGGGCCTTTGGGGGAATATTCTAGATCCAAACCATAAGTATATACCCATATATCCTTAGAACCACTACTGCTCAGAAAAGGGTATTTAATACATGGTAGGTGAGTGGGAACAGAGGCCTGTATTCATGTTCTATTGCTGTTGCAAATTACCAAAAGATTGGTGACTTAAAACCACATATTCCTGGGCTGGGACTGTAGCTCAGGGGTAAAGCGCTTGCCTCGCATGCGTGAGGCCCTGGGTTCAATCCTCAGCACCACATACAAAGCAATAAAATAAAGACATTGTGTCCATCTACAACTAAAAAAATATTTTAAAAAAAACACATATTCCTTTATGTTACAGTTCTGTATCTCAGCAGTCTTACTTGGGATGAAAATCAAGGTGTTGGCAAGACTATGTTCCTCTTGTAGGCTCAAGAGGAGAATCCATTCCTTTTCCTGTTTCTTTTTCTTTCTTTCTTTCTTTTTTTTTTTGTACAGGGGGTTGAACCCAGGGTTGGCTAACCAACCACTGAGCCACATCCCCAGCCCTTTTTAAAATATTTTATTTTAAGATAGGGTTTCATTGAGTTGCATAGGGCCTCGCTAAATTGCTGAAGCTGGCTTTGAACTCTCGATCCTCCTGCTTCATCCTCCGGAGCTGCTGGGATTATAGGTGTGCACCAGTGTGCCCGGCTCCTTTTCCAGTTTCTAGAGTCTACCCAGACTCCTTTCCTCCTGGCTCTATTCCACCATCCTCAAAGCCAAGTGTTTTATCCTCTCTCTGAACCTGTTTACATATCTATGTCTTTGGCCACAATCGAGAGAGGGTTTTCAAAGGATTCATGATGACATTGGGCTCACCCAGATAATCCCAGGTAATCTCATATCAAGGTTTCTATTTTTTTTTTTGTACTGGGGATTGAACTCAGGGACACTCGACCACTGAGCCACATCCTCAGCCCTATTTTGTTTTATTTAGAGACAGGGTCTCACTGAGTTGCTTAGCGCCTCACTGTTGCTGAGGCCAGCTTTGAACTCGCAATCCTTCTGTCTCAGCCTCCCAAAGTGCTGGGATTACAGGTGTGTGCCACCGCGCCCGGCTCAAGATCCCTAATCTTAATCACATTTGTAAAACCTCTTTGCCATGTAAGGTAACAGAGCTACGATTCCAGGGATTAGGATATGAACATTTTTGGGGAGGACCGTTATTGTACCTACTACAAAGTCCCATACCTATGATGGAGCTTTACCAAGGGAGAGATTTTTGCAGCTATGAAGTAAAGCTGTTGGCTCACAGGGCTTTTCAAATCTTTTAACAAAAACTGCTGCTGGGCGTGGTGGTGCACTCCTGTAATTCCAGCACGTTGGGAGGCTGAGACAGGAGAATCACAAATTCAAAGCCAGCTTCACCAACAGCAAGGTGCTAAGCAACTCAGTGAGACTGTCTCTAAATAAAACACCAAAATAGGGCTGGGGATATGGCTCAGTGGTCAAGTACCCCTGAGTTCAATCCTCAGTACCAAAACAAAACAAAACAAAACAAAAAAACATCTGCTTATTTAGCAATGTCAAATGGGAGCCAGCAAGGAGGATGATCTATCTACCACTAGCTGTCAGGTCTTGTGCAAAAAAGCAAACTGGGCCACTGGGCAGAGTGTGGAAGAATCTGTTTTTCTATTGTATAAGGATAATTTGGCAGTTGGTGACTGATATTTCAGAACATCTTATTCCAAATACTTGCATTGTAAAACAGCAAAGAAATTCTGTACATGCTGTACCATGTAAGGGTCTTTCAATCCACCAGTTCATAGTATTTGTCTGATTATCCAGCTTCCAGAATCTCAGTTTTTCACTCTTTCACTTGATTCTCATTTTTCAGAGGTGGGGCATTTGCTGTAGTCTCAATTCTGTCAGGGGCCTCCTCTGCTCTCATTTTTCTTTCACTGCTGCCCTCAGAGGCCACAGGTTCAAGGTGTTAGCATCACCAAATGGACTCGTGGATGCCTGAGTTACCGTTTAAAAGAGTAGTTGAGAAGTAAACTTTTATTTTGTTGAGTTATTAAGAGTTCAGGCAGGGTTTGCCTATTATTACAACATTGCTTAACCTACCCTGACTAATGCAGAAATCAATAGGCAATTCACAGGTACACAAATGACTAATTTACAGATAAAAATATTCAATATCATTAGACAAGCAATAACAATAATAACAATAGAAGTCTTTTTACTTTGTGCCTACCTAATAGGCAAGGATCTTAAAATGAATAAGGCCCAGGATATTCTTATCAATGCTCATTTATAAGAGCATGTGGAGGATAGTTGAACAATTCAGATTTTAATAGCCTTTGACTAGGAATTCTACATCAAAGAATTTATCCTAATGAAATAGTAACAGGAGTATCTAACAGTCCATGTATTCATCAAGTTGTGAATAAAATTGTTAAAAAAGAAAAGAAAGAAAGAGAAAATGTATATAATAATAGAAGACAGACTCAATGAATTTTGGTAACTCCACAGGATATAATTCTATGAAGCCAGGTATTTATGACTTTTAATAACAGGAAAATATTCACAATATAGTATTGAGTTAGAAAAACAGGTTTTACATGCAGTATAATTCCAATTTTATAATTAAAAATGTACATGATATGCATAGAAAGAGAACAGAAGGAAAATTCTCAGATATCCTTAAGTAGTAAAACTATGAATGACTTTGTTTTTGTTTTTCTAGATAACATACATTATTGGGGACAACATATTATTACTGTCAATTAGAAAATACAATAAAAGTGTTTAAAATTATCTGTAACTACATCTCAGGAAATCATGATTTTAAAGAGTATGTGTTGATGATAAAATGCTATGCTGTAATGTCATGTGAAAAAAGATGAAATATAGTGCATTCAGCATGATAACAATTTTATAATATATAGGTATACATTTATTATATATATGTATTTCAACTAAATATGAATGGAAAAAACACTGAATTTTAACAACGGTTTTCTGCACAGGACAGATATATATATATATAAGTGAATTTCAGATTTTAAAAATTCCTTCTCGCTGGATGCAATGGCACATGCCTGTAATCTCAGTGGCTCAGTAGGCTGAGACAGAAGCATCACAAGTTCAAAGCCAGCCTCAGCAACTCAGCAAGGCCCTAACGCAACTTAGACCCGGTTTCTAAATAAAATATAAAAAAAGGCTGGGGATGTGGGTTTAAGAGCCCCTGGGTTCAATCCCTGGTACCACACACACAAAAAGTCCTTCTAGTCCTTCTGTACGTCTTCACTTTCTCTACAACACATTTGCATTTGTGTGTGTGCATGTGCATGTATGTATGTGTGTTACTGAAGATTATACCTAGAGGCATTCTACCACTGAGCTACATCTCTACATCTCTCTTTTTATTTTTTATTTTATCTTATTTTTATTTTTATTATTTTTGGTACTGGGGATTGAACTCAGGGGTACTCAAGTACCCTATTTTGGGTTTTATGTAGAGGTCTCATTGAGTTACTTAGTGCCTCGCTGTTGCTGAAGCTGGCTTTGAACTCGTGATTCTCCTGTCTCAGCCTCCCAAAGTGCTGGGATTACAGGCGTGCACCACTGTGCCTGGCTTTATTTTTTATTTTGAGATAGAATCTTGCTAAATTATTGAGGCTGGCCTGGAATTTGAGATCCTCCTGTATCGCTAAGAGGAGGGTTTGGGGGGTGCCATGTGGGTCCTGCTTGACGAGTTGGGGTCCAGAAAAGACAAGGGAGGGGTCTTCAGGGAGGAAGACAATATGGGGTCTCTCTGGATGATGGTGATCCGCGGAGCCAAATTCCCCAGGTCCCAGGGCGTAGGTAAAGAATCTGCTGTGCCCCAGTGAGACGCAGAAACATCAGAGCAAGATGCAGAAAACACCATTTATTTCAGAAACTACAGAAGCTTAAGTGCACTTTTGGACCAATCAGATCCAAAGGTCACAAACAAAGCCGGTACTCTCTGGCAAGAGCACAGTCTATTAGCATAGAATGGGGAAGGATGGAAGGGAGGGGTTGGAAGATATGGAGATGCTCCTACAATCCTGCCTCAGCCTTTATAGTCACCTGGTTATAAGCATGCACCACTGTACTTGGCTATAGATATGTATTATTTTCAATCACAAAACACTGGGCAATTAATATGTGTATATACATTTGTATATTTATATGAATAAATAATGTAAATTAATATGGCTAATGCCAAGATGAAAATGTACATGAAGGGTCATGGAACTACAAAATTTCCCAGTGATACCTACGGGTTCCCCTTTTCCCTAAGCTGTTCCTCTAATTCTAGCCTCCAGCCCTCTTGTCTCCTTCCTTCCCTCCCTTCCTTTACTGTTTTTATTTATTTTTATGTTTTATTTTTGGTACTGGGGATTGAACCCAACAGCGCTTTACCACTGAGCCACATCCCCAGCCCTTTAAAATTTTTTTTTTTTTTTAAGATTTTGAGACAGGGTCTTGCTAAACTATCTAGGGCCTGACTTTGAATTTGTGATCCTCCTGCCTCAACATCCTGAGCTGCTGGGATTACAAGTGTGCTCCACCATGCCCATTTTTTAGAATTTTTATTTTGAGATAAGGTCTTACTAAATTGCCTAGGCTGGTCTCAAACTTGAGATCTTCCTACCTCAGCCTCCCAAGTAGCTGGAATTGAGCCACCAAACCTGGTGGCCCTCTTATCTTCTTCCACATGCTTCTCAGGAGATTCCTCTGGCTCATGTTGTTAGGTCCTGTCATGCACTGTCTTTTTATCCAACAAGTTTGTGAACCCACTGCTCGTAACTCTTTCTGTTTTTCCTTGTACTTTGTAGATAGCTCTACACAAATTATGTACTCAATAATTGTGAAAAGATTTGTCAGTTGATTCATCTTTATTTCATGCTAGGTAATTTACCCTGGTCCTCTTGATATTTCTCAATCCAAATAATTTCAAAAGTGGTAAGTTTATTCTCTTATCTTTTCCCAGATTTACACATACATATATTTTTTTGTCTTCTAGTTCATGCTGAAAGATTAAATCTCTTTGCATCACATGTCATCTCATTCTTAAGACTTATTTACATAATGGCTGACATTAGAAATGTTCTTGGAGAATATAAGCTTGCATCTCTTTGTCGGGGAAATGATTCAGAGAAGTCTGTCTTATAGACACAACATACAGTTTAATTATATTTGTGCCCTTAGAAATACCTCTATATTATT
>CM053410.1:26169489-26181242 GCA_028644305.1 Xerus rutilus | reverse complement strand
GCGTAGAGAATTTCAAGAAAACCCGGTCAGGAAGGGGAGGGGTTGGGTACAGGAAGAGAAGGCCATAGTCCTTCCTGATGGGTCAGGAAAACTCGCTGATTGACAGGAGGCGTGTCCACTAGTGACGTCACATCTGGCTTGTAGCTCCACTGACCAGCTTCCTTATTTGGGCATCTTGGACCCTGACCAAACCTGACATTATTTTTCTTAAATTATTTTTTGTAAGAGAAGATCATGATATTTATGGGACAGATTCTGAAATTACAACTCAAATCTAAAGGAATGGAAGTGAAAGAAAAGTTTGAGTGTGTCTATGTTTTTTCCCCCCTTATTTTCTTCTTCTCTTTCTTCTTTCACTATTAAATACCAAAGATCAGTGGTTCTTCACAGGATGAGAGTGGGACAAGGGACATATCACAGTCACCTGGAGAGATTTTATCATTGGGTTTTGAGCCTGTCTAGTGACTTAACATCGATGGGCCCAGGGTGAGCTTTCTTGGAATATTGAACTTAATTGCCTCTGCAAAAATGCCTTTTCCAAATAAGATGACCTGGGCTGGGGAGTTGTGGACATATCTTTTGACTGGGGTGGTGGGGGAAGAGGAACAACCTGAATTCCAGTTTGAGGTGTCTGCAGAAATCTAGTGATAATTGTTAGGTCTGTTCAGGGTCCAGGATGTCCAATTAGAGGGACCAGTCAGAGCAGCTGCGGCCAGCCAGATGCCGACATCACCAGTAGACACACCTCCTGTCAATCAGCGAGTTTTTCCTGACCTATCCAGGAAGGACTCTGGCTTTCTCTTCCTGTCCCCCCAAGCCCTCCCCTTCCTGACCGGGCCTTTAGAAAGTGTCTGTACGCCCAAACTGCCGCGCCACTCTCCCAGACGCACTCTGATGGAGGGGAGAGTTCAGCCTGAGAGCATGTATTTCCAATAAAAGCCTGTCCAGCAGTTCTGCTTTACTTCCTTCTGGTCATTTGGCTTTACATAATGGTGCGCAAAACCTGGGAGGGTTTTTGAACTCCCCCTGTACCGGGGTTGAGGCAAGCCCTCCGGACGAAGAAAACTCCTGAGCCACTCTATTTCCCTCACCCAGACCGACAGAAATGAGGTACGTTCCCTCTCCATCTCCCCTGACTTTTTGACTCCCTCCCATTCCGTTCCGGAGGTCTACCCATAAGTCACGCGCACGCCATAGACCTCCCCGTTTTAAGGCCTCGGGAGACGTCCCAGTCCTTGTGAGCCACCTGACTCCATTCGGGCCCCCGGAGGGTACAGGGACGCCTGAACCCCCGCCCGGCCCTCTGTTCCTCGGATGGGTGCGATTGGAATTGGGGACGCCTTTTTCTGTTCTCACCCACCCCCGTGGGCACCAAAAGGTCATGGGAGATACCGAGTCCTCCCAAGCCAAATTAGGACTCTCTCCAGACCCATGCTGTACATTAGCCTGGCCCCAGTATGGCCAAGACTTTGGGTCAAAATGCCCCCCAGAAGGAACTTTTGATTTTGAAATCCTCACTGAATTGGCAGTCTCTGTCACTGGACAGGAAATGGACATAAATTCCGTTAGTTAAGGCTTTGTTGGAAAGTGCGCTCTCGCCCCTCCTTTCTTTACCATCTGTTCTGTCCTCTCAAGTTCTTCTCTCTAAGAAGCCCCCTTTCCCATTTGCTCTTCTGTACCTCATTCCTCATTCTCTGATTTACACGTGCGACCACAATTATGCCTCGTTCCCTGCCCAGACCCCACCTCTCCTCGCTCTCGGTTCCGCCGATCTGCAGTGCCATCTTCCCAGGAGAAAAAGCCGGCCTCAGTCCCAGTGCCGGAGGGCAGAGACGAGGTGTTGAGCAGAGCCCGCCCACCTTGCATCCCTGCATCTCTCGCTAGGACTGCGCACTGCTCAGACGGGCTAGCACATCCCTGCATCTCCTGCTGCTTCCTCGCCGCCCAGTCGGGCTAGTGTGGCTGCTACAGACCAGCAGACTTAAAGCCCACAAGCTCTCTCTCGCTCGGCGTCTGTGAGCTACCAGGCCAACCACCCTGCATTTTTTTTTATTTTACCGCCATGTCATTTTTTTTCTAAGACTCTTGCTTTTCTTAAGTTCTATGTTTCTGAGCTCATGACCTTAATCCTTCACATCTAAGATGATGCTTTCTGATCAGTCCTATTTTATTCAACCATGGACTTTAAAAAAAAAAAATCTAACATTCCCTGCAGACCTTTATTTACTATTGTTGTTGTACGTCTGTCTATTTTGCAAGGAGCCCTGTCTTACCTGAAATAGTTCTGTCTCCCAGCTTACTACAATGGCTTCAAACTAAGCCACACTCTAGTTCATTTAAAGATATGTTCAAAGGATTGATTTTGTTGTAAAAATCATTAGGATCTCAAACAGGGATATAATATGTAACTCAACCAAAATTTGAAAATGCTATTACACAAACAGAATATGTTTTTACTATTATCTATTTTATTTTATATTTTCCTGAAACTCTATGACTACTGCCTATTAATGTTTTACAGAGGTACTACTTCAAGAACAGACAACCCAATTTAATTTAAAATAAATAAGCCATCACCTACAGGACAGATAGATCTTAAAGTTAAAGCCCAGTACCCTTACTTTAAGACTGATGAGATTGGCTTGCTGAGTGTTTTAAGATCAAGACTTAAAAACTAAAATTAAATTAAAGGACCAAGAAAACCAATATTTGGCTCTAATAATCAGTAATCTCTCCCAAGCCTCTGTTCCTACCCACAGGTAATACTTCTACATTCAAGCAACATGACTGACAACCAGAGGCTCCCACACTCCTGCATCTGCCTCCCCTGACCAACACCCGAGCCTCTCCCCTTCTCAGCACCCCCAATCCCACACAAAGTAGCCAGATTGAATCTGCTGCCCTATATCATCAAAAAGGCCAGGATGTTAGGTCTGTTCAGGATCCAGGATGTCCAATTAGGGGTACCGGTCAGAGCAGCTGCGGTCAGGATAGCTGCGGATCAGAGTGGCCAGCCAGACACTGACGTCACCAGTAGACATGCCTCCTGTCAATCAGCAGGTTTTTCCTGACCTATCCAGGAAGGACTCTGGCCTTCTCTTTCTGCACCCAAGCCCTCCTCTTCCTGACCAGCCCTTTTGAAAGTGTCTGTACGCCCAAACTGCAGCACTACTCTCCCGGACACACTCTGATGGAGGGGAGAGTTCAGCCTGAGAGCGTGTATTTCCAATAAAGCCTTGATCAGCAGCTTTAATTTATCTCTTTCTGGTCCTTAGTTTTTACAATAATGTAAAGTAAGCCCTGACAGAGTCAGGAATTAAGCAGAGTCCAGGCCAGGGATACAAATTTGGGAATCATCAGCATATATAAGAAGCCTAAAGTCATGAAACTGGAAGAAATGACTGAGAAAAGTGGTGTTTATAGAAAAGAGATGTGAAAGCATTGCCTTTAGAGCTGAGGGGAATGAAGGAGAAGCAAGATGGGCAGGTGACAGGGAGCAGAGAGTGTTTCTGTCTTCACCACTGTTTGCAGGTCAAGGAAGTTGTGGAATGAGATTTGACTGTTGGATGCTCACAAGGTAGTCACTGGTAAAGTTTACAAGTACAGTTTCGACAAAGCAGAGAGGGTAGGAGATTGGCTGGGTTGCCAAGTAAATGAGGGGAGAGAAATTGGAGACTTCGAATGTACACAGCTCTTCCTAGATTTGTTGCTGAAGGATAGATAATTTTCTTTTCTTTTTTTTTCCTTTTTTTTCTTTCTTTTTTTTTTGGTACCAAGGATTGAACTTAGGGGTACTCAACCACTGAGCCACATCTCCAGCCCTATTTTGTGTTTTATTTAGAGACAGTGTCTTACTGAGTTGCTTAGTGCCTCACTGTTGCTGAGGCTGGCTTTGAACTCACGATTCTCCTGTCTCAGCTTCCCAAAGTGCTGAGATTAGAGGCATGTGCCACTGTGCCCAGCGATAGATAATTTTCTATCAAATTTGTGAGTGATAACTGGAAGTTGGCCAAATGAGGGTTTTATAAGGGGGATGCAATGTACAGCATGATGCATGTTGTGAGGAAGAGAAGGTCCAAACAAGATGAAGGATTGCTGCAAGAAGGTTCTAAAACAAGCAAGACAGGACACCATAGTGAACACACAAGGGGAGGGATGGCTTTCTCTAGGAGCATTGAACAGCCCTCCAGCTATGGAAGAGAAGGTCAAGTACAGGCAGAGATGCAAGCAGTTGGCAAGAGAGCTTACTTCTATTGGTGCACAAATGAAATAAATGAGTTTTAAAACTTGTGACCAGAGCTGGGGTCGTAGTGCGGTGGTAGAGCGCTTGCCTAGCATGTGTAAGACCCTGGGTTTGATTCTCAGCACTGCATATAAATAAATAAAGATCCATCGACAACTATATATGTATGAACTTGTGACCAAATTATCTGGGCTATAGTCATATCTGCTATCAGAATTTTTAAATCTAGAGTTGATCACAATTTCTTATTCATGTAAGACAATTTTCTTTTCTTTTCTTTTCTTTGGTACTGAGAATTGAACTCAAGGGCACTTAACCATTGAGCCACATCCTCAGCTCAGTTTTAGTTAGAGACAGGGTCTCACTGAGTTTCTTAGGTATTGCAAAATGGGGGGTTCGGGGGGGGGTGCCATGTGGGTCCTGCTAAATGAGTTGGAGTCCAGAAAAGACAAGGGAGGGGTCTTCAGGGAGGAAGATGATATGGGGTCTCTCTGGATGGTGGTGGTCCACAGAGCCAAATTCCCCAGGCCCCGGGGTGTAGGTAAAGAATCTGCTCTGCCCCAGTGAGATGCAGAAACACCAGAGCAAGATGCAGAAAACACTGTTTATTCCAGAAACTATAGAAGCTTAAATACACTCTTGGACCAATCCAATCCAAAGGTCACAAACAAAGGGATGCTCTTTGGCAAGAGCACAGTCTATTAGCATAGGATGGGGAAGGATGGAAGGGAGGGGTTGGAAGGTATGGAGAGTGCTCCTACACTTAGGGCCTCACTAAATTGCTGAGGCTGGATTTGAACTCATGATTCTCCTGCCTCAGCCTCCCAAGCCACTGGGATTACAGGTGTGCACCACTGTGCCCGGCAGGAAAATTCCTTAAGTGTGCACAGCATTTGAACAACTTAATCCAAGGTTTTTAAATTCATACTATTTTATTTTAGCTACTCAAATATGTATATTACCTATTTAAAAATTATTCTTAGACATTTGCGATAAACTATTTCTTAGATAATTTTGAAAATGGTGTTTCAAAACTCGTTTTCCAGGTTACTTTCAGTATTTGGGTAAGCCAAACACATTGCTTAAAGAGTAAATAAAAAGCTAGTTGTGAAGTAATCTTCAAAATTCCAACTTTAATAAGAAAGGAATAAATACCAAATACTGAAGGGGAAAGAAGTGGTTATTCTTGAGGAAGTATTTACATTCCATTAATATTCCATTTCACTTCTAAAGTGTAATTATTTTAATAATTCCAAAGTGTAATTCAATTCCAAAGTGTAATTATTTTAATTATTAAAGATGCATGCTTAATTGAAATCACTATAAAAAATCTAGTACCACTCATCAAATTACTTTTTAACCTAAAGAGAAATTATTGTTTTAATTTCCCATGGGATTTTGCTTTTTTCTGACACTGGGACAGGGTCAGTGTAACCACATGTAACCTCTGCACTACCCTCACTGAGCTGCATACACACGCACACACACCATATACCCCGACTCCTTTCCTCTGCATGGGAGAATGATGATGATGATTTTCGGTACTGGGACTGAACCAAAGGGCAGTCTACCATTGAGCTACATCACCAGTGCTTTTACTTTTTATTTTGAGATGAGGTCTTGCTATGTTGCTGAAGTTGACCTCTAACTTGGTGATCCTCTTGCCTTAGCCTCCTGAGTGGCTGAGATTTCAGATGTGCACGACAATGGATGGCTTGATCTTGAATGATCACCACATTGGATGTGATCTTGAATGAGAAATTTAAAACCCAGTATCCCTCTAATTTAAAAAAGGCAGATAACAACTGGAAACATTCAGGGATTGCTTTCCTCTTTGGGTAATGATCAATGATTTGAACACATCCTTTGTATAGATGCCTAATGGCAAAGAGGGCAGGATTTTTACATAGTAGTAAAATCTGGACATTTTATAGGAACATTAAAAATGCAGGTGTAAACTGTGCTTCATGACTGTTATCCTTGCTACTCAGGAGGTTGAGGCAGGGGAATCACCAAGTTGGAGACCCTCAGCAATTTAGCAAGCTCTGTCTCAAATTATAAAAGGGCTTGGGCTATAGCTCAGAGGTAGAGTACTTGCTTGGTATGCATGAGAACCTGGGTTTGATCCCCAGGTATGTCAAGGAAAAAGAACAACCTCCCCTTCTCAGAATTAGGGAGCTCATTCCTACACCACAAGACCCCTGGAGATTGCGTCCAGAGGCTCACACCTGCAACCTAACACTGATCTACCTCCCTAGCCAGTAGCATCACTCTATTTGCATTTCTCCACTGATCAGAAAAGCCTGTCGCTCTCAGAGTAAAGGTCTTAATCTCTAATTCAAATAGAGGGGAACTGAATTCACATTTTAGTTTTGTTTTTCTCCTCCCAGCAGTCCCCACTTCTTACCAGGCGAGGGCAGTAGGGGAGCAAGTGTTTGTCTGGGTCCAGTGGGATAAGGGCTTTCCCTAAAGTAAGAAAAATGCAGACTCCTGAGTTCCCCAGAGGACAGTGACTTCAGTTTAAAAGCTGACACACATAAGCCTGTCTCCTGAGAAACCTCTGTGACCCCAGTTGACTAGTTCAGGCTCAGGTTCCCTTGGTGTTATAGACCTGGGGACTTCCAGGAAACTGGGGCAGTGTGAAGATCCCCTTCAAATCCTGTGATCAAGTCCGAAAGATTTCAGACATATTGCTCAGGAACTAGTTTACTGAAGGGATAGGAAAAGGGAAAGGGGACAATTTTAAAGGAGAGAATGGGTCCTCTACTGCACTTCAGTTTTATTGGGGATCCCAGAGAAGTTTCCAGAGAATCCTCCCCCGGCCCACCTCTTGATCAACAGCTAGAGGACATCAGACTTTCAAGTACCCATTGTCATGACAACTCTAAGTCACTTTGGCCCATGCTCGTTTTTGTTGTTGTTGTTGTTGTTGTTTTTGTTTTTTTGGTACTGGAGATTGAACTCAGGGGCACTCGACCACTGAGCCACATCCCCAGCCCTATTTCATGTTTTATAAAGAGACAGGGTCTTACCGAGTTGCTTAGCGCCTCGCTATTGCTGAGGCTGGCTTTGAACTCGCTATTCTCCTGTCTCAGCCTCCCTAAGTGCTGGGATTACAGGCTTGCGCCACTGCGCCCGGCTCTGACTGGTTCTAATTGTCTTCTTAACCATACATTCTTATATATTTTATGTTTATGAGGAAATATCCTTACCTCCCAGAGTTTCAGGACCTGGTCTTAAAAGTATCCCCCTTCAGGGTACCTTGGGCTCCTCTTACCAACATTATCTTGGGCCTGCATTTCTCCTGCAGTTAACAGGTTGTTTGCTGAGGAATATGACATATCCTGTCCACTTTGGTCAAGTGGGTAAATTACTTCTTGGAAAAGAAAGCATGTGGGGGTCAGCACAGTGGGCCCATTTTATAGAATTAGTCTCTTAACTTTGTGTACCCACCATCCTCGTCTGTCTGTCCCCTAGTAGCTAGAAGATCAGCTCAGGCAGATGAAGTTGAATCTAGTAGGGGAATCAGCAGATCCTGATGTCAGGTAGTAGTTAGAAATGAACAGTGAAATGAAAACCAATAACACAGTGGGGTCATGGGGTTTCTCTAAATTGCCTTTCATGAGCAATCAGGTAACTTGTAAACCCACAGGCATCCTAATCCTGAGAACAAGCAGATGGAAACAAATTAAGTCTATTAAGAAATACTGTTAAGGGGCTGAGGCTGTGGCTCAGCGGTTGAGCGCTTACCTCGCATGTGTGGGGCACAGGGTTCGATCCTCAGCACCACATAAAATAAATAAAGATATTGTGTTCATCTACAACAAAACAAAATATTTAAAAAAAAAAAAAAAAAAAAAAAAAGAAATACTGTTAAGAAGAAAGATCAATAGAGTTAACTCCGGGCAGGGTCTACGGAGGTCTTTGTAAAGTTAGTATTTATGGCCATAGGTTTCTCAATGTATTTCTAAGGGAAATTTCATTAATAGTATAGATGCACTGAGGTGAAGTCTGCCCTCACTGACCCTAGCACCTGTACTAAGATAGGATTGACTTGTAGATGCAGCCCCCTTGAATAGGATAGTCACCATGACAGTTCCAGACAGGACCCACTTTGGTCAAAAATTCCTTCAGCAGGTGAGGAGGAAATAAGCATCTTATTGGTAAAGCCTGCAGGAGGGGGACCCATTTGTCCTGGTAATCAGCAAACAGCATTCAAGTGGGAGCAGCTTGTTTCCTTCGTCCTCCTCTGCTAGAGTCCACCCACTCTCTCTCTTGCCACAACTCTTTGCTTGAGCCTTATTACATTTTCACTCCTAATAACATTCTCTTGCTTGGTTTTTTCTGTCTGACTTTAGGTTGTCCTCCATGAGGACACCAGACCTGAGGTTTGGAGCTTCAGCTCCCCACTCTTCTGTGACACTGGTTCCTTCTGTGACAGGACTCTGGACTCTGGGACAACAGGTGAAGAATGTCATGGGAAAGGCATAAAGAACCCAAAGGTGAAGGCCAAGGGGCAGACCATGATCTAGTGGCTGATGTTGCCTCTGGGAAAACAGGAAGTAGCTGTTGGGCTGATGGCCTGTCTTCTGCACTAAGGCATTGTCACCAAATTATATAGGGACTCCATTGAAGTTGGTACTGGACACTGTAATGCTAAGTGAAATAAGCCAGACTCAGAAAGTCAAAGGTCAAATGTTTTCTCAGTTACATAGAAGCAGGGCTGGGGATATGGCTCAGTTGGTAGAGTACTTGCCTTGCATGCACAAGGCCCTGGGTTCAATCCCCAGCACCACCAAAAAAAAAAAAAAAAATAGGTTACATAGAAGCTACCCTAAAGTGAAAGGAGAGCAGAGGGGTAGGGAGGGAAAGAACAGAGAGATTCCATCAAAATAAAAGAAAGATCAGGGGAGCAGAAGAAGGGGATTGAGGGGATGGGATAAAGGAAAAACAGTGAAATGAATCTGACTTAACTTTCCAAAGCACATACATGAATACATACATATGTGAGAATCTACAGTAAATCTCACCTTTCTGTATATCCACAAAACACAAATTTTAACAACAACAACAAAAAAGTAAATAAGTAAAAAAGCAAATAAGTAGAGGAGAGGAAAGAAAACAGGGGGAAGGAGGAGAGGAAGGGTAAGACTAAGTACTGGGGACTTAATTGGAGCAAATTATTTCATGTATTTATAATTATGTCAAAATGAATCTGCATGTATGTATAACTACTATGAACCAATAAAAAAAGACACCATTTAAGAAATGATAACATGATTATAAGGAGAACATTCTGGAAGTAACTCCTTGCTAAAGAAACAATGAAAAAATGAGGGGAAAAAAGAGGGCAGATGCAATGTCAATCACCTGCAGATCTTACAAAAGGTGTTACAAGAGATCTTACAAAAAGAACTTTTAGTTCTGTAAGAAATTTTAAATTATCCTAGACTTCATTAGGCTTTTCAGGGAGTCATTTATCTCATACACTTAAAAACCAACAACAGGAAGCAGTGTAACTTCAGCAGCAAGCAGCAGCGGAGCTCAGCTGCGTTGGCTCAGAGTCCCAGCCCAGGGCTCGTCCCGGGCGGGGCCTGCTTCTACATGGGGTACCTGGCTCCAGCGCCCACCCAAACATGCAGGGCCCCTAGCAGTTGCTCCCATGGACACACGGCCCCAGCCGCTAGCCACTGGGGAGCCCAAATTCAGGGTAAGAGTCGCTCCAGAGATGCTAGCGGAGACAGCTCCACCCAAGGGCAGCTTGGGCCCGCCGCACTTCAGCTCCAGAGCTCCGGTGCACCGGCAGGAGCCGCAGAGGGCCCAGATCCGCCTGCAGGAACCTCCACGGGTGTCCAGCAAGAGGGAGACCAGGAACTGCCACCTCGAGCCACTGAGGAGCCCAAACTCAGGGTAGGAGTCCCCCCAGACACCCTAGCGTGAGGCAGCCCTGCCCAAGGGCAGCCTGGGCCCACGCCAGTTCTGCTCCAGAGTTCCTGGGGACCGGCAGGAGCTGCAGAGGGCCCTGATCCACCCTCAGGAACCTCCACGGTTGTCCAGCCAAAGGGAGACCAGAGACTGCTACCTCTAGCCACTGGGGAGCCCAAATTCAGGGCAAGAGTCACTCCAGAGACACCAGCGGAGGCAGCCCCGCCCAAGGGCATCCTGGGCCTGCCTCAGCTCTGCTCTAGAGTTCCTTGGGACCGCCAAGAGCCACAGACGGCCCTGATCCGCCCTCAGGAACCTCCACGGGTGTCCAGCTAAAGGGAGACCAGGGACTGCTACCTCTAGCCACAGGGGAGCCCAAACTCAGGGTAAGAGTCCCCGCAGAGACCCTAGCACGAGACAGCCCCGCCCAAGGGCAGCCTGGGCCCGCCCCAGTTTTGCTCCAGGATTCCTGTGGACCAGCAGGAGCCCCAAAGTACCCTGACCTGCCCTCAGGAACCTCCACGGTTGTCCAGCCAAAGAGAGACCAGGGTCAGCTATCTCTAGCCACTGGGGAGCCCAAATTCAGGGCAAGAGTCGCTCCAGAGACACCAGCGCGAGGCAGCCCCGTCCAAGGGCAGCCTGGGTCTGCCCCAGTTCTGCTCCAGAGTTCCCGGGATCCGGCAGGAGCTGCAGAGGGTCCAGATCCACCCTCAGGAAACTCCACGGGTATCCAACTAAGGGTTGACCAGAGTCTGATTGCTACCAGCCACAGAGGAAAGTACACCCAGGGAAAGAATGGCCTCCAGAGACCCCAGCGTGAAGAGGCCCCACCCTAGTGTGCTCTGGGCCTGCCTCAGTTCCACTCCAGAATTCCAGTGGGAATGCCAGGGTGCCCAGTTGAGGCAGACCAGAGCCTGCTAGCCTCTAACCCCAGGGGAGCTCATACCCACGGTAAGGGTCATGCACAAACTCTCCAACTTGTGACTCTGCCTGAGACCTAAGCCTGCCTCTACTTCTGCTCCAGAGTTCCTGTTCACCAGCAGGAGTGCAAGAGAGGGCCAAAACAGCCCTCAGAGGCTGCCTCAGGAGCCCAGCCAAAGCCACTCCCACTGCCCTCTAGAGGTACATCCACTACTTTCACCACCAACTTTAGTGACAGTAGTGCCCATCTGGGGACACTGGGAGAACAGAAGTAGCTCCAAGGTGAGACACAGGTAATCTGGAGTGTCAATACAAGATTATAGGATAGAAGCCACAATACCTCAGATTGGTATTTCAAGAAAGGAAGATACACAATCAACATGAAAAAACAAGGGAAGAAAGTACCCCAAATAAACCTGGATACGACCGTAACAGAATCCATTGACAGCACAGTTGATGAAATGTCAGAGAAAGAATTCTGAATGTACATAATTAAAATGATCAGTGAACTAAAGAATGACATAAGTGAACAATTACAGGCAAAAATTGATCAATCCAACAAAGAAATAGGAGAGCAAATACAGGCAACCATCGATCATTCGAACAAAGAGATAAGAGAGCAATTACAAGTAGCAAAAGATTACTTTAAGAAAGAGCTAGAGGG
>CM053410.1:26148488-26168989 GCA_028644305.1 Xerus rutilus | reverse complement strand
ATCTTCCTCATGTCGGATTAGAACCATACTTCCTTAACAAGACCCCTATAGCACAAGAAGTAAAATCAAGAATCAACAAATGGGATGGATTCAAACTAAAAAGCTTCTTCTCAGCAAAAGAAATAATCAATGAAGTGAACAGAGAGCCGACATTCTGGGAACAAATCTTTGCCACACACACATCTGATAGAGCACTAATCTCCAGGATATATAAAGAACCCAAAAAACTTAACACTCAAAAAACTAACAACCCAATCAATAAATGGGCCAAAGAGCTGAACACAAACTTCACAGAAGAAGATATACAATCCATCAACAGACATATGAAAAAATGTTCAACATCTTTAGCAATCAGAGAAATGAAAATCAAAACTATCCTAAGATTCCATCTCACGCCAGTCAGAATGGCAATTATCAAGAATACAAACAACAATAAGTGTTGGCGAGGTTGTGGGGAAAAAGGCGTGCTCACACATTGCTGGTGGAACTGCAAATTGGTACAACCAATCTGGAAAGCAGTATGGAGATTCCTTAGAAAACTTGGAATGGAAGCACCTGGAATGGAGCCTGCTATCCCAATCCTAGGTCTATACCCAAAAGACTTAAAAACAGCGTACTACAGTGCTGCAGCCACTTCAATGTTTATAGCAGCTCAATTCACAATAGCTAAACTGTGGAACCAACCTAGATGCCCTTCGATAGATGACTGGATAAAGAAACTGTGGTATATATACACAATGGAATATTACTCAGCAATAAGAGAGAGTAAAATTATGGCATTTGCAGGTAAATGGATGGAGTTGGAGAATATCATTCTAAGTGAAGTAAGCCAATCTCAGAAAACCAAATGCTGAATGTACTCATTGATAAGTGGATGCTGATTTATAATATGGGGAAGGACATGGGAACAATGGTGTATCTGTGTTCACAGAGGTGTAAGGGGGGAGGGGGCGTGGGGACAGCAAGGGTGGTGGAATATGATGGTCATAATAACCCTAACTTTATGTATGACTGCATATATGTTGTGATTCTATACAACTTACAACTAGAGAATTGATAGTTATCCTCTATCTATGTACAATGAATCAATTTACACTATTAACATGTAAGCCTAAATAAAACAAAACAAAAAACAAACAAACAAACAAAAAACAACAACAACTAGTCAAACTGATATTTTGGGCTCACTGAAACTCTTTTGAACAGCACAAACAACTTTTAGGGATAAACATTTGAATTTTACTGGTTTAGCAGTGGAAAGAACAGTCACTGGATGGCTGTTGATGGATTGAAGCTATGAAGTTAAGAGAGCGACTCAGGTCTGGACTCAGCCTTTGGTCGCTGAGTGCCTGGGCCCGGTCCCTGAGCCCCGGATCCTGGGTGCTGCAGGCAAGGAAGGTCCTTGGGGTTAGAAACAGGTAGCATGAGAAAAAGGCGCTCAGGAGACAGCGCCCCCGCCCTTACCCGGTGGCCCAGGGCTTCTCCTGCATCCCCTCCCCTCAGGCCTGGCCCAGGAAGCAGAGCTCCAGGTGTCACCCAGGGCCTCCACACCATCCCCTGGCCCAGATCGCCACTCCCTTGCCAGGAGCAGGATTGCCCAGAAATTAAGTGGAGCGCAGGCAATGCTGGTTGCTGTCCACACCTCGGCCATGGAGCAGCAGCAATACTGGCGCTCTCCTGCAGATGGTTCTGGGACACCTTGGCCTCTCCTCAGCCGGGGTGATTGTATCCTTTGCTCAGAGTGGGGCTCCTGCTGGACAGGGCACCGCAGCCTCAGCCTTGGAGGTGGCCCCAGGCCTGAGTGGTGGCCTCCAGGGTACAGGACCGCCACCGTGCTTGCTCTACTTGGTCCTCCACTCCAATGTCTTAGGTTAGTCGCATCTTGGGAGCGGGGTGGAGACTGGATCTCCAGGTGGTGGTGTCCCCCAAGTTCCCAGAGACCTCTTTCCTGGCCATCAAGCGCATGACTGTCCTGGTCTCAATGGCTGCAATTGCATCCCACCACAATTCTGACCCTCTTTAGACTCACGGTTTCTTGCTTCATGAAGGGTGAGGGGAGGATTGGGGTCCCAAAGGAGGCTTGCCATAGTCAGCTGCCTTGTCATTTTCTGCACTTGGTGTGCATGACCTCTGCAAATGCCTGGAGACCAAGAAATGCCTGAGGACAGTCACACTGTAAACAGGAGCACAGAGCTGCCTAGAAGGAACCTAGGGACAGGCCACTAGAATCCTCTCAACAGGGGAAGCAGGTCCTCCAACAAGGTGGGAGCTGGACACATTGGCCCTGCCCCAGGTCACCTGCTGCAGGTGGAACCCAGGGAGCTCTGTGCTCTGTGGCACATTCCATGGCCTGGGGACCCTGGCAGAGCTCTGCACTGGTGTCTGGGAAAGGACTTAGAACCATGCGCCTGTGTCCTCCTTGAGTCTTCAGAAGTGGATCCCAGAAGGAATGTGTGTGCCGTGCTTGAAGGGGAGGAACAGACCCAGAAATGTGTTACTGTGAAGAGGATGAGGAATCAAATTGTTTTCTTGGACTGCTTTTGCCTGTTCAGCCTAAGCCTTACCATTTGTAAGGAGCATATGCCATGGACATGCCTTCACATGCTGGGGACTCACTGGGGTGCTGGCCATAAGGAACAGCAGCCATTGACTTGCTTAGTCATGCCTGCTTACAATTGATGGGAGCTATAAAAGGCACCTAACCATAGGCCTACAATTGATAGAGAGCCCAGCCCATGCAATCGAGGACTGCAAGGGGCACCTAACTGTAGGCCTACAATTCATAGGGAGCTCAGCCCACGTAATCGATAAAGGGGCAGTAAAGGGCACCTAACAGCAGGCCTACTGGTTACATCGATAGGCGGCTCAGCCCATGCACATGCACAAAGAAAGGCCCAGTTGCAATTATACTATCTCACTGGACATAACCAATGGATATTGGCTTTTACTGGGTGTAACTAATCACCAGCCCACACCACCAACTCAGCCCACACCACCAACTTGGCCCACACCACCAACTTGGAACTGCTTTTAAACTGCTTGTCCTACCACATTTTTGGGCTTCCTCAAAGGACATCAGTGAGACCAGCCACCTTGCTGTCTGTCCCTGGATCAGCTCCACCATTCCCTGATGTCCTGCCATCAGCTGACGAGAACTACCAGACAAGGACAACGTCTGGTCTTTGGCTAAGAGAAGTCACCTGGCATTGGAGGTACTTTGGGGTTTGTGGTTGCCCTAGGATTGTGTGAATTAGTTGTAATGATTAGTTGCCCTAGCATTGTGTGAATTGCAGGTAATGCTTAGTTGCCCTAGGATAGTGTAACTTACCTATAGTGTTTGATTAGTGTGCATCAAATGTTAGTTGGAGTGCTCCAGCACACCCAATACTTTTTTGCATTAATTAATTATATTTTATGATTGTTGTGATTGAACGTACATTTGCATTTAAAGACAATCCGCCTTCGAGTAATTATTAATTATGCATGCTGCTCCTGACACCATTCAAGGTGTTCTTTTTTTTTTTTTTTTTTTGGTACTGGAGATTGAACTCAGGAGCTCTCGACCACTGAGCCACATCCTCAGCCTTATTTTGTGTTTTATGTAGAGATAGGGTCTCACTGAGTTGCTTAGTGCCTCGCTATTGCTGAGGCTGGCTTTGAACTTGCGATTCTCCTGTCTCAGCCTCCCTAAGTCTAAGGATGATTCTAATAGCTGTGTCTTGGCTCTTCCCCCTGGCTTTTCAAGCAGCAGCATGGTGAACATTGCAAGTTTAGACTTTGTCCATAGGATCATAAAAAGACCCCAGGTGACGATGTCAGCTCATTTTACAGGTGAGAAACAGAGACCAGAAGAGATTAAAACTTTGGGTCAGTCATTTAACTAAGCCAGTGTTTGTCATAGTGTGGTCCATGAACCAGTGTCATCTGCATCCCCTGGGAACTTGTCAGAAATTGTTAGAAAAGCACTTCTGCTCTGCAAGTGTAGCTCAGTGAGTTTAACTCAGTGATAGAGGGCTTGCCTAGTACTGCAGGGTCCTGGGTTTTATCCCAAGAGGGTGGGGAATGCAAATTCTATGGCTCAACTCAATTCTAAAGACTGCTGAATCAAAATCTAGGGATGGGACACTCTTTTATCTTGGCACTTGTGATGCAAGCTAAATATTGAGAGTCATCAGTACATTGGGATATTTAGGAGTTTAAGTAGGGTTTTTTTGGTCCAGTCTCTCAATGATTTGTTTTCTCTCCCTGAACTTAGAGGTTAGTTTTTTTCATGGTTATTTTCTATAGCAGCACTGTTGAACCTGGCTTTCTTCGATGATGGAATGTGACATCTGATCTGTGACAGGACAGGTGGCTGTTGAGCCATTGAAATATGACCAATGTAGTTGAGGGATAGCATTTTGAAATTGAATTAATTTTAGCTTAAATAGCCAGAGGACCCTGGTGGCTATAATCTTGGACAGCACTGGCCAAGATTTGTAGTGAATTTCCTTTAGTCTTAGACTTCTGGAAGTTTTGTGACAGTTCTTCTCCAGCCTTCATATTTTCTTAGAAAGGTGGATTTTGGATTCAGGACTCATCATATTTAATGTATAAAATGTAATATTTATTTTTAAAGAACATAAGTAGAAAGGGGAAATTAGAGACATATAACTCATCCTACCAGTCACAATTCATTTGTAAACTTTTTAGTGTTTTCTATTCATTTGCATCTGTATTACAAAACCAGGAATATAATGTATGAGTTTTTTACATCCATTGTTTTCACCTAACTTTAGATCATAAACATGTCCACTTCATTAAAATTTCCTCAAAAAAATAATAACAAAAAACTATGCTGTGGGAATAGTGGAGAGGCACCAAGAACATTGGCTAGAGTCTGAGATCTGAATGTCTTTGCAAGAACAATTTGCTGAGAGTGGTTTGCCTCTGAGAAAGCAGACAGGAGCTCCTAATTCTGACTCTTGGCTTGCATCCCTCCTGGCCTATGACACTGTTACCACATTCCATAGAGACGTTATTAGAGACGTTATTTAAGAAATGATAGCCTGCTTATGAGAAGTAACACTATGAAAGGAACTGTTTCAGCTAAAGAAATGGGAAAATAATAGAAACAATGAGATGCTGTGTCAATAATCTATAGTTGTAGAATGGAAAAGTGATCTTATAAAAATAATTTCTAGTCCTTACAGATATTTAAAATTAGACTAGACTGTGGTGTTCATATCTTCTTAGAGTCATTGTTTATTTTATAGACCCCCATCCCATCATTCATTGACCAGCCAAACTTTCTTTTTCTTTTCTTTTTTTTTGATACCGGGGATTGAACTCAGGGGTACTCGACCACTGAGCCACATCCCCAGCCCTATTTTGTGTTTTATGTAGAGACAGGGTCTCACTGAGTTGCTTAGCGCTTCCTCGCCTTGCTGTGGCTGGCTTTGAACTTGTGATTCTCCTGTCTCAGCCTCCCAAAGTGCTGGGATCACAGGCGTGTGCCACCGTGCCAGACTGACCACCCAAACTTTCTAATATTTTGAAGTCCAACTCAATTAAATACTTTTGTGAAAAACCCATGTTCTCTCCTTACTTCCAGGGTTGAACCTTTGTGGTTGTATTTGTTTAGTAGTTAAGTGAATTAAGCCACATGGATTAAGACAGAGGAAACTTTGAAGCAGTTTGAGTCCTGTCCTGGCTCTACCATTCCTCCCTGGCCAGTTATTGACCTCTCCTCGCTCAGGTTTACAGCAGGAATGACTATAAAGCCTCTGTTATGGGGCTGGGATTGTAGCTCAGCGGTAGAGCGCTTGCCTCGCATACGTGAGGCCCTGGGTTCGATCCTCAGCACCACATACAAAGCAATAAAATACATTGTGTCCATCTACAGCTAAAATAAATAAATAAATAAATAAATAGATAAATAAATAAATAAAGCCCCTGTTATTCCCTGCCACCTCCTCAGATTATCATTACAATGAGACAAAGCAATGTAAATGAAAGGATTTAAAACAGCACGTCAGGTCATGTGGGAAACCAGAGAATCTGGTGTCTGCTAGGGAACTCCTTTCCTGTGAGAACCACCACAGAGCAGGTGGTTGTTTCTAGACAAGTTTGACTCCCAAATTTTACTTTGTTTGCCTTAATTCACACCCTAGGTAGCTCACTCTACTTCGGGGAGGACTGCCTCTACAAGTTTCCATTCTCAGCAATTCCAGTAAGTAGAAATATTTTTAATTGATAACTGTACTATATATATGCTGTGGTAACGCAGATATGGTACACAATATAATATGTTGCCTGATTAAAATTTATTATACACATTCTCTATTTTCAAGATTTGTTCTAATTAGTAGAATTGTGGATGCTTTTAAAGACCTTGCCTTTAATTTTCTTTTTTTAAATTTTCAATATTTATTTTTCAATTCAGAAAGAAGGAAAAATATCAGAAAATTCCTAATCTGAGTTTTCAAAATGCAACCACAAGTTATTGTAGTGAAATTAGTTTATAGTTTGGTCAAAATGAAATATTAGCTAATTTTTTGGTTTACATTGTATTTTCATTGTATTTTCTATATATATACATTGTATACATTGTATTTTACATATATATACATTGTATTTTCTCTTTTTTTTTCTTCTGCTTTTTCCTCTTCTTTTTCTCCTTTTTTAAAAGTATTTTTTTAGTTGTAGATGGACACAATACGTTATTTTATTTATTTATTTTTATGTGGTGCTGAGGATCGAATCCAGTGCCTCACGCATGTGAGGCAAGCGCTCTACCACTGAGCCACAATCCCAGCCCTCTTTTTCTTTTTTTAAAAATTGTTTTGAGTTGTGGATCTTGCTATGTTGGCCAGGTTATTTTGCACTCTAGGACTCAGGCAATTTTCCTGCCTTAGCTTCCTGAGTAGCTGGAATTATAGGTATGTACTGCCACACTTGGCAGGTTTATTATTATTATTATTTTTATTATTATTATTATTATTATTATTATTATTATTATTATTATTATTATACTATGGATTAAACCCATGGTGGTTTAGTTCTGAACTGCATCCCCAGTCCTTTTTATTTTTTATTTTGAGACAGAGTCTGGCTAAGACGCTGAAAGCCTGGCTAAATTGCTGTGGCTGGTTTAGAAATTGTCATCCTCCTCCCTCAGTCTTCTGAATCCCTGAGATCACAAGCCTGCGCTACTGTGTCCATATGTGTTCATTATCTTAAATCACCTTTAAGGAGAAGACCTTGACCTTTTAAAATATTGTTATAGCCAGATTTCATCTTAAGAGACGAGTGATTTGTGTTTGTTTGTGTGTTGTACCCTCATTTGGTTTTTGTTACTTTGAGAATATATTGATTAAATTGAAAATATAAAATTTATTGAATTAGTTCTCTAGCTGAAAAATCATGTACATGCACTCTAGAAAAAATTCAAAATCAGAGAAATAGAGGAAATTTTTTAAAAATTCATAATTCCATCATTGAAAAGCAATCACTGGCAAAATGGTTTTTTTGGTGTATTTCTCAGTAGTCTCCTTTTCACAAATAGTGTCATGTTTACATTGTTGTAATCATTATTTTATTATAACGTGCATTGCCAATACTCTTTTGTCCTTTACTTTTAATACATCAAGTGGATATAATATCCACTCGATATGACATTTTAAATGTTTTGGATAGAAAGTTTTTCAAACATTTTAAGGTTATTTTGTTAAAGTCTTACAATTAGAAGTGTTGGATCAAAGAATATGAACATTTCTTGGGTTCTTGGTACATAATGTTAGACGTAATTTAAAATTTGGACTAATTTGGTGACTTTTTCTCCTGTAGGTATACTTTGGATAATAATGTGCTAAGCTTGGAACAGAGAAAATTTTATGAAGAAAATGGATTTCTTCTTATCAAAAATCTAGTATCTGATGCTGGTATTCAATGTTTTAGTTTTAGGTGTAGCAATACTCTTAATTATTTTACAAAAAACATGCATTGTGGCAATTGTGTCATTTGCAGATGAGTGGAACTGGAGGACATCATGTTAAGTGCAGAAAGGCAGAATCAGAAAGTCAAGGGTCATTGTTTTCTCTCTTGTGTGGAAACTAGAGAGAAACAAGGGGCTAAAAAGAAGTCTGATGAAAACAGAAGGGAGATGAATATAGTACAGGAGAGGGGTCCATGGTATGGAGGAGGGGAGAGAAAGGACAGGTGCTGGGGCATGAAATTGACCAAATGCTACTATGTGCAGCTATGAATATATCACATTGAATCCCAACATTATGTCTTATTGTAATTCATCCTTAAAAATTTATAAAACATGTATTACATGTATTCAATGGGAATACAAGTTACTTTAGCCTCTGCATGTTATTTTTTTTAAACATTTATTTTTTAGTTGTAGGTGGACAGAATATCTTTATTTTTATTTTTTTATGTGGTGCTGAGGATCAAACCCAGTGCCTCATGCATGCTAGGCGAGCACGCTACCTCTGCGCCATAATCCCAGCCCTGCATGTTATTTTGAGTGATGTGGTTTGTTGAGATATGTTTAGGGGCATGGGCTCTGGAGCCAGACTTTCTGGCCTTAATTTCAGCTCTTTCACATGGCATGTCACACCATCAACTGAGTTTGCCATACCTGTGTGTACTCCTCTTTAAAACGGGCATACGGGGCCTGGGATTGTGGCGCAGTGGTAGCGTGCTCGCCTAGCATGCGTGAGGCACTGGGTTCGATCCTCAGCACCACATAAAAATAAAATAAAGATATTCTGTCCACCTATAACTAAAAAAGTAAATAAATATTAAAAAAAAAAAAAACGGGCATAGTACTGATCTAGCATTGCTGTTGGGACAAAATAAGGCAAAATATATGGAGAGCACCATGAACAGGCATCAGGTAGGTGCTACTGGAGTATTTGCTATCACAGGCCAAGCATCACTTACCAGAAAATCAATATCCAAACAATTGACACCAAGATGATGTCATAAAGGAAAAAGTCCACACCTGGCTCATATGATGGTCATGGCCACAACACAGACACTAAAAATATTATATAACATTACCTTCAAGCTATGTGTATCAGGTATACAGGAGACATTGAGTCGTATTTTTAAGGTCAGATCGGCAATAAAGACCATGACCACTAGCCGAAAAGGTAAAAGCACAGCTTTATTGGGATCCGCTCTTGGGCGAGGTTCACCGGTCCACTAGTGTGGGCCAGGGAAGTCGTGCCCAAGAATGAGAGAGGCCATTTTTATGGGTAGGTTGAGGGAAGGGGGATTCTCACATCAGAGTGGCGAGCAGTGGACCGTTTGGCACATGTGAGAAGTCTTGGCCCAGCCTCCCTTTGTCTAGCCACCATCTCTCAACCCAACAATATTGTGATGAGACTTAGGTGTCACCTCCAGGATATCTCATTATTATTTTTGTCATTATTATTTTTTCAGTGCTTGGGCTTGAACCCAGGGAAGCTTTACCACGAAGCTCCGTTCCCACCTTTGTGTATTTTATTTTGAGACAGAGTCTTGCTAAATTTCATAGCGTGGCCTCAAACTTACTGTCCTGTAGCTTCACCTCATGAGTCTCTGGGATTATAGACATGCTCCACCACAACAGCTCGTTAGGTACATGTCAATATTCCAAAATCCTCAAATCCCAGAAATCTGAAATATTCTAGTTCCAGATAAGTAATACTCAGCCTGTATTATTACAGTGTAATCAGAAGACTATTTCCCCACTGATGTGCTAAGCAAAGCAATATTTTCATTCTTGCAGTAGCTTGCAGTGGTCAGGGCCAATCAGGTGCTTAGAGGAGAGGTCATCACATTGTAAATTTAATTTTCTAGGGTTGCATTTGAAAAGATCTGCAGAGAGGAGTCGTAACTCGGCAGGGCTAATAATAATGAGAGATGTGTCCGTTGTGAAATCAGAGGATATTCCAAGTGAGAAAACAATCGCTCTTGAAGATCCAAGATTTCCAGGAAGATAAGGAGCTCTTTAGATTCTGCACTCTCCCAGAGGTTAGAGACTTGCTCTTGTTTTGGTTTCTCCTTCATAGCCAGCCTGCAGGTCTGCCCCAAGATGCAAGATGCACTGATTGTGCTGGATCTAACCCCTTTGTACACATGGTGCTAGAGTGATGGGTCTCAGCTGGAGGTGATCTTGTCTCCCAATTGATATTGGCAATGTCTCAAGACTTTCCTGGTGGTGGTAACTGCATAGTGGGTGCACTAGTGGCTTCTAGTGGGTAGGGACAAGTATGCTGGTAAATGGGGCCCAGGGTCCACACAAGATGCACAGAGGAACTCTCCCTCCAAGAATTGTCCCAACCAAGATACCAACAGCACCAAGACTGAGAAAAGCTGCTGTGGAGTGTGCTAATTATCTTTTGTTAAGAAAGACAGAGCTGGGTGCAGTGGCACAAGCCTGTAATCCCAGCATTTAGGGAGGCTGAGACAGGAGAATTGCAAGTTCAAAGCCAGCCTCAGCAACAGCAAGGCGCTAAGCAACTCAGTGAGACCCTGTCTCTACATAAAACACAAAATAGGGCTGGGGATGTGGCTCAGTGGTTGAGTGCCCGAGTTCAATATCCAGTACCAAAAAAAAAAAAGACACAGAGCCTTCTAAAACTAAATATCAACAGGGGTGAAACTGTGAGGTGGTTATTTGTAAATGTATTGACTTTTGTATTTGTTTCATAAATTGGGTCAGTGGAATGAATTTGCTTTTAAACTTAAATTAGTTTTTGTGGTATTAAGAATTGAACTCTGGGGGCTGGGGTTGTGGCTCAGTAGTAGAGCACTTGCCTAGCATGTGTGAGGCACTGAGTTCGATTCTCAGCACCACATATAAATTAATAAAATAAAGGTCCATCAGCAACTAATTAAAAAAAGAATTGAACTCTGGGGCACTGTATCATTGAACTACACTACACTCCCAACCCATTTTATTCTTTTTTTTTTTTGTATCAGGGATTGAACTTGGCTACTGAGCCACATCCCCAGCCTTATTCTGTGTTGTACGTAGAGACAGGGTCTCATTGAGTTGCTCAGTGCCTCGCGGTTGCTGAGGCTGGCTTTGAACTCGGGATTCTCTTGTCTCAGCCTCCTAAAGTGCTGGAATTATAGGCATTTGCCACCATGCCCCGCCCCTTTTTATTCTTTGTTTTGAGAAAGGGTCCTGCTGTGGTTGAGGCTGGCCTTGAACCTATGATTTTCCTGCTTTAGCCTCCCAATCTGCTGGGATAACAGCCATGAGTCACTATGCCTTAGTTATTTTTAAAAAATTATTCTTCTTTAATAGTAATTCATTCATAAGTGCTCATTGGCAGAGCGCTTGCCTAGCATGTGTGAGTCACTGGGTTCGATCCTTAGCATCACATAAAAATAAACAAATAAAATAAAGGCATGATGTCCATCTAGAACTACAAAAAAAATTTTAAAAAATAGTAATTCATATATCGGAAAACACCCAAGCAGTTCAAAAGGGTACAACACAAGAAGCAATCTCTCTCTACTGAGCTCCACTTGCTCTTTGTGCATTCTTCTGGAATTAGTCATGCATCCTCAAGTGTACTTGTACGCTCTTACCTCTTAGTACCATGGTTTCCTTATCATTTGTTTAAAATGGTTTTGAAAGAGACTTTTCATATAGCACTTACGGAAAGTTGTAAGCAGATGCTGTCAGAGTGTTTGACCCCTGAAGACAGACTGCACAGGTAAATCACCTGTGATGTCCTGCCCAGCACCCAAGAGAGAAGGCCCAGGGGAAATGACCCCAAACCATCTGTGCTTACCATCTTCAGTGCTGTGATGGGGATGGAAGTCTGCAGGTGGTCACAGATAGAACTTGAAGCCAGAGGCAACTTGTGAATGAAGCACTACCATCCATGATGTTCAGATGTTCTATTTTCTTTTCTTCTCAAGAGACTAAAACTCCATGGGGACAGGGACCTGCTTTTCTTGTTCAATTTTGGACTCCATATTGGCCATTATTTTGCCTGGTTCATGAACCTCAGGGAAGAGATATTGAGGGAATGGCCACACTTACTGGATTATACTCCAAGCTCTCTCAAAAAAAGTTCCATTTAATTTGTAGTGTTGGAAATTTAGAAGGATTTCCAACTCTGAGATTTGCATGCTTGGCAGGATTGTGAAATACCAACTGGTGTTTAAATCATTGTCATTTTGGTTCTTGTGTGGACACTTTATGCCTCTTGCATAAAGTGATTTCCAATGAGATTTCTGATTTCCAATGAGGTTGTTTTTCTTCTCCCTTTTCTCAGGTTCTGAAGTATGTGGAGTGCTTCACTGGACCCAATATTATGGCCATGCACACAATGCTGATAAACAAACCTCCAGATACTGTTAAAGAGCTCTTATTTGTTAATGAGGCAAGAAAAAAAGATTGTTTAATTAAAGCATGTAAAGTTGTTGTTCTAGACCTTGTCATGTGTATAATCATCCAAATTTGGATGAGTAAATGTGGGTGCTTTTGTTTAAGACTTGAAATAGTGCATGTTATATAAACTTTGAAGTGTAATAGTGATTTCAGATGTTGATTATAGGGTTATTGCCAGTCATTTTCAGATGACTGGCTCCTTGAAAAGGTAGGTTGAGAAACGTGACTGTTATTATATCATAGGCTCCTTCTATTTAACATCTCTGATCCTTACCAACCATTCTTATCCAGGATCACATGGACTCTGAATTCTTGATCTAAGACATCATTTTTACTAACAGGATGAAAACAGTTACTACAAGTCACACTTAAGTTTTCATGGTGTGTTGTGCTTGCCAAAACCTAGATTCTAAATCGTCATAGAAACACTGATTCTGAAGTAGGACCCAGGTGTCTGCATCTTAATCCCCATGCCCAGAAATTCCACTGCAGGTGGCTCTGGGACCACACTGAGAGATCCTTCTATACCAGCAGAAGAAATAAGCCGCCATGAGAGATCTTTATTCTTTTCTACTTTTTCTTCCTTCTGACAGCTGGGAGAGGTTTATGTGATAGGGCTGAAGCACAGTGTTTTCCTCTATGGAAGTCCTTCCTGGTGAGATGAGGTTTTTGGGTAACCAAATTCCAAGATTGAAGATAGGGAAAATGTTTATATGGTCAGTGGTTCTGACTGGTCACTGCCTATATAGAGGATGCCTATTGCTCTGTGAATTAAGATCTCTAAGGAAACTGTTTTTGGTATCAGCCACTTAGAAGGGAACCTAAAAGTTGACTTTGTAACATTCTCCTTAATTCATTCATTTTTTTTTTTTAATCCTTACTGTATGCTAGCTTTATGCCAAATCCAAAATGACAAAGGAATAAAGCACGGCAGAGATGATGGGGTATATGCAACTTGCTAGAAAAGAGTGTAAGTGTCCAGTGACCAGTAACTCAGAAAAAAGTGTAGCTTCTGACCCCCATGTTGACTGCTATTGCTCTTTGGTGCTGTTCTCTTGGGACTGATTTTTCAGAGCGGTTTTTTTTTTTTTTTTTTTGGCAGGGGAACGTCAATGTGTTGTTTATTTAGGCAAAGAACTGTGAGGCTAGAGCCTCTTTTGACAGCAGGCTCATTTCAGGCAAGAAGACTTCCCGACACCCCTTGCACCAGGATCTGCACTATTTCCCCTTCAGTCCCAGCAACTGCATTGTTTGTGCTTGGACCGCCATGGAGCACACTGACCAGAACAACGGCTGTCTGGTTGTCCTCCCAGGCACCCACAAATGTCCCCTGGAGCCACAGGACTACCCCCAGTGGGAAGTAGGTCTGTCTGACCTTGAGTCTGGATCAGAATCTCTTTCACTGTTGTTATTTCACATCAGGTGCAAAAAGCTTAGAAATGAGACTGCTTTCCTTTCTCGGCAAAGTATTGTCCTGAAATTTGCAATTAGGATCTGCGGGAGTTCAAGGATATCACATAAAATATTCACTTGATTTGTCCTTTCCACATGTGCTTGAAAGCCAGCCAGTGTGGAGACTTGGGTAGGAGCTGCATAGGATCTGAGATGACTAGGTCTAATAGCAGAGGTCAGACATAAATCCTTCAATCCTGATATGTGTGTGTGAAGTGCCCACTGACTGAAGGCTCTCAGGATAGAAGAGAGGGAGCGATTGTCTCCTTGTACCTGTGAAGACCAGCAGAGGCTCAGGGTGGGAGGTGGTGATTGAGCTGAGCCTTGAAGGACAAGGCTGTCACAAAAAAATGTCGTTGGAGGCATCAGGTTCAGGGGCAAGTGTGAACCTGGCTAAGGAGCAGGAGAGATGGAAGGCACTCACAGAGCAGATGGGCTGGGGACTGAGGCACATTTTGGGGAGTAGAGGTAAAGAGAGCCTGAAAATGTATGTCAGAACTTCATTTAAAATGGCTTTAACACGTGGAGGTTACATGGAGAGAATGGGGTCCTTTCTTTTTCACGAATCTGGAAGAGTTTTTATTTCTAACAAAAGTGTTTTTGAGGTAAAAGTATCATATAATAGATAGTACATATTTTTAGTGTATATGGATCAGTTTGATATACATACCTGGTATCACAATCAAGAGAATCTTTTCTCCCTCCACCTGAGGCAACCACTCAGCTGATTTCTGTTTCTACAGTTTGCATTTAATAAAATGTCATATAATATAATCATGTGGCATACACTTACTTTTTTTTTTTTTTTGAATGGTTGCTGTTGCTTAGCATATTTACTTTGAGGTTCATCCAAGCTGACACATGTCTCAATAGCTTGTTTCTTTCCATTGCCTGTCATGGCTGAACAATGGTTTGTTTATCCATTCAACTACTGATACTGGGGAACTATTAAGTGCTTCTGCACCTGTGAATTATAAGGTCCAAACCAGTCTTTAAGAACATGATCTCACGGTTTGAGGCAGGATGCACAACAGGTCTAGCAGTCCAGAGGTAGAGAAAGCAGAGAGGAGATTTTCAGCATTTTCTGTGCAAGATCGGAAAATACTGAAATCCCTGATGATGGTCAGAATGGAAAGAGCAGCTGTGGTGAGCAAGGAGACTGAGTCATGCTCCTGCTGGAAATGACGGATGTGGCTTCAAGGGCTTCTCTCTCAGAATTTTTGCACTACTGATTGTGTTCTGTGGAAATATTTGATTCTGAATCCTGACATGAAAGTGGAAATTGTGAAACTCATCAGTTAAGTTCAGAGAGAGGCAAGGGTTGGTGCAAGCATCAGAAGGAGGCTCTGGCTAAGTGAGCAGAAGGGAATGGCATCCAGGGCTTTGGGAGCAGATTGGTCTCAGAGATGCTACTGAGATTCACAGTAGTGGCATGGAAGTTCTGCTTAGCTTAGCAGAGGTTAATATCCAATTTGGCCAGGAAAGAAAGGCACTGGGTCAGGGTCACAACATTGTACAGTAGGACAGTGGTCATTCCCCAAAAGGATGCTCTTACCATGAGAAATGGGACACTTCTGCCCAGATGCATAAAGGCTCATCAACTGTAGTCACTTCTCACTTTGGTTTCTATAATACATACACACACATTTCCTAGAGTTATGACTACTTTTGGAAATCGTTATCAACAGACACAATGTTTAAACTTACTATTTTCTTTTTACTCTAGTATGACACAAGTCCTTTGAGCTCAGAAAAATGGAGTCTTTTCACCATTCTATTTTGGGAGAATAATTAGCCTCTACAAGATTCTCTGAGTAATACAAGAATGGTATGAACAAAATTCTAGGTGCAGAGAATGTCAGGCTGGGGCAAGGATGTTAAGATTCAGGCTGGAAACGTCTAAGAAAAAGGTGTTCACCTGCATTCATCACAAGAGGCGAAGCTGATCTAGATTGTTTATAATTCAATGAGGAAGACTAGGTAAAGTTTCAAATTGTTTCATTTATCAAAAAAAACAATGAATTTAATATTAATCTGTCACTTTAATTTGTTTCAGTGCTGGGATTCAAACCAAGGGCCCTGCACATAGTGGGGAAGCCCTCCATCACTGAGCTACATCTCCTTTGTACAAATCTTAATTTGAGACAGGGCCTGGCTAAGTGTGCTAGTCTGCCTGAAATTGTGATCTCAAGTAGCTGGGATCCCAGGTGTGTACCACTGTACCTGTAACATGTGATGTTTAAAAAACCAGACATATAACAGACTTTTGCATTTTTTTACTTAAGAATTTAATTTAGATAAGTCTTTGTCTTGGAAGAAGTCAGTGAACCCTTGCTGTCTCTGCCAAGTCATGCACAAAGGGTTCATTTTGGAGCTTCCCCCACTGTAGACTTTGCCTGTCTTATGTGTTCCAGGGTGGAGTTAACATGATGTACCATGGCATCTAGGACTATGACCAAGACCATGCCCGAGTGCACCTTGTGATGGAGAAGGGAGACACTGTTTTCTTTCACCCTTTGATCATCCATGGATCTTTTTTTTTTTTTAAATACTTTTTTAGTTGTGGATGGACACAATATCTTTATTTGTATATTTATTTTTTATGTGGTGCTGAGGATCGAACCCAGTGCCTCATGCATGCAAGGCAAGTGCTCTACCACTGAGCCACATACATACATACCCTTTTAGGTCTTGCAACTCAGCAAGACCCTGTCTCTAAATTTAAAAAAGAGAAAGCACAGCCCCTATCCATGGATCTTGTCGGAGCCAAACTCAAGGATTCTGGAAAGTATGTGGCCATGTTGCTCCAGTTTTTAAAGATGAATGGGTTCAAAACAGAAAATCATAAGTATATTATCATGTAAAAGATTTATGACTTTTCACTAAACTGGATTATTTTTTCCCGTTTACTTATCAGGAAACATATTTGCATTTTTTGTGTTTTTTGTTCTACTCAGTCAGAAGCCAGGTTACCTTAGGAACCTAAACTTGTTACTCTTGAATCTTGGTCATTTGTGGAATTGCTTCAGAGCAGTAGCTCACCTTGCAGTGCACAGCCTCTGCTTTTTGAGGCAAAAGAAATGGCTGAAATACTGAAATAATCACATTTGGACTTATATTGTTCAGGGTAACTAGAACTAGAAGAAAATTTATAATGTCCTTATTATGGGAAAAATAATATTGACTCTAAACAAAGGCTCTGAATTGGCTACTCCGTTATGAGATTTAGGAGGCAGCCATATTTATACCCCTTCAGCATCAGTGTTTTAAATTAAATAATTTTGTCACTTACATTTAAAAATTGACAGAATTTCTCACAATTTTTTTGATTTCTCACTTCTTTCAACTTCTACAGAGCTCATAGTATTGTGGGCTAAACTTTCCCCCTGGTAACATGGTTGTCCATACTATTGAGGCTCCTTTAGGATTCAGTGGGGTTTCCCAGTTTGTCCCCTGGTTCCCACTGATTCCCCTAGCCCAAGTATAGAGTTGAAGACTTCATTCATTTATATTTGCACAAGGCTCACCAGGTCCTGGCACAGTTTGATGTAAGTTGGGGTATTGCCTGAGGACAAAATTGAAGAGGCTATCAAAATCTCAGCTATCAAGTTAAATGCTGTCTTACAAAATCAAAATTAATGCAAAAAATTCATGCTGTGTAAAATGTCAAAAATTTAAATAAAGCTGGGCATGGTGGCACACACCTGTAATCCCAGCACTTAGGAAGGCTGAGACAGGAGAATCACAAGTTCAAAGCCAGCCTCAGCAACGGGCGAAGTGCTAAGCAACTCAGCAAGACCCTGTCTCTAAATTTAAAAAATAGAAAGCACAGAATTGGGCTGGGGATGCAGCTCAGTAGTCGAGTACCCCTGAGTTCAATCTCTGGTACAAAAAAAAAAAACTTAAATAAAAGAAAGTATCTGCACTAGCATAACCCTCAGGCTGTGTAACTGTGGGAGTGCAGGCACAATGATGGTAGTGATGGGATTTGTAATATATTAACTTTGCAATTTCCATATTTTTCACTAATTTTAATGTTCTGGAAGAATATTTACCATTATTTCCTAACAATATGGATGTAGAAGTACACATCTTTCTTCTTGCCTTGGGTTTTGATGTGGCTCTGCTGGCACTGGTCTGCACAGAAAATCGAGTTTGGATCTGCACTCTAGAAGTTTAAAATTTGGGACACAGTAGAAAGTTTTAATATAAATTGTCATTTCAATAATAACCTGTCCCAAATTTCACTGGGTAACCAACACTTATAACTAAGAAGATGGTGAACCACAGGGGGATACATACCCTTTTAGGACTTGGAGATATACACTCATTGGGAAAACTTAAAAGCTTAAAAATTTGAACACCTGTTACTTAGATAATTATGCCCCCTATCCTATATATAAATTAATATCCTATATATATTATTTAAAAATTAAGTAATATGGCTAGGTAAAAGACTCTTTTGTAATTTCCTAATTAGCCTTTAGGTGTGTGTGGGGGGGTGCAGGATGGAGAGACAAAGAGACAAATCTGTCTCACCTACAAAGAGACAGATTTCGCTTGTCATGGAGGGGCCTGGCAGTTTAGTAGTCAAATCCTGGACAGAAGAATTGACTCTCTGAAAGGAGAACTCCTTGCTTAGTTGTTCGCATTCATGGAATGCTTGTCTCCATTATCAATAGTTCACTCTGCACAGGCGATTTCCTGCCATTTCACCAGCGGTGATTGCCACTACATCGATGTGAAGGGCACCAGTCAAGAAAACATTGAGAAAGAAGTTTTAGACTTAGCAGATAAATTGTACAGAACTGCAAGTAGCTTAGACTTGAAAGTACACTTGCATGAAATAACCAAGTAAAGTTGTCTGAAGTTTCTTGTCTTCAGATGCTTAATTAATCCCTAATTTAATTTGAAATGAGGATATGGGAATTCTGCATAGGAGCAAACGTAAAGGTTTTGGTTTTTTTAAAATATTTTTTAGTTATAGATGGATGCAATATCTTTATTTTGTTTATTTGTTTTTATGTGGTGCTGAGGATCGAACCCAGTGCCTCACATGTGCAAGGCAAATGCTCTGCCACTGAGCCACAACTCCAGCCCCAAACGTAAAGGTTTGAGACTTCTTTGAGGCCCCCTGTCTTAGTAAAGAATATTTTCATTAGGAAATCCTGTAAGACTTTAGGGAGCAATTCTGGGGCCAGTGTTGCTTTGTTAAATTTGCATATGGAATTTTATAAGAGGCATACTATGCATGGAGCAGAGATAAAGGATCACTATTATTATGGATGAGAGACATTAGACAATGTTACATGTGCTTTCCTAATTGATACGCATCACTTGTAAAGTATTTGTTTTTAAGTAGTGGATATTCAATGCCCCTGATGAACAATAGAGAAATTAGCAATCAAGGCGATTAAAAAAAATCTTCACTTTATAGAAAACACACATTTTAGGCTCTGAACCAAGAAGCTATTCCTATTTTATTTTATTTGTATGAGATAATGATAGTACATGCATACCCCTTCCCTTAATGGACTGAGAATGATGATAACTTAGGGCCATCCAGGATGCTTTAGGTCACTGCCCACCAGTGGGATGGGCCATTGGGAACCATCAGAACAGCTTTCCAGGGTGGAGAATCTTGCTTCTCCCTTTAGAACCTACAAATATGTCCCTTGTCTGAAAATGTTCCATGACTGGGCATTCAACTAACTGAAATATTTGAAAAATATTCAGAATATTAAACAATATTTGAAAATAATTGCATCTGTACTGAACATTTTTCTAATCATTATTCCCTATATGTTACAGCCTAACAATTACACAGTGTTTCTATTGTACCAGGTGCTCTAAGTAATCTAAAGGAGATTTGAAGTATAATGGAGGATGTACATAAGTTATTTTATTGAAGCAACTTGAGCATCCATGGACTTTGGTATCTGAGAGATCCTGGACTGTACATTACATTTGAAGTTTGTTAAAGTTGCCCTTAATGAACACCACCCATATTTATTTTAGTTACTTCCTAAGGTACAGTTTATCAGATATGTTTAGAATAGCAATGGAATACTAGAATAACAATACCAACCCTTATAATTCCAACATATAAAAACACTTCCGTGTCCTATTTCTGATTTTATTCACCAGAACTCAATGAACATTCTGCAATGCAGCTGGTGTAAAGGAGAAATTAGACAGCCAGAGATTTGCCTAAGTAACAGAGCTAGATTTCAAAGTCAGGCCTAATTCTGAAATCAATCTACCATACTTGCTGTTTGTTCAAAAATAAATAAGAAGTAAGACCATCTAAATTGCTTTATTAATAAATGAAGCAGGGTGCATTTTGGCACATGCTTGTAATCTCGCTACTTCACAGCTTGGCCAAGGCAGGAGGATTGCAAGTGAGGCCAGCCTCAACAACTTAGTTAAACCCTGTCTCAAAATGGAAAATAAAAAGGGCCGGGGATGTAGACCAGTGGAGATTGCCCCTGGGTTCCATCTCCAATACCCGCCTCCCCACACCCAAGCAAACCAGCACCCATGGCACCATTTTCACTGCTACAGTCTCATCAGAGTTGCACCCTCAAAGTGGTTCAGGCAAGTAAAGTAAAGATAAGCAGAGAGAAGGGTAGTGAACTGGTGTAACTTAGCATCACAC
>CM053410.1:26130984-26147988 GCA_028644305.1 Xerus rutilus | reverse complement strand
CTCCCCACACCCAAGCAAACCAGCACCCATGGCACCATTTTCACTGCTACAGTCTCATCAGAGTTGCACCCTCAAAGTGGTTCAGGCAAGTAAAGTAAAGATAAGCAGAGAGAAGGGTAGTGAACTGGTGTAACTTAGCATCACACTCCACCCTCCCTGGTGCATTACTTGTGATCAGCGAGGCTGACAGCTTGGGGATCCATTGACTTTGTGTGGTTAGCACTGTTTTAAATGTTGGCAAGAAAATTAATTGCAGTTTTAAAACTTGTTTTATTTACTAATCAATATAATGATCATAACATTTGTTTTTCTACTTAACCATTTGTAGAGGCTGGAAATCTCTTGTCTTGTGGGGAATAGGCCAATGGAAGTGTTCCACACACTCATTCTGTTTGGTATTATTTCCAGGGTATTTGGATGTTTCGAGCCCGACTGGTGAAAGGAGAAAGAATCACCCTTTGAAACAGCCCTTAACTATAACTCTTTTAAAGAAGATCAAAGAAACAAGGAGTCAAGGAAAATGTTTTCATATGGGATGATGTAATCTTTTCTATCGCTTGTTCCCAAAATCAAGAAACATGTACCGGGAACTTAATTTTGTAGAGTTATTTCTGCAGTGCAGTGATGTTACTTTTGTGGAAGGAAAAACAGTAAAATGAAATACAACTTTTCAGAAAAACTGGTTTGGGATTACAAGTAATAAACATGGCATATGATTTAAGTGTGTTCAATCAGTTCCTTTCATTGAATTAGCTCTGTATCCTGACAGAAATGAATTCTTTGAAATTCAGTGTGCACTGAGATGAGCATCCCTCTCCTAGTAAATACTCCACTTCCTGATTTCATGTCATGAGAGATTTCCAATCTAGGACATGCATAGCACATTCACATTTGGTGAAGGACATGCAAAGAACATCATGTGATCAAAATAAGATGGGTCCTCATTCTCTGACATAGCCTTCCAAGACATCTTCAATGCAGCTAGTCTCCTGCCAAAACAAAATATCCTTTCCAATCTTTTGCTTTGTTTCTAAGGAATGTAGACAAGGTCACCTTCCCATATAATTCCTGGTAAGCAGGGTACTGAAGTCTTTCAGCATTTATGAATGAAATCTAAGCTGTTTTGAGGACAAGGGACATTTTAAGATACTTTACCCTGAATTGGGAGTGAGCCTGGACTGGGGATTTATTTCAACATAGCACTATATTTCTATACCAGTTGAGGCAGTCGTGCAACCACTCTGGAAAGAGGTGTGGAGATTCCTCACAAAACTAGGAATGCAAGCACCATTTGACCCAGTTATTTCACTCCTCGGTGTATATATCCAAAAGTTTTTAAAATCAGCATACTACAGTGATGTAGCTACATCAATGTTTATAGCAGGACAATAGCCAAGGTATGGAACCAAACTAAATGCCTCCAACAGATGAATGGATAAAAAAATTGTGGTATATATGCACAATTGAACATTACTCAGCCATAAAGAAGAATGACTTTTGACATTTGCTGGTAAATGGATGGATCTGGAGATTATCATGCTAAGTGAAATAAGCCAATTCTCACAACCAAAAATTGATGTTCTCTCTGATACGTAGATGCTAAAGCGCAACAAAGGGTGGGGGGAAAATAGAAATTCAGTGAATTAGACAAAGGGAAGGGAGGGAGATAGGAATAGGAATAGGAAAGACAGTAGATTGAATCTGACAGAATTTTTATATATATATGAACACAACACAGTGAATCTCAACATCACGTATATCTACAAGATTGGAATCCTAATTAGAATAAGACATATTCCATATTTGTGTATATATATATATTAAAATAGATTCTACTGTCATGTACAACTAAAAAGAATATTAAAAAACAAATCTCTTTAAGACACACAAAAAAGACATGGTTCATATTTTTAACAATTATATTTATGGCTTCATTAAGAAACAGCCAGCTGGGTGCGGTGGTGCACGCCTGTAATCCCAGCACTTTGGGAGGCTGAGACAGGAGAATCATGAGTTCAAAGCCAGCCTCAGCAAGGGCGAGGTGCTAAGCAACTCATTGAGACCCTGTCTCTACATAAAACACAAAATAGGGCTGGGAATGTGCCTCAGTGGTCAAGTGCCCCTGAGTTTAATCCCCGGTACCCCCCCAAAAAAAAGAAAGTAAGAAACAGCCAGTTCCTTTCTTGTCTCTCTGTCCAGCACAGATTTTCCTAAATCTGTGCTTCCATGTTTGTTAGTTTCTTGAGGAGAGCACCCATTTAAACTTAGACCCAGCTGGAAAAGAGCGAAGGCAAGAGAATCATGAAGAGGGCATAGGAAGTTGGTCCTGGAATAATGGGAACAAAAATGTAAACAAGAAATGCCAGTGCAAACAACATGCAGGATGCACTGCTTGTATATAGAATGAACTTCTAACTACTTTCAACCTGGATTTGTTTCCCCTGCCTCAGCCTCCCAAGTTGCTGTGATTACAGGTATGCACACCCTGAGCCCTGCTCTGCCTCAACTGGAAAAATCAAACTTCACCAAGGAAAACAGCACTGCTTTGTGAGTTCCCATGTGCCTTTGTGAGTGAAAGCCAACTCTATCAGGAACACGCATGTCTCATCTCATCTGTGTCCCTTCTATCCATTAATTCACATAGCAATTTGTAAGCACCCACTCTGTAGTGGGAAGGGGGATGACAGCAGGAGGACTAGGGCAGCTCTTCACCCATGTGCACCATCCCTTTTACAGGATGGGAGGAAACTTCTGCAGGAAATGAAGAGATGGGACAATAATACCTTGGCAGAATGAGGAGAAGCCTGGTTGCTCAGTGGGAGGGGATGTGTCCTGGGTGGTTCATTTCACCAGACAGTAATACAAATGTTTATGCTCAAAGTGCAAAATAAAACTAGAACTTTCTTCTAAGGGGTTTGGGACTTAGAGCTGTGAAAAGCCACAGGCCTTTGCTCACTTGTATATTCTTAGAGCTCCTCTCCTTTTTCCTGTGTTCTTTTTAATGTATAAAATTGGGATAAAAATATAATTAGCCATTTAGCCTTTTTTGTTATTGTTACTGGGAATTAAATCCAGGGTTGCTCACTACTGAGCTACATCCCAGCCCTTTTTTGTTTCTATTTTGAGACATGGTGTTTTAGTCAACTATTTCACTGCTGTAACCAAAAGACAAGTCAAGAACAATTAGAGGTGGAGAAGTTTATCTGGGGCTCAAGGTTTCAGAGATCTCAGTCTCTAGATGACAGACTGCATTGCTATGAGTCCAAGCTGAGTCAGAACCTCATGGTGGAAGGGTGTGGTAGATATAAGCAGCTCAGGACATGACACCAAAAAGCAGAGAATTTTGTTAAACAGGGACAAAATATATACTACAAAGGCACTCACCCCAAGGACCCTCCTCCTTCAGCCACATCCTACCTGCCTATAATTATCACCCACTTATTAGGGTATTAATGCACTGACAAGGTTAAGCAAGTCATTTCACCTCTAAACTTTCTGGCACTGTGTCACATCTGAGCTTTGGGGAGGCACCTCATATCTAAACCATAACACAAATTCTTGCTATATTTCCCAGGCTGGCCTAAAACTTACAATTCTGCCTCTGCCTCCCCAGTCATGGGGATTATAAGCATGTGTTCCCATGCCTGGCCATCTTAGCCATCTTTAAGAGTGTAGATCAGGGGTATTGAGTACATTCACATTGCTTTGTAGCCATCACCACCATCCACCCACAGAACACTTTTCATTGTACAAATCTGACACATCATCCCTTTAAAGCTAACTCTCCTTTCTCCTTCCTTCAAACCTGAGCCACCACATTCTACGTTGTGTGTCTGAGAATTTGGTTACTTAAGGGACACTCATGTGAGTGGAATCACAAAGTATTCTTCTTTTTCTGACAGGCTTGTTTTGTTTAGCACAATGCCCTCAAGGTCCTTTCAGGCTGTGGCCTGTGTTGGAATGTCCTTCCTTTTTAAAATGGAATAATATTCTATACCGTGCTCTGCTCATTCTCCTGTCCCCTGTGGGTTTCTTCCCACCTTGCAGGGATTCTGAACAGTGCTGCTGTGAACACAGATGTACAGATATCTCTTCGAGAACTTGCTTTCCACCCTGTTAGTATCTTTTGGCTTTCAATTCCAGAAGAGGAATTGCTGGGTCATATGGGAGTTGTATTTTTAATTTGTTTTTTTCTTTTGATTTGTTTTTTTTGTTTTTTGTTTTGGGTACTGGGGATTGAACTCAGGGGCACTCAACCACTGAGCCACATCCCCAGCCCTATTTTGTGTTTTATGTAGAGACAGGGTCTCACTAGTTGCTTAGTGCCTCGCCATTGCTGAGGCTGGCTTTGAACTCACGATTCTTCTGTCTCTGCCTCCCTAAGTGCTGGGATTACAGGCATGTGCCACCGTGCCCAGCTCTATTTTTAATTTTTGAGGAATCACCATACTGTTTTGTCTAGTGTCTGTGTTAGGTCGGAGGCAGACACAGAAAACCAGACCCACCTGCTGTGCTGTGCGGCGCTGCGCCACGGCGCTGCACCAACGCAGCACCAGAAAGTTCGCTTGGGAGGCAATTTTGGACTATTTCCCACTACCGTGCCACGCCGCATGGACGCTGCGCCAGAAAGTTCCTTGGGAGACAATTCTAGAACTTCTCTCTCCCCCATCACCGCCCGGAGCCAGCCCGTCCACTGTCGCGCGCGACAAATGTAGCACGCATGTGACGCATGCGACGAACGTAGCACACATGCGCCAAACGCAGCACGCATGCGTCAAGCACGCGAAAATGGCAGCCCCCAATGATCTGTACGGAAGAAGAAGTAAACTTACAGTATGAGAAACTCCATGGCTCTCGGCTCATACTGGAAGGAATCTGACCTCACCAGCTGCACCAAACCAATCTCAGAGGACACTGGACTCTAAGTCAACACCTCTTCCTGGCCTCAAGCCTGCCTTTTCCGGATGGGGAAAGGCCTTATAACCCTGTGTAACATGAGGCACAGGGCCTTTTTCTCGACCTGTTCGAGCCTGGTGACTGGGCGGGGAACTGGTCCGGGGGCGTATTTCTTAGAATAAAAGCCTGTGTTGGTCCTGTTTCACTTCCATCTGGTCGTTCGTCTTACAGTCTGTAACATTTTACATTCCTACCAGTAGTGAAGGAGGCTTCCAAAATCTCCACATCTTTGGAGCCACTGATGATTTTGTTTATTTATAGTAGTGATTTAACCTATCTCCTTCATACTAGGGCTTGCACTCTGGGTGCAGGACTAGCTAGACAAGATTTCTACCCCTGAAATACATTTCCAGACTCTCTCTCCACTTGCAAATTTTTTTTGTGGGGGGGGCCTTGAATTTGTGATGCCCCTGCCTCAGCCCCCCAGATACCCTAGATAAGAATCTTCAAGGTCATACCAGCTATCTTCCTGGTTGTGAGATGGTGTTGTATTTGATACATTTGACCAAAATAACATCTTTAGCCCAGACTTCTACAGACAATGAAAAGCTAGACATGACTCAGTGATGGAACCTGTTTGGGGCACAGTTAGATTGAAACCTGGGGGGTTGGATAGGCCTACAATTGACCTGGTGTTAAGAACTGGGATACAATACATTATAAAGCTGCCTTCTGTGTTTATGAGGGCCACAGGTGGGACAAAGTAGGCAGGGTTTTGTTTCTCTAAGGAGGAATACCTTGTGAACTAAACCTGGGACAATGATTCTACTGTGACTATATCACACTATGACATTTTAATTTTTATCTTTATTTTTTATTTCCCAGTGTGGAGGATTCCACTCAGGGCCTAGAGCTAGGCAGGTACTCTACCATTGAGTTACAGTCCCAGCTCCCTCCCTCCCCCTTTTGTGTGAGAGGGTCTCACTAAGTTGCCCAAGTGGTCTCAACTTTTCAATCCCCTCAGCTTCCTGAGTAGCAAGGATTTCAGGTATGTCATACCTGACACAATCTACAACTCTAGTTTGTTCAAATTGTTCCAGCTTTGGCCATTAGAAACTGTTTCTGTTGCCTCCTGTGTCCCTTTGATATGTAAACCCTCACTTATGTAGGTTTCTGCTTTGTTCTTATTCGAACTTCCTACTTTCAAGTCACCACGGGATGATCCAGGCTCATCCTGCATCTTTCCTGTTCTGTGTAATTATTAGCCCCTTCTACCAGACTAAGATTTTCTTTCTTCCTCCCCCTTTCTTTCTTCCTTCCTTCCTTCCTTCCTTCCTTCCTTCCTTTCTTTCTTTCTTTCTTGGCACGAAGGAATGAACTCAGGGGCACTCGACCACTGAGCCACATCCCCAGCCCTATTTTGTGTTTTATGTAGAGACAGGGTCTCACTGAGTTGCTTAGCACCTTGCCATTGCTGAGGCTGGCTTTGAACTCAGGATTCTCTTGTCTCAGCCTCCCAAAGTGCTGGGATTACAGACGTGCACCACTGCACCCAGTTTAAATTATGGTTTTCTTCAACTGTATAGGTAAAAATGTAGGAATCTGGGAAGAAACAGAAGACTTACCTCAGGCATTCTCAATAAGACCAAGTCAGAAATGAGGTGATTTTTAATCTAAGTTAAATAATAGAAGTCAAACATAAATAACTGGTATTGGTACAATTGACTTATCAATGTAGGCTCCTTGGTTCAAACAGGGATTTGAAATGGCCTGGTATTACCATTGTGCATAGAAGTACTTGTCATTTCCTGAATTCCTATGTAATATGGGGTGGGGCGGGGGCCATGTCCTTCCTTAGCTCCTCTGCCTCCCTCCTCTCCCCCACCTGTTTTTGCATATCAGATTTGCGGGGACAACAAGAGCACCTCAGTCCTCTAGGAGAATGTGAGGTTTCTGAGGGGCCTGTTCTTCCTCCAGCAGACATGACCCTCACATCTTTGTTGATATTCTAATGGAAGAACATGTCAGAAGTTCCTTGATAACGTCCTCCAGATAAGTAATGTCCTCCAGAGGACCATGGCTCTCGTAAACTTTAATTCTCACAGCCAAAAGCTCAGTGAAACTTTTTATTTGTGGTGCTGGGGACTAAACTCAGGGCTTTATGCATACCAAACAAGCACTGTACCCCTGAGCAACACTCCCAGCCCATGAAACTTGCTTTTATGTCTTTCTCCTCTCCTGGATGATAGGCATCTTAAATGGAGGGAGAGCATCTTTCTTACTTGTCTTTGTAATCCCAGAATGAAGTTTATGTCCTGGTGTGACAGGTGCTCAAAAATGTTGACTAGACTTGAAGGTATTCATCAATGTGAGATCAACTTTAAATAGGCTTATTTCCTCATGAAGTTCCTTTATTTATTTATTTTTTGCAGTACTAAGGATTGAGCACAGAGGAGCTCTACACTGAGCTACATCACCAGGGTTTCACTAAGTTGTCCAGGCTCGGGTCAAACTTGCAGTCTGGGGCTCTGGATCTTTGGGATGACAAATGTGTGTCACCACACTCTGCTCATGAAGTTCATCTCTGATCATGGGATTTCAAATGTCTAAGTGGCCTGGTGTATCTGGATCAAACTACTAGTTCATGACTGGAACTAACTCACATTACCTTTTGGTGCCTTAGTCTACTCCTCTGCAAAGTGAGGTATTCAGGCCATGAGTGGTGGCAATGCCTGTAATCCCAGTGACTTGGGAGTCAGAAGCAGGAAAGTCACCAAGTTGAGGCCAGCCTGGGCAACTTAGTTTGACATTTCAAAAGGGCTTTGGGAGAGAGCACTTCCCTAGTACACATGAGACCCTGTGTTCTATTCCCAGTCCAGTCAAGGAAAAACAAAGTTGAGAGCTTAGTAATAGGGATTGCACCTGGGGTCTCATGCATGCGCCCTAACATGGAGCCACATCTGGAGCCAGGGGCACTATCCTATTTGTATTTCACCACTGCTCAGGAAAGCTGGTCACTTTCAGAGTGAAGATTTTGATCTCTAGTTCACATAGAGAGGAACCGAATTCACATTTTTAGTTTTTTTCTCCTCCCAGCAGTCCACACTTTCTACCAGGTGAGGACAGTAAGGGGACCCTTGTTTGTCTGGGGCCAGTGGGATAAGGGCTGAAGCAAAAAGATGCAGACTCCTGAGTCCCCTAGAGGACAGTGTCTATAGTTTATATGTTGACACACATAAGCATGTCTTCTGAGAACTCTTGGCAACCCCAGTGGACTAGTTCAGGGTCAGGTATCCTCTGGGATGATCAGTTCAGCCAGGTGAGTTGAACCTAGTAGAGGAACCAGCAGGTCCAAGTGTCAGGTAGTAGTTAGTAATGAGCCAATAATACAGCAGGGTCATGGGATTTCTTTGATCTTTTTTTTTTCTTCTTCATAACAATCAGGCAACTTGTAGGACAACAGGTACACTAACCCTGAGAATAAGCAGATGGAAACAAAGTGAGTCTATTAAGAAATACTGTAAGATTAAGAAATACTGTATTAAGAAATACTGTAAGAAAGATCAACTGGCCTAAAACCTGGCAGGGTCTACTGAGATCATTGTAAAGTTAGTATTTATGGCCATAGGTTTCTCAATGTATTTCTAAGGGAAATTTCATTAATAGCACAGAAGATGAAGTCTGCCCTCACTGACCCCAGCACCTGTACCAAGATAGGACTGATGTGCAGATGCAGCCCCCTTTAATAAGATGGTCACCATGACAGTTCCAGAGAGGATCCCCTGGGGTCAAAAACTCCTCCAGCAGGTGGGAAGGAGGAGATAAGCATCTGATTTGTAAAGATTGCAAAAGGGGGACCCACTTGTCCTGGTAAAGAGCAAACAGCTTCAAGTGGGAGCAGCTTGTTTCCTTTGTCTTTCTCTGCTGGAGTCCACCCACGCTCTCTTGAGACAGCTCTCTGCAGAATCCTACTGTACTGTCACTCCTAAAAATAAAAAAAATAAAAAAATTCTCTTGCTTGACTTTTCCTGTCTGACTTTAGATTGTCTTCCATGAGGACACCAGATCTGAAGTTTGGAGCTTCAGCTCCCCACTCTCCTATGACATTGGTTCCTTCTGTGACAGGACTCTGGGACAACTGATGAAGAATGTCATGGGAAAGACATAAAGAACCCTAAGGTGGAGGCCAAAGGGCAGACCAAAATCTAGTGACTAATGTTCCCTCTGGGAAAATAAGAAGTAGCTGTTGGGCTGACGGCCTGTCTTCTGCACCATAGCACTGTCACCAAATTATATTAAGATTCTTTTAAAGTTGGTACTGTGCAAGTAAAATAAGCCAGACTCAGAAAGTCAAAAGTGGAAAGTTTTCCTGAAAAAGTAAAAGCTTGTCTAAAAGGAAAGGGGTGGAAAGAGAGAGAAAAAAAAGAAAGAGAGAGGGAGGAGAGAGGGAGACAGGCAGACAGACTGAGACAGAGGGAAGAAGTAATGCTGCTCGGTTACTGGTGAGGAGTTCCGCTCCTCCACAGGTTGAAGTTTGAACAGTAGAGAAACACACCAAGGCCAGCATTTAGGCAGGATTTATTTTATTTATTTATTTATTTATTTTTATTTATTTTTTTGGTACTGGGGATTGAACTCAGGGGCACTTGACCACTGAGCCACATCTCCAGCCCAATTTCATGTTTTATGTAGAGACAGGGTCTCACTGAGTTGCTTAGCACCTCGCCGTTGCTGAGGCTGGCTTTGAACTCGAGATTCTCCTGTCTCAGCCTCCCTAAGTGCTGGGATTACAAGCGTGAGCCACCGCGCCCGGCTCAAGCAGGATTTATTTTAAAACGGCATAACATAGACTTCTCCCAGGAGGGAGAAGGGGGCCATAGCTGGTATCTACTATCCCAAGAAGTACATGTTTTGCCTTTTTATATATCTTAGGCTTCCTTTGTTCTCCTGCTCTCTTCCCCTCATCCCTGTCCTTCCTGTATAGTAACTAGGCCCAGGATGTTTGGTGGGATGGCCAAAAAGCAAAGGGACAGGGAGAAGGGCCCAGGTGTAATGAACAACTCCTTGGGACAGGTTACCTTAGCAACCCGTGTGAGCGGGGCGATAAGGGTGGAGGAAGGGCTCTGGAGGCATTAGCATTTCAATGCTTCGCCAAATTGGACTATGGGATCTGACCTGACTCAATGTACCTATCTACACTGACTGCCAGTCTAATTCTGGCTTCAGGAGGAGGGGAATTCCATCAAAATTGAACAAAAATCTGGGGAGCAAAAGGGGACTGAGAGGATGGGATAAGGAAAAAACAATGAAATGAATCTGACTTAACTTTCCAAAGTACATATATGAATATACTACAGTGAATCTCAACTTTCTGTATAGCCACAAGACATACATTGTACCAGGAAAAAAAAAAAGGTAAATAAATAGATCAATAATGGAGTGGAAAGGGAAGGAATGGTAAGGGCAAGTACTGGAGACTTAATTGGAGCAAATAATTTCATGCATTTATAATTATGTCAAAATGAATCTGCATGTATGTATAACTACTATGAACCAATAAAAAAAGACACCATTTAAGAAATGATAACGTGATTATAAGGAGAACATTCTGGAAGTAACTCCTTGCTAAAGAAACAATGAAAAAATGAGGGGAAAAAAGAGTGCAGATGCAATGTCAATCACCTGCAGATCTTACAAAAAGCGTTACAAGAGATCTTACAAAAAGAACTTTTAGTTCTGTAAGAAATTTTAAATTATCCTAGACTTCATTAGGCTTTTCAGAGAGTCATTTATTTCATTCACTTAAAAAACAACAACAAACTAGTCAAACTGATATTTTGGGCTCACTGAAACTCTTTTGAACAGCACAAACAACTTTTAGGGATAAACATTTGAATTTTACTGGTTTAGCAGTGGAAAGAACAGTCACTGGATGGCTGTTGATGGATTGAAGCTATGAAGTTAAGAGAGCGACTCAGGTCCGGACTCAGCCTTTGGTCGCTGAGTGCCTGGGCCCAGTCCCTGAGCCCCGGATCCTGGGTGCTGCAGGCAAGGAAGGTCCTTGGGGTTAGAAACAGGTAGTGTGAGAAAAAGGCGCTCAGGAGACAGCGCCCCCGCCCTGACCCGGTGGCTCAGGGCTTCTCCCACAAACCCACCCCACCACCCGGAGGCTAGGCCCAGGAGGCGGAGTCTGGTGTCAAGTGAGGCCGCCCGGGCATCCTATGGTTCGAGTCGCCCCTCCCTCGTCTGAGGTGGGACGGCCCAGGGATTAAAGTGGGGCACAGGTACTGCTGGTTGGTGTCCTCACGCCGCAATGCAGCAGCTGCGCACTGACGCTCGCCTGCGGATGGTTCTGGGGCACCTTGGCCGCTCCTCGGCGGGGGCCGTGGTATCCTTTGGGCTGAGCGGAGCTCCTGCCAGATGGGGCACCGCAGCCACAACCTTGGAGGTGGCCCTAGGCCCGAGTGGTGGCTCGAGGGTGGGGGGTTTTTCGCGCCGCTGTCTTCGGACAGTCGCATCTTGGGAGCGGGTTGGAGACTGGATCCCCAGGCTCTGGTAGCCTCCAAGTCCCCAGAAGCCTCTTGCAAGCCATTGGCCATCGGGCACATGACTTACTGTCCTGGTCTTTGTGGCTGCTATCGCGTGGCACCACCATTCAGGCCCTTCTTAAATCTGCGGTTTCTATCTTCTTGAAAAGTGAGGAGAGGATTGGGGTCCCAAAGGAGGCCTTGCCATAGTCTGCTGCCTTGTCTTTTTCTGCACGCAATGTACCGGACCTCTGCGAATCCGTAGAGACCAAGAAATGCCTGCGGACAGTCACACTTTACACAGGAGCACAGAGCTGTCTGGAAGGGACCTAGGGACAGGCCACTAGAATCCTCTCAATAGGGGACCCCAGTCCTCCAAGAGGGTGGGAGCTGGACACATTGGCCTTGCCAGGGTCAACCAGCTGCAGGTGGAACTCAGGCGAGCTCTGTGCTCTGTCTCCGGTGGCCTGGGGACCCTGGCAGAGTCCTGCACTGGTGTCTGGGAAAGGACTTAGAACCATGCATCTGTGCCCTCCTTGAGTCTTCAGAAGTGAATCTCAGAAGGAATGTGTGTGCTAGGCTTGCACACCCGGAAATGCGTTTCTGTGAAGAGGAGGTGTGAATCAAATCGGTTTCTTTCTTTCTTTCTTTTTTTTTGGTACTGGAGATTGAACTCAGGGGCACTTGACCACTGAGCCACATCCCCAGTCCTATTTTGTGTTTTATGTAGAGACAGGGTCTCACTGAGTTGCTTAGCACCTCGCCATTGCTGAGGCTGGCTTTGAACTCACGATTCTCCTGTCTCAGCCTCCCTAAGTGCTGGGATTACAGGCTTGCGCCACCGCCCCTGGCTCCTCAAATTGGTTTCTTGAACTGCTTTTGCCTGCTCAGTCTAAGCCTTATCAACCAGGGAGTGCTTTTGGAAACTCTGTAGGAAATTGCCTGGAGCTTTTCCTTAGGCCAAGAGCCTCTCTTTTGCTTTATGTTAATATCCGGACATCTCTCCTAAATTTGATTTTAATAGCTGTTTCTTGGACTTTCACTGTTGCTCTTCCCCCTGGGTTTCCAAGCAGCAACATGGGAGAACATCGCAAATTTAAACTTTGTCCATAGGATGATAAAGAGAACCCAGGTGAGGATGTCATCTCATTTTACAAGTGAGTAGCAGAGACCAGGAGAGATAAAAAATCTGGACCAACGCCATTTAACTAAACCAGTGTTTTTCATAGTGTGGTCCATGGACCATTGGCATCTGTATTACCTTGGAACTTGTCAGAAGAACTTGTTAGAAAAGCACTTCTGCTCTGCAGGTGTAGCTCAGTAGGTTTAGCCTAATGGGAGAGGACTTGCCTAGTACTGCAAAGCCCTGGGTCATCCCAAGAGGGTGGGGAATGAAAATTCTATGGGTCAACTCAACTCAGAAGGCAGAATCAAAATCTGGGGTTGGGGCTCTAAAGTCTCTTGTATCTCGGTGCTTCTAATGCAGGTGAATTTTTGCGAGTGACAGATCCCCTCACACTGGATATATTCAGGAGTAGAATTGAGGTTTCTTGGTGCAGTCTCTCATTGCTTTGTTTTCCCTCCCTGCCATTCTGGGGTGGACCCTAAGGTATGGTGCACACTAGGCAAGTGTTCTACCACTGAGCTACAGCCCTAGCCCTCTCAATAGTTTTTAAAATTGGATTTTCTGACCCTGCCTGTTTTTATTATAATAGTGCTTCACTTAGACATTTTTTTTTTTTGGTACTGGGGCTTGAATTCAGGGGTACTCCACCACTGAGCCACATCCCCAGCCCTATTTTGTGTTTTATGTAGAGACAGGGTCTCACTGAGTTGTTTAGCACCTCGCCATTGCAGAGGCTGACTTTAAACTCGAGATTCTCCTGTCTCAGCCTCCCTAAGTGCTGGGATTTCAGGCTTGTGCCACTGCGCCTGGCTAGACATTGTTTTTTGTTTTGTTTTATTTTTTCATAGATATTTTCTATAGTAGTACTGTTGAATATGGCTTTCTATGATTATGGAATATTCTATACCGTGACTATTCAATACAGTAGCATCAGTTACATGTGGCCATGGAACCATTGAAATAGGCCTAATGTACTTGAGGAACTGCATTTTTTACATTAAATTAATTTCAGCTTAAATAGTCAAAGATGCATGGTAGCTATGGTCTTGGACAGCACTGGCCAAGATTTGCAGTGAATTTCCTTTAGTCTTAGACTTCTGGAAGTTTTGTGACAGTTCTTCTCCAGCCTTCATTGTTTCTTAGAAAGGTGGATTTTGGAATAAGAACTCATCAATTTTGATGTATGAAATATTACATTTTTTTACATGAAGATTAGTAGAAAGGGGAACATAAACACATATAGCTCATTATTCCACCAGTCACAAATCATTTGTAAATTTTTGGTGTTTTCCTTTCCTATGCATATGTATTACAAAACCAGGAATATATGCATGAGTTTTTTGCATCCATTGTTTTTACATTGTTTAGATTTTAAACATTGTTTAAACATTTCCACTTTACTAAAATTTCCCCAAGAGAAATAATAACAAAAAACTATGGTGCGGGAATAGTGGACAGGCACCAAGAACATTGGCTAGAGTCTGAAATCTCAATGTCTTTGCAAGAACAATTTGCTGAGAGTTGTTGATGCAAAGTGTTAATCCCTGTGCCTCTGAGAGAGCAAACAGTAACTCATAATTGTTACTCTTGGCTTGCATCCTTCCTGGACTATGACACTGTCACCACATTTAAGAAATGAACATGTTCAACTCAGGAGGCTGAGGCAGGAGGATTGCAAATTCAAGGCCAGCTTCAGCCACTTAGTGAGGCCCTAAACAACTTGGTGAGAGCCTGTCTCAAAATTTAAAAAAAAAAAAGAAATGCTGGGGATGTGGCTCAGTGGTTAAGTTCTCTGGGTTCAATGCCCAGTACCAAAAAAAATAAATAAATAAAAAATAAAATTAAAATAAATAAATGAATAAATAAAAATATTTTTGTGAGAAGTGACTTTCTGAAAGGAGCTCCTTTAGTTAAAGAAACAATGATAAATTAAATAGAAACAATAAGATGTTGTGTCAACAATAATTTGGTGTTACAGGATAGGAAAGACACTTTACAAAAAGAATTTTTTAGCTCTTACAGTTATTTAATATTAGACTAGGCTCTGGGGCTCATACTATTGGAGTGATCACTTACTTTAGAGATTCCCCTCCCCACATCCATCCAATGACCAGCAAAACTGTTTCTAGTATTGTGGTCTGAAGTTCCATTCGATGAAATACTTTTTGTGAATAGATCATGTTCTCTCCTTACTTCTAGAGAGGAGTTTCTAAAACACAAACCTTTGGGTCTGTATTCTTTTAGTGGTTTAGTTAGAAGGTGGTCACATGGATTGAGACAGATTGAAACTGTGAAGCAGAGTGTGAGTCCTTCATAATTGGCTCAGCCGGTTATGAAGCTCTCCAAGCCCAGGTTTCCTGGTCCAACAGCAGGAATGACAATAAAATCTCTGATCTTTCTGCCACTTCCTCAGATTATTGTGACCATGAAACAGTGATTTAAATGAAAGGACTTAAAGCAGCAGTGTGTACCTGTCAGGGTGATGTGGGAAACCTGAGCATCTGGTGTCTGTTTAGGGAACTCCTTTCCTGTGAGAACCACCCCAGAGCAGGTGGTTGTTTCTAGATAAGTTTGACTCCCAAATTTTCCTTTGTTTGCCTTAATTTACACCCTAGGTAGCTCACCCCACTTCAGGGCCTATTGCACCTGCCAGTTTCCATCCTCAGCAATTCCAGTAAGTAAATCTACTTTTAATTGGCAACTCTATTATGTATATAAATGCTTTTCTAAATACATACATACGTACATACATACATACATACATACATACATAAATGCTTTTCCAGCTGAGCACAGTGGCACAAGCCTGTAATCCCAGCACTTAGGAGGCTGAGACAGGAGAATCGCAAGTTCAAAGCCAACCTCAGCAAGGGCAAGGCACTAAGCAACTCAGTGAGACCCTGTCTCTACGTAAAACACAAAATAGGACTGGGAATGTGGCTCAGTGGTCGAGTACCTCTGAGTTCAATCCCCAGTACCAAAAAAAAAATGTTTTCCAGTGGTAACTTGGATATGATATACAATATAACATGTTGCCCAATTAGAATTCACTATACAAATCTTCTGTTTCCAGGATTTGTTCTAATTAGTAGAATTGTGAATGCTGTTGAAGATCTTGAGTTTAATTTTCTATATTCATTATAAAATTCAGAAAGAGGGAAAAATTACGGAAAATACATAACTTGAGTTTTGAAAATACAACCATGATTTATCACATATAAATTAGCTTGTAGTTTGGTTAAATGGACATTAGCTACTGTTTTTGGTATTATGTGTTACATATTTTCTTTTTCTTTTTTTCTTTTGAAATTCGATCTTGCTGTTTCCCAGGTTGAAATTGAACTTCTGGGCTCAAGCAATCTTCTAGCCTTAGCCTTCTGAGTAGTTGGAATTACAGGTGTTTACTGCCATGCTTAACATGTTTATTATGTTTTTTTCTTTTTTCTTTTTTCAGTTCTGGGGACAGAACCTGAGGCAAGGTTAAGCACCAACTTGCATTCCCAGTATTTTTTTTTTTTTGGTACTGGAGATTGAACTCAGGGGCACTCGACCACTGAGCCACATCCCCAGCCCTATTTTGTGTTTTATTTAAAGACAAGGTCTCACTGAGTTGCTTAGTGCCTTGCCATTGGTGAGACTGGCTTTGAACTCGCGATTCTCTTGTCTCAGCCTCCCAAAGTGCTGGGATTACAGGCGTGCGCCACCACACCTGGCCATTCTCAGTATTTTTTATTTTTCATTTTTGACACAGGGTCTTGCTAAGTTGCTTAGGGCCTCAATAAGTTGCTGAGACTGGCCTGAAACTTACCATCCTCAAGCCTCAGCCTCCTGAGTAGCTGGAATTATAAGTATGCACCACTGTGCCTGGCCAGGTTTATTATCTTAAATCATCTTTAACAGGAAGACCTTGACCTTCATAAATATTTGTATGTAACTACAATTTCAATCATAAGAAACAGATTTGATGATTTGAGTTTGCTGTCATGTTGTACTCTTACTGGGATTTTGTTACATTGATTACTTCTGAGAATGTATTGATTAAATTGAAAATATAAAATTTATAGACTTAGTTTACCATCTGAAAATCATATGCATTCACTCTAGATAAAGTTTAAAAATCAGAGAAATAGAGGAAATTTTAAAAAATCTTTCATAATTCCATTATTTAAAGCAGTGTTCTTTTCACAAATGATGTCTTGTTTACATTATTGTAATCATATTTTATTATAATTTGAATTTTCCACACTTTTGTGTTATTCAGTTTTAATGTCTGAGTCATGTTCTATGGAGTAGATGTAATGTCAGTAGTTAATTTTTCTTCCATGAATGTATATTTTGTGGCCATTGTTAATGTTTTGGACCTGAAGTTTTTCAAGCATTTTAAGATCATTTTCTTAAAGACCTACAATTAGAAGTATCGGATCAGAGTATGAACATTTCTTGGGTTCTTGCTAC